>JAMXBD010001671.1:0-315208 GCA_024138025.1 Combretum micranthum
AAATTGAGTGTCCAAAGAAGATTTGAAGTAAGTAATGAGAACTCTTCACCATTTGGGCATATCAAAGTAGTGGCGCACCATGAACCATAGGAACATGTGATTGATTATCTTAAAAAGGCTATTCACTCGTACCTGATACAACAGTTCTCCAAGTGAGCTAAGCTGCTCATCCGAATTTGCAGAAGTGAGTAATGCTTTGAAGGCCTGCATAAAAGTAGAAACAGAAGTAACTCGCTGCAAATACAAGTAAACAATTCTCACACAGTAATCAATGGTTCTGAATAATTTCCGAATAAACAGAAAGAGATGTTAGACATTTAATGAGTAACAATTGACAAAAAAACACAGAAGCCTAATTGAGCATATGAAATAGAGATCCTATAACTAAATTCTCAGAGAAAAGAAGACAGTCTCTGAACATGAGCTCCCCAACAGTTAAACTGCCTGTGACAGTGGGGTTGATGGAACAAAAGTAGAATCTTCTATTCATCTCTCTCTCACGATCTTCCACTATATATGGCTTTATTTTGCTATGCATACACAGACCACACATAACAGCCTAACAGACTCCAAAACACATTCTCACTCCTAGTAAGCTCTAATGACTCTTAAATGGCCATGTTTTGTTTAAGATTTATTTCTCAATCTCATTATTTCCAGCTGTCAACAAAGATAAAAGTCCAGATGATTTATACTGGGTAACTCACAAACTAACAAGAAAACATGCTATGATGATGAATAAAGCAAGACAACATCCTCACCATGACCCGAAAATTCTCATATATTGGATGTCTTGTAGAAGCTCTGACTCCATAAGTACGCGTCACATTAATAGCAGTGACTGGATCATTATGATCGCTGTATTTTTCTAGAAATGTTTCTCCAAGAATGGATTCGGGTAACAAATTAGCATATAGACCCTCATATCTAGAAAAGGATCAAAGAGAGCTAGATTGTCAAACTCATGTGATATAAAATGAACATAAAAGCCCAAGCAATTACAGAGAACAACTGCTCCAGATTCCCAAACCTTAAATAACAAAATTACCTATGAGGGGACAGGTTGCACAAATAATCCAATGAAGCTTCATTCTCAAGTAGTTCAACATTATCCTCCTCCAGTTCATCAGGATTTGTGCCATTTGCACTTACTAATGAAGGAGACAACTTTGCAGCAGCTATGGACTTTATCATCTTCTGACCCATGAAGGCACCTACTCTCACAGATCCATAATCCGCACCACCAATACTGCCAAAATCATGCAAGTTATGAAAGGCAAAAGCAGATTCCCCAAGAAAAAGAAAGCATGAATATTGAATGTTCATTTGAACATATTGGAGCAAAAAGGTAGAAATGAGCATGGATTTGAATAGTAGAAGCTTGAAAAAACTTATTTCAAGGACCACCCAAAGTCACATGATGGCAAGTCTAGAAAGAATAGACTATCCATTTCATAAGACATTTACCTATGCCGGATTCCTGAATCTATACCCCAGAATCGGATATGATTGGGAATTTCTACAAGCCCAAGCACTTCAGCAGGCTGCATACAGTAAACAATTTGATGGACATAATAAAAAATTGTAAATTCTCAACATTTGGGGTGTTGTGTGTGTTTGGGGGGGTGGTGGGGGTCGCGGGAAGGGGAACTACTGTTGCAGCTAATTTCAGAAAGTGGTCATATCTACCTGGCAAACCATTGCGAGAAGTTTATTTGCTTCTCCACAGGCTGAAGCCATCTGATCCATCACACCACAAGGCGCGCCAACAATGTGATTTTCCACCTGTTAAATTCTCAGGGTTATGATTGAGAAATTTGTCGCACTCCCACATGATGTAACATGCATCAGCAAACAGAACAATTAATCAGAGGAGTGTCAAGACCTTTTGGCAGAGTAGTGCAAGATCCCTTGGAGTGATATCTAACCCTGCGAGATGTAAAATAGATTATAATCACAACTCAGTATGAACAGTCATTATCAGCTTTCAGTCCTGTACGTACAAGAGATTGAAGATATGGTTGAGAAACAACAACAACTAAGCCTTTCCCCTACAAAGTGGAGTCACCTGCATGGATCTAGTTTAGGTTATATGGATCCTGAGTCACTAGGCTGGCTGAGAAACTCTTGACAAATTTCAAACTCTTGAAAGAAACACGATCCTCAAGACATCAGGTGGCCCATATATCGT
Source organism: Combretum micranthum (assembly GCA_024138025.1). Lineage (NCBI taxonomy): Eukaryota > Viridiplantae > Streptophyta > Magnoliopsida > Myrtales > Combretaceae > Combretum > Combretum micranthum. Next base: position 2,192 of record JAMXBD010001671.1, read on the forward strand.
CTTATGCAAATTGCACCAACTATGAGGGCAACAGCACTCTTAATGAGGGGAGAGAGAGAGAGAGAATGGATTTAATAAAGTAGAGGTCTCTGTTCTATAAATTACTAAGAAAAATGCCCTTTTAAAGATGGTAAATATATATATACTAATAAGCTGCTAAGAAGTCCCTACATAAATCCAAGCTACTATCATTTATTTTTCATTATAGTGGAAATATGGGGAGAAATATATCAACCGTATTTTTCTCATTATATGCACAGAATATCCATGTAAAACCCTGACTTGACATTATGTAAATTATTAAAGCTTGCACCATACCAAGATCTTGTGTGCTTTGTCATACCTTTTCTAATTGTTCAATTGGTAGCAAATTTTAATTGCACAACCAATAATAGCCATAAGGAAAGTATGGAAATCAATCATCACTTGCAACTAGGACTATGATTCCAGTTTCTATATGTGCTTTGCCATCAAAGCCAGGGGTTAAATTTATTCTTCTGTGCCACACCAAGGCAGAAGAATGTTTAAATGCTCCTTATATACAAGCACCAACTAAGAAATTAATTTTTGATGGAAAAGGTCCCATAAACGTTAGTTATACAGTATACATCCCCAGCCTTTTCCTATTACCAACTAAACTTACACTCAATTAGGAAAAAAAAAGGGGGCTTTTGAAGCTAAAGACTTTAGCTATTGCTACTGTGCCTTCTTTTACAGAAGGATGAACATTTGGTCCCTAACAACTATGTTAGCCTAAAGAATTTTTCTTATCTATATTATATGTTCCAAGGAGAGGAAATGGTAAGTGCATGGCATATACTGAGAAATCTGAAACTATATATTTCAAGAAATTATAAATAAATTTAGAAAATAATATTAATCGACAGGTTGAATAAGATTCACCATGAGCCGCAGCTATAGCAGACATGCAAGCAACCTCTACAGAGGCAGAGGAAGAGACACCTTTGCCTTCTGGAACAGCAGAGGAAATCTGAACAGTAGCAGATTAAACAATCAATAAACTTAGATATTTATCTAGATACTAACATTGGATAGCATTAATAAAAAAATATAATAAAAATTTTGACTATCTCACAATTTGAAATGAATGTTACAGCAGCTTGCACCAAACCGGAATATTAATCAATTGGAAAGCAGCAGTTAGTGAATTTAGATTGGTGGCTCGTTCACTTAACTATTTTCTTTGAGCAGTTAATTGGAATAAAAAAGATAACGATCTACGATGTTTATGTCAATAAAGTGAGCATAAGCGCATATCCACAGTGTGGAAGCATTAAGAGCTGGGGAGGCAGCATGAATTATAGCAAGAATGCATGGGTCAAACTACGCTGCCTTTTCCAAAGGAAATCTCGTTGATGAGAGGGGTGATGAGAACTGCAATCATCAATAATCCTAAACATCTGAAATCCTATTTTATGTGAAAATCAAATATTAAAATTTTGTAAAAGCTAGTACCATCTGGTCCATCCTGATACCACTCGATCAACAAATTCCGAAGTTCAATCTAAGGAATTAGAACATATGCAATTGTGAGTCAATCCACTCACTACAACTCCTTAGCCAATGTTTAGAATATTCATATTCGTCCCCTTTTCTTTTCTCAACAACTACTATATATAGGAGGTAATCCCCTAACTAATTTGCCAGCTCAGCATACCCTAACTAACTTGCACACCTTACTATACTATCCATTAACTACTAACAAAATATCACTCTCTAACTCTCCTTTCATATACATGTAAAATAGGTGGTATCGTATCAATACCACCCGCTTGAACAAAGTCCTTGTCCTCAAGGACTAAATCTGGAAACTGAAGGCGAATTGCAGCAGTATCCTCCCAAGTAGCGTCCTCAATATTAGTGTCTGACCAATGAACAAGCACTTGAGGAACTTCCATCCCATTTCTAACATCAAAACGGCGTCCCAAAATTTGCAAAGGATAAACAACTTCATCTTCAATAGCAGAACCCAATTCTTTAGGTAAATCCTTAATAACCGGAAAAGAACCATGAGATTTCTTCAATAGTGACACATGAAAAACCGGATGAACCTTACAATGCAAAGGTAATTGTAACCGGTAAGCCACCTGTCCCACTCGACCAATCACCTGAAAAGGCCCAAAAAAACGAGGAGCTAACTTCGACATAGTCTTCACACCCACCCGAGGTTGCAAAGAACCTCGTAACTTCAGAAAAACCCAATCTCCCACAGCATACTCTACATCTCTTCTTCGACGATTAGCTACTTCACAATTTCGAAGTTGAGCTCTTTCTAAATTCACCGTAATCGCTGCAACATCTCATTACGAGCTGCCATAGCATCACGAACATCAACACTGGAAATTTCTTAGAGACATAAGTTGGCACAGTAGGAGGAATTCGCCATAGACTATTTCAAAAGGAGTCATACCAGCGGAGGAATGGAAAGAAGTATTATAGAAAATTCCGCCCAATGAATCCACTTAGCCCACGTATGAGGAACCTCAAAAACAAAACAACGCAAGTAACACTCCAAACATCGATTAATGACCTCAGTTTGGCCATCCGTTTCCGGATGATAGGCCGTACTAAAATTTAACCGAGTCCCTTGCAAAGTAAACAACTCTCTCCAAAACAGACTCACAAACAAAGGATCTCTGTCACTAACAATAGTCTTAGGCAATCCATGAAGGCGGACAATCTCCTTCATAAAAACATCAGCCACAGATTTAGCAGTATAAGGATGCCTCAACAAAAGAAAATGAGCATACTTAGAGAACCGATCCACCACCACCAAAATGACATTAAAACCTTTCGATTTAGGCAATCCGATTATAAAATCCATAGAAAGATCCTCCCAAATAGCGTTAGGAATAGGAAGAGGATTCAATAATCCTGCCGGTGCTAATTGTTGGACTTTGTTCCGTTGACAAATAGCACAAGAACTAACAAACCGCTACATCACCCTTCATTCCAATCCAATATAAATGAGGAAGCATGCGACGATAAGTTTTGATAAAACCCGCATGACCTCCTACACAAGAAGAATGAAATCATGCAAAAATAATTGCACCCAAGAGGATTTGGATGGAATAACCAACCGATTATGATAATACAGAGTATCATGTAGTAAACGAAAACCCCTTCCTGCTTCCTTTCCATCTTGCAACAACTTAACCTTCTCCAAAAGAAAAGGATCTTTGAGAACATCCTTTTATAGCTTGCAAATCTGTCCATACTGGCCCAGAAACTCCATACAACGCACCAGATTCCTCCTCACCACACCCACCTTCATACATACGTGATAGGGCATCAGCCGCCCGATTTTCTTGACCCATCTTGTAGACAATATCAAACTCATACCCCAACAACTTAGCCAACCAATGCTGCTGATTCGGCGTAATAATCCTTTGTTGAAGCAAATGTCGCAAGCTTTTCTGATCTGTCTTGACAACAAACCGTCTACCAAGTAAATATGGCCGCCAATGAGAAATAGCTAGAACCAAAGCCATAAGTTCCTTTTCATATGTTGACTTTGTTAAGTTCCTGTCCGACAAAGCTTTACTGAAATAAGCAATAGGTCGTTGGTTTTGCATCAAAACCGCTCCCACACCGGTACCTGATGCATCACACTCAATTACAAAAGGTTGAGCAAAATTTGGAATTGCCAGCACCGGCACTGACCAACGCCTGCTGTAAAGCTCGAAAAGACTCTAGAGCCCTTCATTCCATTCAAACGCATCTTTCTTCAACAATTAGTCAAAGGTCGAGCCAATTTGCCGTAATTACAAATAAATTTCGATAATACCCCGTCAAACCCAAAAATCCGCGCACCCCCTTCACAGTAGAAGGAATTGGCCAATCCAGAACAGCCCTCACCTTAGCCGGATCCATAGCACACCCATCCTTTGAAATAAGATGTCCTAAGTATTCCAAGGTAGTGTGTCCAAACACACACTTCTTTCTGTTTGCGGTAAAAGAATGATCCTTCAACAACTCCAAAACAATTCGTAAATGCATCAAATGATCCTCCAATGTAACACTGTAAACAAGTATGTCATCAAAAAAAACCAACACAAATTTCCGCAAAATGGTCTAAACAACTCATTCATTGTTGATTGAAAAGTGGCGGGTGCATTGGTAAGGCCAAATGGCATAACCAAAAATTCATAATGTCCTTGATGTGTTCTAAATGCTGTTTTAGAAACATCATCCGAACAAACCCGAATTTGATGATAACCCGCCTTCAAATCAATCTTAGAAAAAATAGAAGCACCAAACAGCTCATCCAAAAGCTCCTCCACAACCGGAATAGGGTATTTTTCTGGAATAGTAGCTTCATTCAAAGCTCTATAATCCACACAAAACCGCCACGAGCCATCCTTCTTCTTCACTAAAATTACCGGACTAGAAAAAGGAGATGAACTATCCCGTATGATTCCCGCAGCCAACATCTCACTCACTAACTTCTCAATTTCATTCTTTTGAATTTGAGCATAGCGATATGGCCGAACATTAATAGGACCCACCCCTGGCTTCAAAGGAATCCTATGATCCGTGGTTCTAGAAGGCGGTAATATGGTTTTTGATTCAAAAACCATAGGATATTCTGACAAAAGAGCATCAATCTGAGGATCTCCTCGCTGGCTGTCCGCCCCTGTCAACAACATGTCCACCCTCCACAAGACACTACATTCATCTTCATCAGTCAAATTTAAACTCTTCAAAGAAGTGCTGATTTATGTAAAGTAGGATCACCATTCAACACCCATTCCTTACCATTCCACGGAATTTTCATAGTCATTAAATTCCAATCAACCTTGATTTCACCCAACATGCGTAACCACGCAATCCCCAAGATCACATCAATGTCTCCTAATTCCAACACATAACAAGAAACCGTGATCTGAATTCCACCGATATCTAACCACAAATTTTCACAAATGCCTTGAGAGTGAATGGTATGACCATCCCCTAACTCAACCGAAAACATAGGAGTGAAATTTACAGTCAACTTCAACTGTTTCACAAGTTTTTGAGATATAAAATTGTGACTAGCACCACTGTCCACTAAAATAGTAATATCATGCAACATCAATTTTCCTTTAAACTTCATAGTTCTAGGTCCATTAAAGCCATTCAACGCTAATAAAGATAAAGCCATCCGATCGGCTTCTCCACTATACGCTCCGTCCCCTGCACCCTAGCAGTTTCAATGATACTGCCAACATCCTGGTCAACATTTATCACCTCATCATCCTCTAAAATCACCACTCTCAACGATTTATTAGGGCATTTATGAGTGGGCTATAAGGCTGATCACAATGAAAACAAATGCCCCGCTTCTTTTTATCCATATAGTCATTATAAGTCATGTTTTGTAAATTTTCCTCCATTCACACGAGAATTCCCAACAGAATTCCCAACAGTAGACATATTTGATCCAGTAGACATATTTGATCCAGCAGTAGACACAGAATTACCACTAGAATTTCTACGATCAAAACTATAAGAATTGATTCCAGCTGATGTACTACGCACATTTGAAGGAGAAAAAACAGATGTACCTGGTAGAGTCGGATTTCGAACAAAAGAGGAAGGTCGATGACTAACCATCGGATTAATAGATCGGGAAACTCCTCCATCGTTCCGAGAAAATCCTCCGAAGCCATGAAGACCAAATTCAAACTCTTTTTCAATATTCAACGATAGTTCCATAGCTGCCGCTAATGACATAGGCTTTAAGGTTTTAACCCTAAGTAATATCTCCTCTTTCAATCCACCCAAAAAATATCCTAACAATTGTAATTCCGTCATTTCTGGTGCGTGTGATGTAATTGCTTCGAAATCCTCAATGTAACTAGCAATAGAAGCATATTGTCGCAATGTCGATAAACTCTCGTATGGATTAATGGCCGACTGACCTCCATACCGCATTATCAATTCCCGTTTCAAATCACTCCAATTCAATGAAGGTAATCTCCTCTTCAACATTTTTAACCAATACATAGTCCTTCCTCTCATATACATCGACACTAAAGGAACCATGTGGTCGTGGGTTCGATTCCCACAGACGGCGCCAATTGATACCACTCGATCAACAAATTCCGAAGTTCAATCTAAGGAATTAGAACATATGCAATTGTGAGTCAATCCACTCACTACAACTCCTTAGCCAATGTTTAGAATATTCATATTCGTCCCCTTTTCTTTTCTCAACAACTACTATATAGGAGATAATCCCCTAACTAATTTGCCAGCTCAGCATACCCTAACTAACTTGCACACCTTACTATACTATCCATTAACTACTAACAAAATATCACTCTCTAACTCTCCTTTCATATACATGTAAAATAGGTGGTATCGTATCACATCCCATCAGTCATATTAACATTAACCCACAATGCTGTGTATGAAAATGTTGTCCACCAGCTTTGAAGGGCAGTCCAGAACTCAAAGACAGAATAGAGGAAAAAAATATAGAAGGCATGGCAAGAGGAACAGCTTATCTGATGAGTGAATATACTCGTTTTATTCCTTTTCCAGTCAAGGATATGTTAGTTTGATTTGTCAAAGCAAAAACTATAGTTCTTAAAAGGCCTTACTTCCTTACCTCACAACAAAGGATTTGTGGAAGAATATACATTCTTGTGATTTCTCCTCAATATCCAATTATAAATTGAAAAATTGGATTATGAAGTTGCAAAACATAATTTTTCTTATGAATTATATCAAAACTTCCAATTTAATGAAGTATAAGTAAAGGATCCATGGATAAAGATAGAAAATAACAAAGAAGAGAATATATCTTACAAGCATACTAATGCTATCAGCAAAGTGTATACCCAGCTCTGTCATCAAAACCAGAACAGATCCTGCAGCACATGCCGCCCATCTAAAAGAAATATATCATCATCAGGAAGCAAATAGACAAAATAAATATATAAATGGACCAATAGCTAGACAGAAAGACAGACAGACAAGGAACCTACTTTTGTGATGGATCACGAGCAAAGTAATCCTTCGCCTTCTCGTATGAAATCGCCTTCTCTCCATCCATAAAATCAGATAAGTCCATGTCAAAAGTTGGCCCACGATTGCTTAATTCTGATCCATACGATACCTAAGATTCCCAACAGAAAAGGAAAGATATTTTAATCACAAGTAGCAGATGAAAAACAGCTCTTCTTTTTATAAATTCTATACATACAATTTGAAGAACAGGTGTCGGTCGTCCTCTAGCTTGCTGGCGAGCCAATGCATGTTTCCAGAGTCTATGTTTACTTGGATGATTCCTTTGGACAGCTACATGGCAGGCTTCTTTGATAGGCATCTAAGAAAGAGAAATGAAGAGAAAGGAGTGTAATGATGAGACTGAACATTATAAAGAGAGACTTTTTGCTGAAGAAAGCAAACACATAATAACTGAGAAATCACAGGATTCAGAGCTAGTTGATCGGATTGGTTTAGGCTTAGGAATTCTCATGATAAATTTCATGACGCCTTGAATTAACAAATTAAGGTCCCTCTAGGTTTCTTCCGAGGAATAAATTTTTAAAATATCCAATTTAACAATAATTTTAGTGAAAATTTGGCAGTACTGTAAGGGTGACAAATAGTAGGTGCTCAGGCTCCAGATTTTCGAATTCCTAAGAACTAGCAGGAGAAGACTCCCAATTTTTTAATCATCTCAATAATTTGATAAAGCCTCAGTCAAAACATTATTAATTGGATTTTGCAAAATCTTATTCCACGAAGTAAACCAAATTAGGCCTAGGGGCATTTCTCAGGGCCACCTATACAAGGCAAGATGGACTAATCATGCATGGGTTTATTCGATGGTTAGTGAAATGGGAAACAAGAAATCTCCTTATCAATGTGCCCTTCCATTGTGAAAAATAAAAAATCACAGCATTTAACGTCTCATTGCTAGATCAGAAAAAAGCAGTTCATCGTGCAGATTGTGATTTTAGAAAATAAGATAACTTAAATACTGCATTAGGAAACCTGATAAGATAAATGAAAAAAGAAAATCAAAATCCTGTATCAGTACACCTTATAAGATGCTAATAGGAAAGAGATAATCAAAGTACTTCATCTCTTTCATCAATCACGAGAGGAGACACACCTATAATAAGGGTGTCTAAAAATATAAACTAATTATATAATTAAAAGGTCAAATAATTATTCTCAATTTCCATTCATTTTTAAGTTATGGAATTATAAAAAGGTAAACACTTTAATCTTGTTTTTGTAATATTCAAAAAAAAAAAAAAAGAAAAAGGAAAAAGAAAAACAAACAATTGCATGACCAATAAATTCCTCTCTTATAAGGAGAAAGGGGTTGGTTTGGAAAACCCCCGTTCTCCTAAATAATATAGAAAAATCTAGATATCCATTCTTAGGGTAGAACCTCAATATTTAAAAAAATAAAATCACACAAAATCAAGGACATATCATCAAGGAACAGAGGACAGTTGGTCAAGCTAATCAATATTTGCATTGCCAATAAAGTAAGTCAATCTAGAAGTTTGAATAACAATGAGACATTTTCAAAACTCAAGTCCCAGCCAAAAGATCCTTATTATCCTTTTTGCTTGAATTGGAGCTCACTGGATCTACCTGCAGCAAAATGCCAACACTAAAATAGGTGTTGCATATTAGATAAGGTTCGCTTAGGTCATCAACAGAACATAATCTGAACAGTTTAGACATGATGCAGGAGTCATACAACAGGAAGCCCATTGGCTTGGTCTTGTGGTTGTCTGCACATCCTTTTCAACCAGTTGACTTTCTGCTGGTCCCAGGTGGAAGTGACAATAAGGTTGAGGGCTTTTTCTACATGATTCCAGATTTTGGAAATTTGTTTTACCTCTTTCCCGCTAACGTGGGAGGTGCTAAAACTAGTATACTTTATGACTTTACTGCTTTCCTTGGTGAAGAAGGTTTGCCTTTTACTTAACACCACTTTTTCAAGAACTTATTTCATCGTAAGGAACATTGGCATGTAATTCCAAGCACATTGAAGAGAACTTTTACATGTATGGTTCCTATATTGAATTTAAACATTTTCCTAGAGGGAACAAACAGTGCACTGCTCAAATGCATCAACCTTTTCTTCACCAGAGCCAGAGCCACGTAATAAGGTGTTCTGTGTATATACACATTAATAACAGGCCATGCCCTGTCAGCAGTAATTAATCACAAATCATTCTAATTTCAAGGGAAAATATAAAATAAAAGAATTTCTCTGGGATAAGACGGTCCAACAAACCAACAGAGGTAAAAACATCAAAATGTAGAGATAAATAAGACCATAATACTTAGGAGAAACCAGAATACAATTTTGTCGATCTATTATCAATAACCCTTAAGCAGATATATTAACAAAAGATCTGCTATAGCCACCTGTAACACAAGGGATCCCGAATAATCAGCAATTCCGCCCATAACATCCAGCCGCCCAGGTGCCCTAGTTACAAAGATGTCTTCCTGTTTAAATTTGAACCAACGGAGTCAGCAGCTCCCTCAACCAACACTTAAACTTCAACAGGAGTCATTTATAAGGATTCATTTTCAAAAATTTTAAGCGTATACTTCCAAGCAGTTCTGAACTACCAAAAATCTAACAACAAAAATATTCCTAAATTATTTAACCCAAAAGAGAATATTCCTAATTTATATATGTGATCTTTTTTTTTTTTTTTTTTTTTTTTGGGGGGGTGGGGGGTGGGGGTAAATTATATGTGTGATCTTTATGTGCAGAGTGCAATACAAAATCAGCAAGATGAATAGACTTGTACAAGAAAATATTGCTACTAGTTTGAACAAAAGATACATTCTGTTTCTACAATTAATTAGTCCTTCGGAAGAAAGACATTGGATTAGGGATGATCATTTTCAAAATAGGAAATACCTCCCAATTAAAAAGTCCAGCAGCTGCCTTGAGTTCACGCCTCTGTTGCTTTCCAGTTGTTCCTGATTCATGTATGCTGTCTAGGTTGGCCAAGCTCTTCAAGAATAGTATTGTATCAGACAACCCATGTACATCCCCATGAAGAATTTCAAAATCTTCTTGACCTCTATAGAGGAAAAAGCAAACATTCTTATAATTGACCTTTAATCAGATTTAAAGGCAGTAAAAATAAATACTCACAACCTTGAACCAAAATAAATAAATAAATCAAAACTTACAATTCCATTTGAGAGATTCTTTCAGACTCTTGAACCTTTGGTGATTCAGCTCTTTGGCCAAGTTCATTTTCAGCATTAACATACCAATCAGGGATGCAAAGATCTCGTCCAGGCACCCGTTGGAGCTGATATCCAAGAACTATAGCATCACGCAATCTTCTAGCACCACTTAGCTTCATTCAGGTGAGGCCAACAGATAAGTTAGGAACCCAACTGGAGAAAAAATCCTCAAAAATAGTGGAGAAAACAGAAAGATAAACTACCTTTCTTTTATGCATAGATTACTTTATTATTCATAAGACCAATAAATAAATTAAGAGTGCAACAGAAAGAATCTTGAAAATGGCAAACAAAAGAAAAGTTAATCTACCATGTTTGATGCATGGGTTTTTCCAGAAGCTGTCTCCTGCAAAATCTGTGCAGCAACCTACAATTACAAAAAGCATTGCTATATTCAAATTTGCACATGATGTGGCATTGCACCTGTGTGCTATACACAGCATCGTAGGTATCATGAACATAAAGAAACATGATGTAGTGTTTTTGAAAGAAGATGTTACCTCACCCCCGTTAATGCCTCCCTCATAGGATGGGGTCAAGCTGATGGCACGCTCAAGGTAAGGTTTCCAGTGACCAGTAAGTAAATCTCGTCTAATCATCTCTACCCCAGCTTGATAATACTGCAAAAATGAAATGAAAACATCTCATGTGGCAGATTCATCAGTATTTGCAACTACAGATGGAAGGCAAAAAGGAGATGGCAAACTGGAACCTCCAGCATATTTCTCAAAAAAGGTTCTTCATTAAAATAATCTCGGCGCACAAAAACAAATGGCAACTTATATGCTAGAGCCTCACTACAGGTTCCATAGCCAATTTTTCCTGAAACAGATACAAAAATTGGAGGTAGCACGGTAAGAGAAACACAACAGACACCTTGGCTACTAAAGATAAGTATAACATCACTTACCAAGCATACAGTCAGAAGCTGCTATAATATCAGGTGTATATGCATCTTTTGCAAGCTTTACGAAGTTTGGTGGAAGGTCTTGGCTGTCAGAAGCACCACAAACCTAGAAGATAGAACATAAATTTATAAAGAAATGTTGACAGACAAGTGTGACATTTAAATTGAAAGAGTAGAGGGCATGCTGGAGATGTACCAGGCATAGCCAGCCAGGTGGCAAGTATTTCTCCTCTAACTTCCAGCCCGATGGCTACAATGCAGGAACTCATTATTAAGCAGGGTAGGTGAAGAATACATATAATGCTCTTTGCAACCATGTGGAGAAGAATCAATACTAAGAAAATAAATAAAAAATAAGGTTGTTTATGATGACAAGACTTGCTCATGTTAGATGATAAATGTGTATTCTTACACGTTTATATCACAAATTCAACACACTTTCATGTTAGAATAGACACTCTTAATGTGAAATTCTGTTGCAATACAGTAGAATTGCATGTTTGGACCAAGTTTGCATCAAATTTAGTAAAAAGGATCTAAAGATGGGTAAAATAAGTGAGATCTGTACGTAACCTGCTATCCACCATTTGAACATTGAGATATGTTCTTTCAAGTTGTGAAAATTGAAATGCAATTTATGGACGTGGCTGTTGAGTAAAGCATTTCTGTTCTGTACTTTTATTCTACTTGAGAATGTTATTAAACTGCTATTAGAATGTCAACATGTTGTCATTTGAAGTCCTTTAATGAATTACCTTTCGACAGTTCAAGTAATTGATGCTGGTATGAGCTGTCAATTTTTATTTTAAGCAGCTATTCAATTGTTAAAGTTGCAGCCAAACAGAACCAAGCAGTGTAGCAGTTCAGAGCGCTCCTTTTCAGATCAGATCACAACTCACACATCAAGCACCAGGAACTCAATCTAGTGTAGCAGCAGCAATAGCAGCACCAGCCTGGAACGCCAGCTGTTCCGACACAAGTTCAACACCAAGTTCAAGAGAGCAGACCCAACACATCCACCAACCAGCAACGAGCAACAATGCACACCCAACAGCACTAACCAAGCGCTCATGACAACCTATTGGAGTGCCATCCACAGCAGCGAAAACAAACAACTTGAGCAGCCAAAGCATGAAGCCTCATAGAGCACACCAAACAGCATAGCATCGAGCTGCTCTTGGCGAGCATTCTTAACACCGACCAAGCCTTGACACGGTCAAGCGAGCTCCTGCACCAGCCTCCAACCGAGCAATTTGTGGAAAAGAATGCCAACCAGCTTTTGGAGACCCAAGCTTCAAATCACCAAGCAAGCCTTATGCCGAGATCCCCCAAGCACGCATCAAACCAGCAGTTTCCGAGCTGGTCAACAAGCAATGGCTACATTGAGCTCCTCAAGTACAGCAGCAAGCATCAGAGCTCCAATTCAACCGACCTGTTTTTCACCAATGTGCCAAGCTACTTCAAAACAGAACCAAACAGGTCACGCACACACCACATGCCCGGCACTGACCAAGCACCATCCCAAGCATGAAGACTGCTAAAGAACCAAAGCTCCAACCGTACCAACCTGCTATTGCTGTCCAAATGATCAACGAGCTGCAACTGTCTCTGATCCGAACAAGCTCCATTCATTAAACAACAGCAGCCGAACATAGTCTAATTGGCCGAGCTTCAATGTTCTACAGCAGAAGCAAGCACAAGCACAAATTTATCAACTGAGCTGCAGCAGTTCTGAATTGTTCTGAGCGACACCCAAGTAACTTGTATCAGCCAAGAAGCTGCTGTCTTCACCATCTGGCGTGCCCATGACAGCTTTACTGAGCAACAGATTGAGCACAGCTTGAATGTAGCAACCGAGCATCCATTATGGCTGAACCAATCTGCAGGAATTCCAAGTTCGAGAAGATTTTGAACTCTCATCTAAGCTAGCTCAAACGTTCAATGCGAGCTACATCAGCAACTGCAGAGACACCGAGACCAAGCTGAGCACTCCAAAACTACCGAGCGGACCTATGGCATGCCAACTGACGAACCACTTGTAGCAACAACTCATCTCTTAGCTTACTATTATGAAAGTTTAATTCTAGGCAAAATTACTAATGCCCATTTTTGTAACCATTCAAGAGACTACTATAGTACTTGTTGGCAAATTTTAGGGATTCACTTCACAAGAATATACCCACTATAGCTACTTCATTATGCGTATTCTTATCTCATTCCATTCCCTCCAAACAAAATAGATAACCAAACCAGTGATGACTTTCTAAGAAAGATTTAATCAAGGCCCAACAAAGTTAAAAAGATCCTCTATAGTATTGGCATCCAAAGGAGAGAGACCGCTAATCCTTCAAGCTCTTCCAAATTTCCTAAATGAAGGCACACTTGATGAAAAGATGATTATAACACTCTTCCTCTTTAGAGCAAAGCAAACAGTAATTCTAGGAAATAACCCCCATAGAACAAGCTTGTCTATAGTCTAAGAGCTTTTATTGTCCTGCTAACCGCATAATAAAGGAATGTCTATAGGCTATTTTTTTTTAACCATACAAAGCTATCCCATGACACTTTTGCTCTTTGTCCTCAAATGGAATTGTAGGCCTCTTTGATTAAAAGTTGTCTAGAGAGATTATCTTTCCATACCATTCTATCTTCCCAATGTATATGTGGCCACAATCCACTTCCTTATTCCAATTTGATCCTCTCCCAAATTTCTCCCACAGGCCAATACCATCCTTGATTATTGATGATACAACAAAGACGTGCTTCTTTAGGGTATCCAAAAGCGTAGGCTATTATTTCTCCCAATCAATCCACTAAAGCTCCTCCTAGATGCCACTCATCATACCATAGAGATAAATATTTCCATTAGCCACTTCCCATTCAAAAAGATTGCAGGCAAGAAGTCTAAGCTATAATAACTTCTTCTAAGGTCAAGAAGCTATTGACGCACTTTCATTGACTAAAAGTTATTACCTTTAATATGTTCAGAGCAAACCTAAGATGGCTAAAGAGAATCACCAGTATTCAAGTAAAGGTACCATAAATGTTTGAGTTGAGCTCCCTTATTCCATAGAACCAAGTCGGGGATGCTAAGTCTACCTTAGATTTTAGGCCTACATAGCATATCCTAATCCACCTTAGCCATTGCTTTCGTTTAATCACTTCCACTGCACAAAAACCACTTCATCTTCAAAGTCAAATCCTTTAGGATGCATTTAGGGAGTGAAAATAGAAGAACAATAAACTTAATTAGAGAAAAGTACACTTTTCACTAGTTGGAGTAGGGATGCAGCCGGATCGGCTATTAACGAATTTTCGATCCATCCAACCCATAAAAACCCTATAAGCTAATAGGGTTGGGTTTGGATACTACTAAAACCCGATGGATATCTACTCGACCCGTTAGTCCTAGTAAAAAAAAAAATTATAATGTAAATACCTTTACTAAATGTAAACATAGTAACAAGCCAAATTTAAAATAAGTTGACAAAGAGAAGTTATATTGCTATATTTTTAAACTATTATTTTATTGGCTTAAGTCAGCTGAATCTATTGAAAAAAAAAAACAATAAGCAGAGTGCGTTCGAGTTTATAATTGGGTAGATGGTCGGATGGGTAATCGGGTTGATAATCAGGCGGGTAGCAGATAGCGGGTTTTATAGTAAACCCTATAGGGCGGGTTTGGATATAGAAGGAAAACCCTATAAGGTTATGAGGTCAAATTTGGTATGCCTTAGAGTGTAGCAAGTTCGAGTTTGAGTTCATATGACCTACCCGAAACCCGACCCGGTTGCTTCCCTAAGTTGTAGCAACCTCTGTAAGAGAAAGCTTTACTTGTCTAGTGATTAATGTGCTTACTGAATCTTTCCACTAAAAATTGACAAGTAGATTTATTAGGTTTTGCAAATGAAAGAGGAACTCCTAAATATTTAATAGGTAAATCACCCCGTTGAAAGCCCAATGCTTGGCTTAATACCACCTTTTCTTGTTAACACACACCACTACGAAAGAAATTGCTTTTTTCTTGGCTTGCCATAAGCCCAAAAGTCTCATAGAATTCCTTCAAATCCTCTTTAATTAAGGAAATAAAGCCTATATCCCCTTTAGGAAAGATCATAACATCATCTGCAAAACAAAAGTGATTAAGCTTTTCTTTTGACATCTCCAATGATATGAGAATCCATTCTTCCTTCCAACATCTCGCATTATACAAAAAAAACTTCCATCACCAAAAAAAAGGTAAGGAGAGACAGGATTCCCTGTCATAAGCCTTGGGAGCTAAGAAAAAACCTACTAATTCTCCATTGAGGTTGATAGAGAATTTAACGGTTGTAACACATTGCAAGACCCACATGACAAATTGTTGAGGGAAATCTATAACCTTTAAAATTTGTTGTAAGAAACCCCATCGTACATTATCATATGCCTTCATTATATCTATTTTAATAGCACCTCTTGATCCCAATTTTTCCTTATAATAGCCCCAAAGAAGCTCCTATGCTACAAAGATGTTGTCTACAATGGCTCTTTGCTCTTTTCCCACAAGGTAAGAAGTACCACTTTTAACCTTTGTTGGGATCTTGGAAATACACTTGTATATTGTATTGCAACAAGAGATAAGCCTAAAATCCCATAAATTTTTAGGATTCTCCACCTTCGGGACAATGGAAATAGTAGTAGAGTCTATGGCCTTCATTAACTTACCTGTAGCAAAGAAATCCTTAACAACTGTACAAAAATCCTTATCAATTATGTCCTAAGCTAACCGGAAGAAGTTGGCATTGTAATTTGTAACCATCTGATCCAGGTGTTTTATCTTGAGCCATTGAGCAATTGTAGATTTAATTTCATCTGACATTGGTCTTATAAGCTCCCACAATCATTTATGCACACCTTTTTAGAAATGAGAGACTAATCTTTGGGAGTTAAGATTAGAAGTTGACAGCTCCCTAAAAAGCTCCATAAAATAATTAACTAGCAAGTCCTTCATTTCATCCTCTAAAGAAATATGTTGTCCACTGTTATCTATAATAGAATGGATGGCATTTTGGTGATTTCTTTGCTTTAGGCATATGAAAAAGAAGCTTGTATTGCGATCACCAAACTTTAGCCATGTTGCTCTAAACTTTTGGTTGAGGAAAGATTCTTCCATTACACTAAGAAGATAGTATTTTTTGAAAAGCATTTTTTCATTGTTCCAATCTGCCATACTAGAATTTAAGCATTAGACTCTTGACAATCATGGAGACAGATCCTGGCCTCCAAAGTCCTTTGCTAAATATCGGAATAATCTTTCTTGTTAAGCATCTTGAGTTCCTTCTTCAACAATTTCAGTTTAGAGACAACTTGGCAAATAGGAGTCCCAACAATATCTATATTCCATACTCTTTGAATGGTACATAAAATTCTGGATGCTTAGCCCACAAATTAAAGAACTTTAAGACTTACAAAGAGTCCTATCAAGATTCAAATGAATGATAATGGGGCAATGATCTGACAAACTGGGGCTAAGAATTTGAGCTTTCAAAGATGGAACTTAGACCTAACAAGGATAAACCAAAGCACGGTCTAATGGCCTAAGGATAGATTGGAAGAGCAATGGTTTGACCATGTCAAATGATTTCCAGCTATACGAATCTCTTCCAAGTAAGCTTAGTATCAAATATCATTGAAGTTCTCCATTCCTTTGGAAAAAACAACATTTCCTTCAACTTTATCCTCTAGACTTCTACATTCATTGAAATCCCTCATAATTATCCCAGGGATGTTTATGGTGTTCTTCATACTCAACAAGTCCTTACAAAGACTTCTCCTTTGCTCAACTAAATTTGCTCCATAGACCGAAGAGATACAACAAACAAAATCTTTGCTAAGTAGCTTGCAATGAACTTGGATCAACTAGTTGGAGACCAATACAGCCTCCACATCCCAAATTATAGGGTTCCACCCTACCTAGAGTTTCCCATTCTGATTTAGTAGAAAGCTCATCCGAAAGAATACGGGTCCAAATCATTTTGGTATTATGAGATTTGACTTTTGTTTCCAATAAACACACAAAAGTCAAACTATTCTCCTTACAAAAATTCACAATTTCTTTACATTTGTTTGGATCATTTAGACCTCTAATATTCTAAGAACCAATCATCATATATATAAGAAAAGAAGAGGATGATGCTTGTTAACAAGAATGGGATGATGAGGATACGCCTCTGTCCGCCGCCTCCCTAATCTTCTTCTCCTATACCCTCTTTTTCTTTGACTTCTTTTTTTTTTTTTAACTTCGGGGTTTCCAAAAACATTTGAGCAGGATCAAGAGTTAGCCACTTTCTAATTTAATATATCCTAACTAGAGCCCACAAGTGTCTCCCTAACTCTTGATGGAGGTACAAAGGATGAAGATGAATATCCTTCTCCATTTTTAAAATTATCAACAAAAAAACCAGACTCCTCAACCCTATGAGAATCTTGACCTGGAGTCTGACCATTAGAAGTATCCACACTTGGTATGCCCAATCTACAAACGGATTAGGTACCCTCTTCAAAGGTTTGGTAGAAAGCTTGGTAGCCATGGTTAATTTACCTTTACCTAGAGTAATTGGTGCAAGCGCAGTAGCAATATCCCTTTCCCCATCTTTATATACTACCCTTTTACCCTGGACTTGTATAGGGCTATTTCCAACCCCACAAAGGGGCTAAGGTAAGTGAGAAAAAAGAGGTGTCTTAATAGGTAGTTCCCGCTGAACATTAGATGGTTCTCCCAAAGGCAATTCTGCAACAACAACATCAGAACACTTTGCATCACTACATCTAAAAACACGGCATTTGGAGCATGCCAGGGGTAGTATGTGATACTCAGCATCCACCTAATGGATTGATCTATCCGCACATTCTATAATAAAGTCTTTTATAAACTCTCCATCTGCCTCCATTTCCACTTAAGCTCTAGCATACTGAACACGAGAGTTAGTTGCCGTGATAATATCTACTTGAAGCGGTTTCCCAATAGTGCCCACTGCAAAACTAACACCTTCATTGTAAAGGAAATCAATAAGCACTCCCAAAGCTTCACCCACACCGGTATTTTTCTTGGATGTACTCAATTCAAAGCCATATCCACCTGCCATCTTTCAAGCACTAAAAGGTAGCTGGTAAAAAACCATAGTTGTCTTAAAATCTTAAACAAAGAAAACTTATCGTCGAATTTAAAAAAAAGTAACCATAGCCATTTGATAAGACATCAAGAAGACCTTCATTTTCCCATACAACCCTTGCCATGCACAATACTAAAGGAAAGGGGCTTTTTCCCAAAAAATACCGTACTAAAGTATTCTTCCATAATTTCTCCTATATCCAAGACCGATTTGGGTGGTCTAACCCAAATCCTCCCATTAACACAAGGAGGAAGATAATAATTTAAAACCACATTAATCTTCAGTTGTACTCCTTTACTATAAAAACTTCCCTATTCACCAAAGAACGGTATTTTTTTATGCCAGAAACCACCTCCACCTAAGAGGCAGTAGGCTTTGAACAAGGTTGAGCCTGAAAGACTTCTTGAAGGCTAATCCTAACCCAACCATCAACTTCTTTAGCTTTGTTCACATTTTCCCTTTGAGTGGAGTCAGAACAGGACTCAATTGGCATAACCATGTTCACTTTGTCTCTATTATTCTTAATAGAAACAAACACCCGCTTAATTCCACTTCTCATAACACCTCCAATAGAAATAGAGTTGCTAGATTCTGGCTGAGACACATTGAAACTTCGGCAAGAACACCCAAACCCCACCTGACAAGACCCAAGAACAAACTTATGCAAAAACAACCTTCTTTTTCTGCGAAAAATGGTCTTCATGGCTAGAACAAACCAAGGAGAGCCTAAAAACAAACCAAACAGAAGAAGGGAATAAGACGAGCAAAGAGAAGCTAGAAAGCAGAGAAAAAGGGAGAGGGTAGGATGAGAAAAGGAGGAAAACAGAAAAGAGGAGAGAGGAGAAGAAGAGAGAAAGATACGAAGAGAGGCGACGAGCAAACAAAACGTTGGGGGGGGGGGGGGGGGGGGGGGGTGGGGTGGTGGGGTGTTGGGCAGTGGAGTGAAAAGAAAAAAGGAGAAGATAGAAGCAGGAAAGGAAATGGAGAAGGGAGGAGAGGATAGAGAAAGAGAAAAAGAAAAAAGACAGAAGAGAGAAGAAGAGGAGAAACGGTGAAGGGAGGAAGAGAAACCCTAGATAGAATGGGCAGAGGAGAAGAAAGGAGGAGAAGGGCAAGAGAGAGGAAGGAAAGAAAAGAAACAAGGAAGGGAGCAGAACACAAAGAAAACCGAGAAGACAGAGAAGGAAGGAGGAGGCCGGAGAAGAGAGGAGATGGTGGAGGAGAAACAAAGGTAAAAGAGAAGAGAGCATTTTCTCTCTCTACAAAGACGTACTTTGCAACAAGAGGCGAGGCTCATAAAACCAGGTTTATTTGCACTAATTCTAAAAGACTTAGAAATTAAATCCATATTAGCTTTGGTTGACATGAAACCACTTAATATCAGTGGAGGTGACATTTATAGGTAGCATTTTATCATCTAAAGGCTAAACGTTGATTCCTGGTAGCAGTTATTAAGGCCAAATGCCATCTGATGGGACCATATATGACTACAGAGGCCAAAAACCATTTTTTGAAAACAAATTAGATCCTAGTTAGAATAGGCTTACCTCCTAAAAAACAAGAATCATTCAGCCTTGATCAGGGGAGTCAATATGCTACCTAACACTCATGCAACTCTAACATAGAGCTCAAGGATTAAGGTTTGACTAGAGACAACATAAGATATATGAAAAAATAACCAAGTCAGAAGTGTAAGTCACTTTTTCAAATATCAAATCAAACTATGTAGGCAATATCTAAAAAATCCTCCAAGAGTTATTAAATAATTGCTTTATGAAATTCCTAGTGCTATGTAACAATGAAGTACGATTCCTTCTCAAGTATCTTTTCCTACATATTTCTATATTGACTAATGAAACCAAACCCAACGGTCATGCCACAGAATAGAGCAAGAGTATACTTAGGTCTAGCAATACCTACCAACGTGGACATGAATCCACATGGTTTTATTAGTGCATCCTAACAATTATGGTTGTCTTCCTAGCCATGTGATTCAAATGCATTCTGACTATTGGAGTTGTAGAAAATAAACTACAACAAGGATATGCATTTAAGCAGATACTTAATGTATCAACCCATTGTCGTGTAAAGTATGTTTAACGAAGGTCTCAAGGTTGTTTTTCAAGTGAGATTTCTTTTGTCTACGTTAGGCAAGTCAATCACTGGATGTCTCAGGTTCTGTTCGCCCACTTTGATAAGCATGCATCCTCCGACAAATGATCTTTACATCTAAAACATGACTAGTCACCCCTAAACAATAAATGACTTCAACAGCCACTAGCCTGAAGAATTGAATCTAATCTTTCTTCAAAAAATTGCAACCATGATCCTCTATTTTGAGGACAAAACTTTCTTCAATTAACTTTTCTTCATGCATTCATCCCACACTGTATTATATCATGTGCAAAGTGTCTTTAATCTTCTAGAAAGTTTAAACAATTCCCATTCTTGTACTTACCCAGGCAAGAAAAGTTTGTCGCAATATAACTATAAAGATAAATGTCTGCAACAATCTCTGCAAGATTCCACAGTACGGCCAGCCATATAAAATTGCATACTTTTGGTTACATATTGCTCTGTAGGAGGATTTTACTGTATGCCCTGAAGCATGAAGAAGATAATCTTAGTTTTTTTACAAAGCCATCTGAATAGAGCGGAGCTTCTACTATCGCATTGCCAAGTCATGGTACCCAAATTAAGATCGAGAAACAAAATAGAAATTACAGCTCTTCCTAGTAACTTTAAAACCTCATAATTACTTACTCAAAATGAAACCTTTAACAAACACAAAAAAGATGGTGAAGTAATCATTATTTTCACTTGAATACATCTAATGAAATTGTTGAAAGAAATTAATTAAACAAAATGAAGAAAGCTTGTACAATAATATAAAAAAATTTTATCAAACTCACCTGGCCCCCAAAATTCAGAATAACTACCTTGACATCTTCCCCAATTCCAAGCTCTTTCCTTACCTGTTCAAAAGTTAATTATCAATGATTCATACACCAAGTAGCATCACTGAGGTGTTAATATTAGAGATTCCAGCCTAACCTCCTGACGGGATTTGTGCACTCTCCTCACAACCAAAGGCACATCTATTACATCACGGAATGCAGGCACTGCAAAGATACAGGAACCCATCATAGATCAGGTGATCCCTACAACTGAAAATGAGGATAACAACATCCAGTTGAACTAGAACAGTTTATTAATTGGAAACTGAGCTACACATCGTAACTTACTTGGACAATATCCTGGAAGGCGGATTAAGAATTCACAATGTGAATAGTCTTCTGCTATCTGCAACAATGTGATTTAATTTTATCCCAACTTAGACTATTATTTACCCAGAGAAAAAAACATAATCAAACAAAGATACCAAATCTCTCCGAGAAGAAAATATCTCGCAAGAGAAAGTGATGTTTTAGATTCACGGTTAAGAAAACACTACATGTCTAGTCCACAACCCTAGTCCATCTGTTATTGCACTTTTTTTTCCCCACCTCATTTACATATCATATGGTCAAGAATACCTGAATTGATTATTCAATTTTTCCAATTTCCCACATCTGGTATAAAATGTAAACCAAGTTTTTCTAATATCATGAATAGCTAAATCTGATCAAATAATGTGATGGCTCTAACCTGAAATAATCATTTTCTAAAACATAATAATACTTTAAAGAGCTTTATGCAGAAAGTCTGCACTCTTCCTCATAGATAAAATAACATTTTGCTGTAGAACTATTTCACCAGCATCACATAGCCAGAAACAGAGAAAATCCCTCAAAAGTCCTATTATGATAAAATACATGATCAAGAATCAAGTCTCCTCATATGGCTTTGCCATATATTCAGCAGTTAACAAATCTCACCCAAGTCTGTAACAGACTATAAGCAAACATGACTGTAAAAGCAGAAATGAATACTAGATTTAATTTAGGATTCACAAGACAGAAACACTTATCTTTCTAGATGATACAGACAATTCAAGATTCACAAAATCTGATCAAAGCACAATATTCAGGAAATAGGACCCAAAAATTAAGAAAAATTTCAAAGCATCACAAAGCAATTTAAGGGAAGCAATCCCTGCCATACTGTTTTGCGATGATGACTTCCAGCAGCCATCACATACTCTGCATAAATGAAGTCCCAACTGCACAGATACAAAAATGAAGAGTAAAAAATGCATATATTACAGGTTTTTAACTTGGCCTTTTGGTAGGTACCTGTTTATCATTCATCATCAACAGCATACAAGAAATAGAACAACAATGACAAACACCCAATCCTTATTCTAATTAAGGGGATAATTAGCAAATGATATTCTTTCTTTGATACATCTGCCTTATTGCAAAAGTAAAATTCACCACCAGATTATAGAGCATGTTTCCCAAAATATTATTTATCTTTATTTCAAATTATTAAGGCAAAATTGACATTGAATGAAAGCTACAAAAGGCAACGAGAGTAGATGACCTGAAGTTTGTTACACAAACAGAGCGAATCCCTGCATCAGCTGCAGCTCGGCATGCTACTGGAACTACATCTGAAACCTGTCCCATATCATGCACAGCCCAGAAAGATATTGCTTCAAACAGTGACAATTAAATGCATTATATATGAAGAAACATGTAGCAATTGAAGGATAGCCAAAACTCAAAGATTGCACTCTTAGATAACCCTTGGTTGGTTAATATATCTAAAAGCACATACATAGATTAATTTGAAAGAATATATATATACACAGATAAATGGAAACTAGCTTGAAGTAACATATTACCACTAGATCAGCATTGATTGAATTTAGCCATGCTACTTCAGTTGCCAGAATAGATTCTCGAGGTACTACAGCTGTCTCAGCATACTATGCAAGCAAAAAGAAGATATAAATGAGTAGCTTTAGAAGTGAACTCGTGTAGGGTTTGAGAACAGACAACTCTTCTAACTTATCTGATTTCAAGACAGAAATAACTGTCAGAAAACATGCTTGGGAGCATTGTCAACACAAACTGGTAAGATACCTTTTCTAATGAGGCAAGGCGATCTACTGTCAATGCATCTGCCTGAACTGCTCCACAATCTAAAAGGACCTGCCAATATGTGTGATATATTGGTTAATTCCCATACTTATGCATAATTGAGATTGAGTCCACTCTAAAGTACAAAGCTTATTTTGTCAGTTTGCCCCAATTAAAAAGAAAAAAAGGGATGACTCGCTTTATACCATTCACTGGAAATTTGACCAACAGAAAGGGTATGACGCATCATAGCAATTTTGGTGGCATCATGGCAGTTGGAAAACTAAGGAATTTTATTCATTGAGAGATGACTAATGACCACAAGCGAATCAGGGGTTTCATGAGAATGAGCTTTTAGTTAAATGGTGACAAAATGTACTTCGAAAGTATTTTAAATCACTTCATGTTTGAGAATTATCTTGTATATGTATATCAATATTTGAGAACATGAAAGTGGTGTTCCGAAGTATCTATCTCTCATATATGATCCAGATAATGCAATCAGGATAAGCTGTCTTTGTCAGCCACTCCTTCAAAGTACACACAAACACACATATATATATTTTTTTGATCTCAATAAAACTTCACCATGCGCTTTTA
Source organism: Combretum micranthum (assembly GCA_024138025.1). Lineage (NCBI taxonomy): Eukaryota > Viridiplantae > Streptophyta > Magnoliopsida > Myrtales > Combretaceae > Combretum > Combretum micranthum. The sequence goes on from JAMXBD010001671.1 coordinate 26,134, forward strand.
GCATCCAAAAGTACTAGGTGACCACCAAATTTATCTGGATATAGACTAGCACTTTATACAAGGATCACTTATCATTTCCTACACATAGACTTTCAGCTTGAACTACAGTCCAATGTTTTGGATTTCACATTCCAATGTAAAGAATTCAAAGCAAGCAAAGCCTGTAAGGTTAACACATATTAAGCCCTACGGTAATGACGCCGTGCTTTAGCAGCTAAATCAATGAAATTTCACAAATTCAATATTCCATTTGCAACAAATATGTAAGGAAACTCTTGAAAGTGTTGGCAGATACTTCATATAAAAATTTGCTAAAGAAAGCTGATGGAAGCAGAAATTCTTAATGATCCATACCTTGCGAATGAAGAGACGCGGAGATTGAATTTCAGAAGTGAAAACAAAGTCAGGAGCACCGGTAACCACATGCACATCATGCCCAGCATTGATCAGGTGGCGAACAACCTATCAATTTGCATCGCACAGTACCAATAAAGATTATCACAACCCATTTACTTCTCTCGAAGAAACAGAATTCCCAGTTGCATTGGGTGATTCGTACAAATAAAAAACAATGTCCCATATAAAACAGCCAGTTCCAATGTCAACAAAATGTTTATTAACTCCCCCAAAAAACAGGACTGTGCTTATATATTTGAGAATAGAATTAAACTGAAAATTTCACAACTCAGTATAAGATCGTTAGGACAGTGAAGTAGAACAGGATTAATGTAGCATATTTATAGTATATTTACTGGGGGAAGGAGAGAGAGAGAGATAGAGAGACCTCGACAACGCGAGTGGCGTGGCCAAAACCATGACCGGTGATATAATAAGCGAAAACGAGGTGATTCCTGGACGCAGATGAAGTGTCTGTGTCGATCCTCATTCTCTCTCTCACACACAGAACTCACACCGGTACCAAGTTATGAAAAACCTAGGAGAAAATAAGGAGAAGAAGAAGAGAGAAGAGAAGAGCACACAACAGAACCAGACAAATGTTTAGTGTCTTTTTTTATTCATGTTGATCCGATCCTTACTCCAACGTGAGAGCTAGAAATGCGTAGACCATGACGCATAAGGATGAAGATGATTACGTGGCGATTCTGTTTGGATGAATATTCAAGAGAGAGAAAAAATAGGAGGGAAGGCAGAGAGGGACATGGATGAATATTTACGTCATATTCAATTCGTTGGATGAATAAGATTACAATAGAATTTTAATTACGAGAAATGAAATAGAGTTGTAATATGATTTTTTTTATTAATTTTTTATTTAAATAATAATATTTAAAAAAAATACAATTTCAATATTAAATTAATATTTATAGATATGAATAAAGAATGACTATTCAGTGTTTTATGTAATATAGGGATTCATGGTGGAATTGTTATTCAATGAACTAAATGTTGTAATATTTATTCGTAAGGAATAAGACCGTAATGAAATTACAATTACAATGAAGTGAACAAGCAGTTAATGTTTGAATTTGCAGTCTCAAGTTTTAAGAAAATTCTATAGCATCGTTATTAATTTGGGCGAATCGATTTCGTCATCATCTAATAGCTCACATTATGTTTAGCTGAATTCTTAAAATAATTAATATTTAAATTATTATTTTTATTTTAATGATTAGATGAGTAGCTGAATGGTACCGTCAACGAGATAATAGAAGCTTCCCAACTTTTAACCAATAATATTTATTAGCGATATTATAAAATTTCACTAATATAAAAGATGACAAAAATGATAAATATATTTATCTATATAAAGGTCAATATTGTAGTTACAATGGTGGAAAAAAAGTAAAGTGAAATTTTTAAATGAAATAAATATTTATGCATATTTTTTCCTTTATTAACTCTTTTTTTTCCAATCAAATATTTTAAAAAAATATTATATATTCCACCATTAGACATATGAGGACCGGTAATTAAACCATAACTGAAAATACAATATTGAGTTTTTTTTATAATTTAAGGATTAAAATATTGTTATAATATGAGTTGAATTCCAATGGTTGGTTCTCATTGATATTAAAATTTACTATCATCATAAGAATTCTCATTGAGATGCTTTCGGTATTTTTTTTTATTCCATTTAAATAACAAATTTCCTATAAATAACAAAACTCATATATTAAAAAGTTGATTGGTTTAAAACAATCATAGTGGTAGTTGAGAAATTTTTAGGGTCCACATACAAACATTTAATAATTCCACTTATGAGGTGCTCATAAGATAATTGATTGTACTTTTGTAGTATCTGCATATAAAATAAAGAAAGAGAAAATCAAATTTGGATTTATACATAGATTAGGTATCTTTTATCAATTATTTTTAATATTGATTTTTGTACACTAAAGGTGTATAATTTGTAGAGAACTTTTAATGTATGAAAAAAAAAAAATAGAATCCATGTGTAGCACTATTTTGCATAGCTAAACCAACATATGTGTCTACAACAATAAATGGAATTATTTATCAAAGAGGTTAACCATAAAAAACTAAAATTTATTATCCAAGTAATTTGTACTGTTAGCGATGGCATTTTTTATGAGGCGAGATTGTTACGACTAAACAGATTGCGATATGGATGAATAAGTTTTTCCTCATGATTTCGTTACTTTTCTTGTTTTTGTAGATAGTTGTACTGGATTTGTAAGTATAAAATAAAATGAGTATGAATGAGGTTATGGGTTTATATGTATATGCTTTTTATATGTGTGACAAGAGATGCTAAGCATATCGAAACCAACAAATGATTCTTTAAGTACATCATCAATATTATATGTTGCTTATGTATGTATGATGCTTGCTTGATCACCTTTAAGCAAATCATAATTATACTCAGCTTTGTTATAAATTAAATTGACATGCATTACATCTGTCAAATCACATGTATTGAGGACTGGTAATTAAACCATAACTGGAAATATTGTATTGAGTTTTTTTTTATTATTTAAGGATTAAAATAATGATATAATATGAGTTGAATTCCAATTGTTGGTTCTCATCGACATTAAAATTTGCTATCGTCATAAGAATTCTCATTGAGATGCTTTCGATATATATATATTTTATTCTATTTAGATAACAAATTTCCTATAAATAACAAAATTGATATATTAAAAAGTGATTGATTGGTTTAAAACAATCATAGTGGTAGTTGAGAAATTTAGGATACACATACAAACATTTAATAATTCCACTTATGAGGTGCTGATAAGATAATTGATTGTACTTTTGTTATATCTGCATCTAAAATAAAGAAAAAGAAAATCAAATTTGGATTTATATATAGATTAGGTATCTTTTATTAATTATTTTTAATATTGATTTTTGTACACAAAAGGTGTGTAATTCGTAGAGATTTTAATGTATGAAAAAAAAAAATAGAATCCATGTGTAGCACTATTTTGCATAGCTAAACCAACATATGTGTCTACAACAATAAATGAAATTATTTATCAAAGAGGTTAACCATAAAAAACTAAATTTATTATCCAAGTAATTTGTACTGTTAGCGATGGCATTTTTTATGAGGCGAGATTATTACGACTAAACAGATTGCGATATGGATGAATAAGTTTTTCCTCATGATTTCGTCACTTTTCTTGTTTTTGTAGATAGTTGTACTGGATTTGTAAGTATAAAATAAAATGAGTATGAATGAGTTTATGGGTTTATATGTATATGCTTTTATGTATGTATGACAAGAGATGCTAAGCATATCGAAACCAACAAATGATTCTTTAAGTACATCATCAATATTATATGTTGCTTATGTATGTACGATGCTTTCTTGATCACCTTTAAGCAAATCATAATTATACTCGGATTTGATATAAATTAAATTGACACGCATTACATCTGTCAAATCACATGTATTAAGGACTGGTAATTAAACCATAACTGGAAATATTATATTGAGTTTTTTTTATTATTTAAGGATTAAAATATTGATATAATATGAGTTGAATTCCAATTGTTGGTTCTCATCGGCATTAAAATTTGCTATTGTCATAAGAATTCTCATTGAGATGCTTTCGATATATTTTTTTACTCTATTTAGATAACAAATTTCCTATAAATAACAAAAATGATATATTAAAAAGTTGATTGGTTAAACCAATCAAAATGGTAGTTGAGAAATTTAGGGTACACATACAAATATTTAATAATTCCACTTATGAGGTGCTGATAAGATAATTGATTGTACTTTTGCAGTATTTGCATCTAAAATAAAGACAAAGAAAATCAAATTTGGATTTAAACATAGATTAGGTATCTTTTATCAATTATTTTTAATATTGATTTTTGTACACAAAAGGTAGATAATTTGTAGAGAACTTTTAGTGTATGGAAAAAAAAAAATAGAATCCATGTGTAGCACTATTTTGCATAGCTAAATCAACATATGTGTCTACAATAATAAATGGAATTATTTATCAAAGAGGTTAACCATAAAAACTAAAATTTATTATCCAAGTAATTTGTACTGTTAGCGATGGCATTTTTTATGAGGCGAGATTATTACGACTAAACAGATTGCGATATGGATGAATAAGTTTTTCCTCATGATTTCGTTACTTTTCTTGTTTTTGTAGATAGTTGTACTGGATTTGTAAGTATAAAATAAAATGAGTATGAATGAGGTTATGGGTTTATATGTATATGCTTTTATATATGTGTGACAAGAGATGCTAAGCATATCGAAACCAACAAATGATTCTTTAAGTACATCATCAATATTATATGTTGCTTATGTATGTATGATGCTTGCTTGATCACCTTTAAGCAAATCATAATTATACTCAGCTTTGCTATAAATTAAATTGACATGCATTACATCTGTCAAATCACATGTATTGAGGACTGGTAATTAAACCATAACTGGAAATATTGTATTGAGTTTTTTTTTTATTATTTAAGGATTAAAATAATGATATAATATGAGTTGAATTCCAATTGTTGGTTCTCATCGACATTAAAATTTGCTATCGTCATAAGAATTCTCATTGAGATGCTTTCGATATATATATATTTTATTCTATTTAGATAACAAATTTCCTATAAATAACAAAATTGATATATTAAAAAGTTGATTGGTTTAAAACAATCATAGTGGTAGTTGAGAAATTTAGGATACACATACAAACATTTAATAATTCCACTTATGAGGTGCTGATAAGATAATTGATTGTATTTTTGCATATTTGCATCTAAAATAAAGAAAAAGAAAATCAAATTTGGATTTATACATAGATTAGGTATCTTTTATCAATTATTTTTAATATTGATTTTTATACACAAAAGGTGTATAATTTGTAGAGAACATTTAATGTGGAAAAATAAATAGAATCCATATGTAGCACTATTTTGCATAGTCGGGCCAACATGTGTGTCTACAACAATATATGGAATTATTTAACAAAGAGGTTAACCATAAAAGAACTAAAATTTATTATCAAAGTGATTTGTACTCTTAGCGATGGCATTTTCTATGAAGTAGGATTATTACGACTAAGCAGGTTGCGATATGGATGAGTAAGTTTTTTCTCATGATTTCGTTAATTTACTTGTACTTGTAGATAGTTGTACTAGATTTATAAGCACAAAATAAAATGAATATGAATGAGGTTATGGGTTTATTTGTGTATGCTTCTATGTATGTGTGACAAGGGATGCTAAGCATATCGAAACCAACAAATGATTGAGATTTTTTTATTATTTAAGGATTAAAATATTAATATAATATGAGTTGAATTTCATGGTTGGTTCTCTTCGATATTAAAATTTGCTATCATCGTAAGAATTCTTATTGAGATGCTTTTGATATATTTTTTTTTTATTCTATTTAGATAACAAATTTTCTATAAATAACAAAACTCATATATTAAAAAGTTGATTTGTTTAAAACAATCATAGTGGTAGTTGAGAAATTTAGGGTCCACATACAAATATTTAATAATTCCATTTATGAGGTGCCGATAAGATTATTGATTGTGTTTTTTCAATATCTGCATCTAAAATAAAGAAAGAGAAAATCAAATTTAGATTTATGCATAGATTTGGTATCTTTTATCAATTATTTTTTTTTGATTTTTATACACAAAAGGGGTATAATTTGTAGAGAACTTTTAATGTATGGAAAAAAAAATAGAATCCATATGTGGCACTATTTTGCATAGCCAAGCCAACATATCTGTCTAAAACAATAAATTAAATTATTTATCAAAGAGGTTAACTATCAAAAACTAAAATTTATTATCAAAGGAATTTGTACTCTTAGCGTAGCATTTTCTATGAGGCAGGATTATTACAACTAAACAGATTGCGATATGGATGAGTAATCCTCATGAATTCGTTACTTTACTTGTGCTTGTAAATAGTTGTACTTGATTTATGAGTACAAAATAAAATGAATATGAATGGGGTTATGGGTTTATATGTATATGCTTCTATGTATGTGTGCCAAGGGATGCTAAGCATATCAAAACCAATAAATGATTCTTTAAGTACATCATCAATATTATTGAGATTTTTTTTTATTATTTAAGGATTAAAATATTGATATAATATGAGTTGAATTCCAGTGATTGGTTCTCATCGACATTAAAATTTGTTATCATCATAAGAATTCTTATTGAGATGCTTTTGATATGTGTATTTTATTCTATTTAGATAACAAATGTCCTATAAATAACAAAAAAGATATATTAAAAAATTGATTAGTTTAAAACAATCATAGTGGTAGTTGAGAATTTAGGGTACACATATAAACATTTAATAATTCCACTCATGAGGTGCTGATAAGATAATTGATTGTACTTTTGCAATATCTGCATCTAAAATAAAGAAAAAGAAAATCAAATTTGGATTTATTCATAGATTAGGTATCTTTTATCAATTATTTTTAATATTGATTTTTGTACACAAAAGGTGTATAATTTGTAGAGAACTTTTAATGTTTGGAAAAAATAGAATCCATATGTAGCACTATTTTGCATAGCCAAGCCAACATATGTGTTTACAACAATAAATGAAATTATTTAACTAAGAAGTTAACCATAAAAAACTAAAATTTATAAACAAAGTAATTTGTAATCTTAACAATGGCATTTTCTATGAGGCGGGATTATTACGACTAAGCAAATTGCGATATGGATGAGTAAGTTTCCCTCATGATTTCATTATTTTACTTGTTATTGTAGATAGTTGTACTAGATTTATAAGTACAAAATAAAATGAATATGAATAGGGTTATGGGTTGATATGTATATGCTTCTATGTATGTGTGGCAAAGGATGCTAAGCATATCGAAACCAATAAATGATTCTTTAAGTACATCATTAATATTATATGTTGCTTATGTGTGTATGATGCTTGCTTGATCACCTTCAAGCATACCATAATTATACTTGGCTTTGATATAAATTAAATTGACACGCATTACATTTGTTGTCACGTCCCGAAGGGTACCCTAAACATGACAGTCTATCATACACAATACTAAAGCCTAAAATGACTATCTTAGTCACGTAAAGGCTTACATATTGATAAGATCATATTTTATACAAATCTTGATGTTCAATTGAGCTAGAATGGATATTTGTTTTGATTAAATTTTATGTTTCAGGACTAATTTGGATAAAGAAATCAAAACAAGTGAATTTGAATTGAAAAGAGGAAAAATTGAAGTCAAGGCCGGCAATTCACCATTCAAAGCCGCCGGCTTTCAGACGGCGTAAAATCCAAGGCCGTTGCAACACAGCCAGCTTTGCCCAGCACAAGTAAAACAACATTCAAAGCCGCCTCAAAGCTGCCGGCGTAGAAGATGAAGAAGCCAGCGTAAATGAAGGCCGGCAGCCCAGAACTGAAAAATCACCAGCTTTGAAGAAGTTTCATTTTAAGCCGGCATGAAAGCCGCCGGCCTTGAGGCAGCGTACATGGAAGAATTGAAGAGACATGAAGCTATCCAAACTTGAAGGAAAATGAAGCAACACATCTGTTGGAATGCCTACGCCGGTGTCAAAGCCGCCGGCCTTCGGACGGCGTTCGTTATAAATCTGCCCAACGCTTCATTTCTGACTACATACGCCGGCTAGATCTACGTTCAAAGCCGCCGGCGTTGAAGCGGCCTACGTTGTAACAGATATTGAAGGCTGCCAGTGCACTGCCTGCGCAAGGGACAATTTGAAGATACGCCGCCTGTAAGCCGCCGGCGTAGGATCCATAACGGCCGGCGTACATTGAGAAACAGCAAAGCTCATTAAATGTTTTTTACGAAATTTTTCCTATAAATAGGGGGTCTTCCCCTCATTCTCAGAATCATCCAAGCAACCAAATATCTAGTACTACAAGTAGCTTTAGAATATTTAGAATAGGCATTTCATAAGAGATTTTGAAGAGATTTGAAGTTATACAAGATTTGCAAGTGAAGCTTTAGTATTTTGAATTGGTGATTTCTAATCTTATTCTTTTTATGCAATTCATATACTTGAATATTCTGATCATAATGAAATCATTTGCAATTTCTTATTTGATTGTTGAATCATCATCCATGAGTAGCTAAATTCTTTTTGTGGGAAGTTGATGAAGCTTTAAACATGCTAAGATGATTTTTGAATCTATGTTATAGATATTTAGAATCATGAATATTCATATTGAATTCTGATTATTCATCTTGTTTTGGTGTATAAGAATTCTAATAACTCGGAAGGGAAATTAGTGTTCACATGAATTCATAAATTAAGATTAAATTGCAATTGCGGAAGCGGCGTAGTTTAATCTAGTTTAGAAATTATCCATGAATATTAATGCAATGTTTTATGTTGATTTCTCACTAAGGAATTAGGAGATTTTAATATAAAGTATTAGTCAATTATAGAATCGGGAGATTTATAATTGTAATTTTGATTCCACTAATGATTTATTCAACGGAAGTTATTGAATTGTTTTGTGGTTTAAAAGGTTTTCAAACTTTGTTTTTAAATCTTGATAATTTCTTATGAATATTCATGAATCTAATTATCATTATAACATGAGTTCAAGTTGATTAGCAATAGTTTAAAGTGGATTCTTATCCTTCCCACACTTGTCATCATATCCCTCTCTTTAAAAGCTCATTGCATTTCATATAGATAATTATATAGATAATTAGTTTAACTTAATCATATTAAGAAAATCAATTGCCTAGATATTAGTATTAGTTGATAATTGTCTAGTAGTTAGTAAATCCTTGTGGGATCGACACTTTATTCATGTTATTACAATAGAAGACCTAGTGCGCTTGCTAGAAATATGCTTTAAAATTCAATACTTATCAAAGCACATCAAGTTTTCTGGCGCCGTTGCCGGGGATTTATTAATATTAGACTAACTTCAGCTTTGCTAGTAGTTTAGGTTTAAATTTAGTTTGAAATTTTCCTTTTCTCTTTGCAGGTTATATGCGAAGAAGTAGAAGTGCTGAAATTCTACCTTTAGATCCAGAAATCGAAAGAACCTTGCGACAACAGAGAAGAAGGAACCAAAGAAGAGGAGCAATGGCCGAAAATGAAGATAACAACAACCAATTGCAACCAGCTGCTCCAAGGGCAATTCGAGACTATACGGTGCCTACAATTCAAGATCCCGCCATACGAATGCCCACTGTGGAGGCAAACAATTTTGAGCTTAAACCGTCCCTAATTCAAATGGTTGAATCACATCAATTTGGAGGATATCCAAATGAGACGCCAGATGAACACATTGCTAAATTTCTTCAATACACCAACACTGTCAAACTCAATGGTGTAAGAAACGAAGTCATCCGACTTCAGCTTTTCCCTTTCTCTCTTAGGGATAAAGCTTTGGCATGGTACAACTCCCAACCTCCAGATTCAATCACCACATGGGCTGATCTGACAAAGAAGTTTTTGAAAAGATTTTTCCTCCAGCAAGAACCGCCAGATTAAGAAATGAAATTTCCAACTTCACTAAATTCCCTGGAGAATCATTATATGATGCTTGGGAAAGATTCAAAGAGGCGGTCAGAAAGTGTCCACACCATGGTTTACCCGATAATCTACTAATTGAGAATTTCTACCTCAGTCTTGATGAAGCTTTAAGGTCATTAGTAGATGCTACATCGGGCGGATCACTGATGGGGAAGACATATGAGGAAGCTAGTGAGATTATTGAAGAATTAGCTTCTGCTGCTCATAATTGGAGTTGTGAAAGAACAAGGTCTAAAGTAGCATCATTGGAAGATAAAGAAGATATCTCACAACTCAAAGCTCAAATGGCTACTCTCATCACTCAAGTAAGTAAACTCACAACTACAAATACTTCCAATAAAAAACAACAAGTGTTTTGTTGTGAGATTTGCTCAGGACCACACTCCTCTTTTGAGTGTCCACATGGATCATCTTCAAATGACGAACAGCTCAATTATGTGGGAAATTTCCAAAAAGGCAATTTTGGAAACACATATCATCCGAATATGCGAAATCATCCAAATCTTTCATATCGGAATGATGCCAATGTTCTAAAGCCACCACCTGGTTTTCAAGGACAAGGATATGTGAGAAATGCTCCACCTCAACAGCAAATTCAAACATCCACTGATGCATTACTGAGGGATTTCATTGTTACCACAACAAATTCACTCAACAATCAGAATGCAATCATTCAAGATTTGCAAGGGAAACTCCATCAACTTGCACAGCAAGTCAGTAATAGACCATCCGGGTCTTTACCAAGCAACACGGAGGAGAATCCCAAGACTGTAAATGCAATCACATTGAGAAGTGGAAAGGAGATTGCTCCAGTTGAGGAAACTACAAAGATGAAGAGGAAATTCCCCACAAAACAACAAAGGGAAACGAAAGATGGAGGAAACTATTCAAAAACCACCTGAGGTGAAATCATATGTTCCTCCCGTTCCTTTTCCAGGAAGATTAAAGCAACAAAAGCTTGATGAGCAATTTTCAAAATTCCTGGATGTTTTCAAAAAGCTGCACATCAACATTCCATTCTTAGAAGTAATTCAAGGAATGCCGTCCTATGCCAAATTCATCAAGGAATTGCTGTCTAACAAGAGGAAGATTGATGGAAATGTGATACTCACTGGGGAATGTTCCATGATCCTTCAGAAACAAACAAACAGTCTGCCCACTAAGCTCCGAGATCAGGGAAGTTTTACTGTTCCTTGCACCATTGGTGATTGCTATTTTGATAAAGTTTTAATTGATTCTGGTGCAAGTATTAACTTGATGCCTTCATCTATATTTCAAAAACTAGGATTAGGAGATTGCAAAGATACACATGTAACTTTACAACTTGCTGATAGAAGTGTAAAATTGTCACGCCCCGTAGGGTATCCTAAATGTAACAGCCCGCCACATACTAAGTAAGACTCTCGAGTTCCCTACCCGGGGCCTTCGGAAGTCTTAAGTAGATGTAAAGCGTTCCTTTACGACAATAGAATACTTCAACAAATGGAGTTAAACAGTTTAACAAGGCATTCATTAGCCATAGATAATAAATCAAAACGCATAAATTTTTAAGGTTTACAAAATCTAAGGGGCATTCCCCGCAAAAGAATAACAGTCTATTACAGTCATCCAGAGTCCTTAGTTTCCAATGGAAGTCTATACAAAAGAAATGAATCAAACTTCTATGGGAAACTCCTATCTCCGGTACCTGCACTGTGGCTTGTCTTGGCCTAAGCCATATAAACTCATGCTGCAAAAGATAAACACTATCGGGGCGTAAGCTAACTAGCTTAGTGAGTAATACTTCCATAATGCAATTAGATACAATCATTCAAGCAAGTGATTATTCAAGCAAGTGTATGCACCATACAAATGAAATCAACAAACATATGACCAACCGGAAATCATATGTGGATGGACTTGCGCCCTCCATCCTGGGTTAGTAGATTAACGAATCCTGTGGTACGACGCCGTTTAAGCTCACGGTCAACTGATTTAAAAGCTCGTTTTATGGATCACGATTAACCTCACATTCATTTTATGGATCACGATTAACCTCACATTCGTTTTATGGGTCACGAAAAACCAACCAATGCAAATGCTCCAACCCCATTGTGACATGAATGAACTCAGTTTATAGTCGGAGTCGAATAGTCATTAATTCGATTCTTTTAAGTGACCAACAAGTATACGCAGACATTCATCATATGATTCTAATAAAACAGTCAATATCTTAACACCCGGTTTCGATATGCCTTAAGCTCCATTTCACATATCAACAATTAACAACATAAATAATTCCACATACCCCATCATGCTTGTACAATTCCTTTTATCTTTACCTACATCACTAGTGCCACTACATTACATTCACAAGCATTAATTGAGAGTGGAAGTAACTCACTCGGCCATGGGACACCAAACTTTTAATAATAATAATCGGGAGGTAGAGTGTCGTCCTGCTCGGAATCACCTACCAAACAAGAATAATCCCTATGAGATTCTCACCATGTAATTAGATCAAACTATACATCTAGACTAGTCGAATTCGGATTTCTCGCTACTTTCGGAAGTTCCGACTTAAGACGGCCATAACTTGGTCATTTTAACTCGGAATTTCGCAAACTTTATATCGATCTTCATCTACTTCGAAAGATCTATCTAATTCAAGTATTAAATCCAAGTTTTGAAAATAATAGGGTCACGGAACAGTGGGATCAGTTCTGTCCCGCAATTGACCCAATCTCGAAAATTTGCTTTGTCTTTGATAAAAAGTATTCCTAAATGTTGATTCATGCATGAATGATATGGGAATGAACTACTAATGTGTATGCCATGTAATGAACTCAACTTGTGCATGGTCATGATGATTTTTGTAGTAATAATCTTTTAGGAACTCCTAAGTTTTGGGGAAAGTTTCATAAAGGTTAATTCTAAGAAGTTATTTTCCCCACTTTATACTCCTTAGGGTTTCTTTGGTTTTTAATCTTGTAATCTACTTATTATTTGACTAAAAATAGGTTCTCAAAGTCTATAATAGTCATGGCCTCCATTCATGCACAAAATTCACATTTTTCATTTGGTAAACATGTTTTCAAATAAGCTAATTGTAAAAATCCGAATTTTCCAAATTTTCTTTTCTTACATTTTTCTTAAGGGAAATCTAGTCTAATGCATTAAAAATTGGGCTTCAATGTATACATTATCTAAGGACTTCATTTAGCTTATAAAACATTCATTTTAGACTTAAATACTAAGTGTTTATTTAGGCATTACACAAAGTTACGAATTTGACTACACAATTAAAGTCAACACTTTCCACTTCTAACTTCACCTCTTGTTTTTCTTATTTTTATTATGCCTAACTCATCTAAACTCATGAAAATAATTCCTTCAACATGTCTATTACACGTACCCTTCATTTTTCTTATCAAATATAAGTTTAAAATTGATTTTTGAGGTCTTTAGGGTAGGGTTTCCATTTCATCCGAATTTTCAACTTTCCATATCTAACAAAGTCTTTCCTTTTTCAATGGTCTTGCCTTCTGCATGTCAAGATGTACTATCTATCATCACTATATATGAACAAGACTACATTTTTGTGGTCATCAATGCATGAAAGTGAAAATAGCTCTATGATCATACATGTAAATGACAATGTGGGTAGCTAAACTTTAGATCTACTAAGTATGATGCATAAATCATGGATCTCATGGCATGAATAACAATATATATGCAAGATCACTACTTTACATGCATGAACAAGGTGAGATCTTAACATAAGCTCATCTAAACACTAGATCCATGTCTTGTGATGGCTTGTTATTCTTGTTCATGTGTTTTCATGTCCCTAGCATGAGCTCATTGGGATTAAATGAGAAAACACACAAGATATAGCTTTGCCATTACAAGAGTAGGAAGAAACAAAACTTAAATACACATACCAATGGAGTCTTGAAGTGAAATGGAGAAGAAACAAAGTTGAAAATGTGAGGAAGGGGAAGGGGCAAGCTCACGGCATCTAGAGGGAGAAAGAGGAGAGTTTTGCTCTTTTCAAAAGTTAAAATGAGGAGAAAATGAGAAGAGAGAGAGAATATTATGTATATATATCAAATAAATTAGGGTTTAGCTTTATTAAATGAGATGAAAATAATTAAATGGGGGAAAAAGAACAAAAGGGGCGCCGGCCATCATGTAGGGGGGGGGGTGTGTGTTTAAAAAAAATTTTGATATTTGTAATTTAGTAAATGAATTTGTAATAAATGTAATAATTGTTTAAGAGACAAAATTTCTTGGAAAAGAAAATTGAAATGAGTAGTTGTAAGGATGTAAGAATAGGGTATGGGTAGTGTGTAGTGTAGGTTGTACTTGTGAATAGTAGACAAGACATCTACTTTACCGGTTGTTCCGAAAACACGGAAAAGCTATAACTGTAATTTTTATAGCTCGGAAAATTATGAAATTGATATTTTTGGAATCCTTATAAAATTATGGTTCTAATGAATATTCCGGAATATTTTTCTGAATTCGTGGCCCGGGGCATGCTTTTCCGTAGTTGGGCTCGGGAAGGCCCGGAATTGAAAAATTCCCGAATTTAAAACTTTCAAAGGTTTGAAATGTACTTTGGAACAACAATTCAAATTCATTCACTCCAAAATATTTATTTTACTATGAAACCGATGGAAAGCCGGATTTAGGGTTCCTAGGCTCCATTCACTAAACTCAATCTGATCGGATTAGGGTTTCGTCTCCAACTCCTGGGGTTTTCTAGCTACTGAGAATTCCCGGGGTTTACAAAAATACTCGAGGGGTATTGTAGAGAATGTCCTAGTAAAAGTTGACAAATTCTTTTTTCCTGTGGATTTTGTAGTGCTCGACATGGATGAAGATAGGGAAGTTCCCATGATCTTGGGCAGACCGTTCCTTGCAACAGGAAAAGCACTAATGATGTGGAACAAGGGCAACTTACATTACGAGTGATGGACGAACAGGTCACTTTCAATGTCTATGAGGCAATGAAGAAATTTGATGATGCCAATGCCTGTTACACTATCAATACTATAGATGAGCTGGTTTCTGAGTCACTTGAGGAACAAACTGGTGTGGAGACTATGGAGTCTGTCTTAAGAGACGTGGACAATTGGAGTGATGATGAAGAGGAAGATGAGACAATGGAAAAAGTACCAATGATCAAAACCATATATTATGAATCTTTGGGTACAAATGCAGAAGCAAGTTCCATCTTTAATGCAGCCACCAACCTGGAACTGAAACCACTTCCCAACCATCTGAAGTATGCTTTTCTTGGAATTGGCGATACTTTGCCAATTATCATTTCATCTGCATTGACAGATACACAAGAACACAGTTGATTGATGTGTTGAAAAAGCACAAGGAAGCAATCGGATGGACCATTGCTGATATCAAGGGTATTAGCCCTACTATTTGCACTCACAAAATTCTTATGGAAGCCGAGTGTAAACCTACAGTTCAACCACAAAGGAGACTCAACCCGACACTTAAAGAAGTGGTCAAGAAAGAAGTATTGAAGCTGCTTGACGCAGGTATCATTTATCCTATCTCTGATAGTAAATGGGTTAGTCCGGTTCAAGTAGTGCCAAAGAAAGGTGTATGACTGTAGTGAAGAATGAGCAAAATGAATTAATTCCTACTCGTACTGTGACTGGGTGAGAGTTTGTATTGATTACAGAAAGTTGAACGATGCCACTCGAAAGGATCACTTTCCACTTCCCTTCATTGATCAGATGTTGGAGAAACTTGCAGGGCATGATTATTACTGTTTTCTTGATGGATATTCTGGATACAATCAAATTTCTATTGCACCCAATGATCAAGAGAAAACAACATTCACTTGTCCTTATGGCACATTTGCTTTTAGGAGAATGCCTTTTGGACTTTGCAATGCACCTGCTACATTTCAGAGGTGTATGATGGCTATATTCTCAGATATGCTTGAGAATTTTATCGAGATCTTCATGGATGATTTTTCAGTCTTTGGAAAGTCATTCGATATATGTCTTGAGAATTTAGCCTCGGTTCTACAAAGATGCAAAGATACCAATCTGATCCTGAATTGGGAAAATGCCACTTCATGGTTAAAGAAGGGATAGTGTTGGGTCACAAAAATTTCTGCGAGAGGAATTGAAGTGGGATAAGCCAAAGTGAGATTATTGAGAAGTTACCACCACCCACGACTGTTAAAGGAGTCAGAAGTTTTCTTGGACATGCTGGCTTCTACAGACGATTCATCAAGGACTTCTCCAAAATTTCGAGACCTCTTTGCAATCTTCTGGAAAAAGATGCGGTGTTCAATTTTGATGAGAAATGTATGCAGGCATTCAATTTATTAAAGGAAAAGCTCATTTCCACACCAGTGATCATTGCGCCAGACTGGGAGCTTCCTTTCGAACTCATGTGTGATGCCAGCGACTTTGCAGTTGGAGCGGTACTTGGTCAGAGACGAGGTAAGATCTTTCATGTTATATACTATGCAAGTAGAACACTGAATGAGGCCCAGAGAAATTATGCTACTACTGAGAAAGAACTTTTAGCTGTTATCTTTGCATGTGATAAATTTAGGCCTTATTTGATAGGTTCTAAAGTTGTAGTATACACTGACCATGCAGCTCTCAAGTATTTGTTTGCTAAAGCTGATGCAAAACCTAGGTTGATTAGATGGGTTTTATACTGCAAGAATTTGATCTTGAAATTAAAGATAAAAAGGGAACTGAAAATGTTATTGCTGACCATTTGTCTAGACTTGAATCTGATAGTCTCGACATTCCTATCAATGAGAAGTTCCCTGATGAACAGTTGCATGCAGTAGAGATTCTTGATTTGCCATGGTATGCTGATATTGTGAATTATTTGGTTAGTAAGATTATCCCATATGGTTTATCATATCCTCAAAAGAAAAAGTTTTTGCATGATGTAAAATACTATTTTTGGGATGAACCATATCTGTTTAAAAAATGTGCTGACCAAATAATTAGAAGATGTGTGCCTGAATCTGATCAGCTTAGCATTTTAGAACACTGTCATTCAAGGGAAGCAGGAGGACACTTTGGTGTTCAAAGGACTGCAGCAAAAGTATTGTCATCTGGATTTTATTGGCCTAACTTGTTTCGTGACTGCAGGAATTTCATTATGTCATGTGCTCAATGTCAAAGGACAGGTAACATTTCTAAACGACATGAATTACCACAAAACAATATTCTGGTAATTGAGCTTTTCGATGTTTGGGGGATTGACTTTATGGGTCCTTTTCCCTCATCTTTTTCAAATAAATACATACTTTGTGGCAGTTGATTATGTTTCAAAATGGGTGGAAGCTGTTGCTTTACAAACAAATGATGCCCGAGTAGTTTTGAAATTTTTGAAAAAGAATATTTTTACCAGATTTGGTGTGCCCAGAGCTATAATTAGTGATGGGGGGTCTCATTTTTGTAACAGGCAATTTGAAAAACTTTTGGCAAAATACGGTGTTACACATAAAGTGACTACCCCCTATCATCCACAAACAAGTGGGCAAGTTGAAGTTTCTAATAGGGAGATAAAAAGAATTTTGGAAAAAACAGTTAATGCATCAAGAAAAGATTGGTCTTCAAAATTAGATGATGCATTATGGGCTTACAGAACTGCTTTTAAAACCCCTATTGGAATGTCCCCATACATGCTTGTTTTTGGTAAATCATGTCATCTTCCTGTAGAACTTGAGCACAAGGCATTTTGGGCTATAAAATTCCTTAACTTTGATGAAAAAGCTGCAGGTAAAAAGAGATTGCTCCAATTGAATCAACTGGAAGAATGGAGAAATGAGGCATTTGAAAGCGCTCGTATCTATAAGGAACGAGCAAAGAAATGGCATGATAGGAACATCATCAAACGAGAATTCTTTCCTGGACAAAAAGTTTTACTTTACAATTCTCGTTTGAAGTTGTTTCCTGGAAAATTACGGTCAAGATGGTCGGGACCGTTTGAGATAGCAAAAGTTTTTCCATATGGAGCGGTTGAATTAAAAACTGAGGATGATCGAACTTTTAAAGTGAATGGACAACTGCTCAAGCATTATTTTGAGGGGAAAATCTTGACAGTACTACTACTGTCATCAATCTTAAAGAACCATGATCAGGTCAGGAAAGTCGGGCTAAGCGACTTTAAACTAAGCGCTTCTTGGGAGGCAACCCATGTCTAATTTTAGAGTAATTTTTATTTGTTTGTTTTTACTAACTTAGCTATTAGTGTGGCAGGATATTAGTTATAAAAAAAAAAAAATTTCAAAAGGAAGGCCGGCTCAGAGCTGCCAGCCTTGAGCAAGCTTGAGAAAAAAGGAAGGCCGGCCCAAAGCCGCCGGCTTACTGCCGGCGTAAAGGAGTAGGTGAGCACCGCAAAAGAGGCCGGCAGTGGAGAGTTGAAGGCCGCCGGCTTTGCCAGCGTATGAAACACAAGATTTAGGCCGGCTAGGGAAGGTCTAGGCCGCCGCTTATATGCCGGCGTTGGAGTACAAGATTTACGCTGGCAAGGGAAGGTGAAGGCCGCCGGCTTAAGGCCGGCGTATATTGCAGATTTCTTGAATTCTGAAATTTCCCGATGAAGGCCGGCATCTGGATTCAAAGCCGCCAGCTTTTGCCGGCGTATCCTTTAGGCCGGCAGCGTAAATCGATAAGCGGCCAGCTTTGACCTCTCGGTATGTAATTTTTTCACTTACACTGGCTGAAAGCCGCCGGCGTACATTGCAGAAATGCCGGCGTACATTGTGCAGAAGCTTAAAAACAGGTACGAATCTCTCTCTCTTTCATTCTCTCATCCTCATTTCCTCTCAATCACTCTCAAATCAACAAGCTCCCTCCTAGTTCATCGTTCCATTGCGTATAATCCAGCTGATCAAGTAAGTGTATATCACCTTTGCTCTTAGTTCTCAATCGAATCCATTTTATTACATGAATGTTTGTCCAAATCTGATGATAAATGGGTTTTTGCTGAAGAATGTGATATTCACTTCAATGTTTGATTACTTTGATGATATTTAGATTAAGCTGCACTTCATTCCATATATGTTTACGTATGATTGATCAATCTGTTGATCATTGTGCTATGTTGATCCATAAAATGCGTTAGATTGTAAAATTAGGGTTCTTGAGATGGAGGATGTTCGAAATTTCGAATTTGGGGATTGTTGCAATTGAAGTTATAGCTGCTGGATTGGATTGTTTTATTGTTAGATTAGCAGCTCCAAATCTTGCATTGTGTTCAAATTTGTTAGAATTGAACTTGGAATTGAATTTGTACTCAATTTTGATACACAATCTGTGTAAAAATATTTTGGAACTTTAAAAGAAAATTTTTTTGAGAAAAATATCAGTTTGAAAATTTGAAAATTCTAACGTTCAATTCTAAGCTGGCAAGCGTAAGCTGCCAGCTTTGATTTTATTTTTGCAAGTGTACATACAAGTTCATGATCAATAGCTTCTCCAATTATATGCCTATTAGTTTTACAACTGTTTTAGCTCATGTTATAGGCATAAATTACTAATTAATTGAAAATTTGCATTCCTTAATACTAATTGAATTCAAATTATTTGCAGGAATGGCCCCAAAACAAAAACGACCAAGAACGGGTGATGCTTCTACATCGGGTTCAGAGACCCGAAATCTGCTGTCCAGTCAGCAATATGCGAAGGATAGAAAGAGAAGGCTGGTCAAGAACGACTTTATCAACATCCAGTATTTAGACTGGTGCTTGCTGGATCAGTATGATATGGTAGACAAAATTCGAGGGATTATTCAAGATCCAGCGTGGCTGAGATTATTTGACCTTCAGGAGCCTGCATACAAGAATCTGACGATAGAATTCTTGTCCACGGTCAAAAATATTCCAGACCGTGAGGAGTCCACCTTCCAGTTCCAGGCCTATGGACAGATACGGGAAGTAAAATTGAAGCAGATAGGCCACCTTATGGGACTGTATGACAGTGAAGAAGAGAACGGACTTTGCCAAACAGTTGGCCAGAGGATATGACCCAGGAGGCTTACTGGGCCCACCTAATTGGTCCTGGATCAAATGAGCACTTTGTCCCATCAAAATCGCTGGCCACGTCATTCAGTGCCATTGAGCACAAGCTCCTCCATCACATCATTGCACACACCCTGAGTAACAAAAAGACAAGTCACAGCAAGGTGACTACATTTGATATGTTCTACCTGTTTAGCCTTATTAGAGGTTACAGGATTGATCTCGGGGTGGAGGTAGCAAATTTTATATACCGGCAGGCTGAGGATACGAGGACCCGAGGTGTGGGTTGTGGAGGCTACATCACTCGGCTATTGAAGGGGATGAATCTTTTTGAGCCTCCACAGGATGATGAGGTGTATGAATGCAAGAGATACATCTGCACCATTTAAAGGCTGGGGATTGCTGAAAAACCCCAGGCCAGCACAGCCACCGGTATTGGAGGAGGTTGAGTTTCAGGATATTTTTCCTGGAGACGTTCCATTTGAGATGCCATCTACATCTGCTCCACCTCCTCCTACAGGCGCTTCATGACATACGGTATGGACCAGCTTAGGCTGGATGTTGAAGAGCTGAAGCGTCAGAGTCAGGAGCTCAGAGATAGTCAAGAAAGGGAGAAAAGAAGAACAAGAAGTTCAGAAAGACTATCTTTGATGCGCTGAAGACGGCCATCTGCTGCATTAGCCCAGAGACAGGGGCTGGCATGACCTATCAGACTTCATCTGAGTCTCATCACTCAGATAGGCTCAGTTCCGAGCATACTCAGACAGCCAGCCCAGGAGACACTGCGAGACACACACCGGAGGGCAGCAGCAGACAGAGCCCGGGACCTGAGAGCTAGAGACCCTGCTAGCTCTTATTTGCTTTTATATCTATATTATTGGCCTGTATATTTATTGAGTACCCAAGTTCCTGTGGGTGAACTCATTTCTTCTTTTTCTGCTTTTATTCGGCTTTTATTTTGTTTTTGTTTTTGTTTTTTGTTTTTCTTTGTAGTGATTACAGGAATCGAGCAAAGCAAATCTCTTGCGATGCCAAATTTTGATGATTAGAATCAACTACTTCAGGGAAGTATCCAATTCATTTCTTATTTCTTTCCTCTGTTTTATTTGCTGAAAAACAGTGAGGTCACTGTTTAATTGAAGTGTGGGGGAAGGAATAGAATTACATGAAGTGCTGAAGTGTTGAATATGATCTGTTTGCTGTTGTTTATATTGAAAAATCTTCACCTTGTATTTTTGGTTTGAAAGCAAATCATGAGGAAATTCTGCCAAAATTTTTTCAAAATTTCTTGAAAATGGAGATAGTACAAAGCAAAGAATGAAAATCAATGAAATTGACTTGTGAAAATGTCTTACTCACCTGCTATTGTGATTGGTTTACTAAGTTAAAATTAAGTTGTGAAATCCTTAAGGAACAAGTTTACTTTATTTTTAACTTTGGAATTGGAAATTTAAGAGCTGGTCGAGTCCTTTTGTTGAAAAATAAACAGGTCTACTTCTTGGAAATTTTAATTTGTATATATTCTTTGAATTTTAACACTTGGTGAAAGAGGTAGAAGAAACTTTTAAACTTAGTGATCCTTTATAAAAATAAGTCTTTGATATTGTATTGCATTCAAAAAGAGAAAGCAAGCTACACAGACTTGAAGACACTACTCCTCTGACTTGAAATATTGAGTTATGAGTATCTGAACTTGAATGTTAAAGTGAGGAAGAGTTCTTAGGGGTATTTTGAAACCTGGTCACTTAGGTGATGAGCCTGGGATGTGCCGACTCAATGAACTCACTATAACGAGAAGGGAAGAATGGCAAAAGTTCAATTCATGAGCTTTGAAAAACAAAAAGATGGAGGCAAAAACCTCCCAAAAAGAAAATAAATGCTTGAGAAAGAAAAAGAAAAATGAATGCAAAATATGCAAAGGAAGGAGACTTATAATAAAGAAGGAGAAATTCTAAGGAAAAAGTAGATACCACATGCTTTCATTTTGTGTTACTTAGAATATATATAAGCTAGAAATCCAATGAAGTTTAAATGAGTATTTTTCCTTAGTGGATTAAGTATTTGCTTTTGAATTGAAAGTTCTTTTGTTAAAAGTTGAGATTAAAACTTGTTTTGTTTGGATTAACTCCTAAATTTTGATTATAGTACTCTAATTGCAAGGAATTGGTATGGTTAGAGCTGTAGATACAAGAGAATCAAGTTAAAGAAGTTGAGATTTAAACAGGAAAATTGTACTATCTGAAAAGAGATTTCATATTATTCTTCATTTTGCTTGAGGACAAGCAAAAGTTCAAGTGTGGGGGAATTGATAAGATCATATTTTATACAAATCTTGATGTAATCAATTGAGCTAGAATGGATATTTGTTTTGATTAAATTTTATGTTTCAGGACTAATTTGGATAAAGAAATCAAAACAAGTGAATTTGAATTGAAAAGAGGAAAAATTGAAGTCAAGGCCGGCAATTCATCATTGAAAGCCGCCGGCTTTCAGACGGCGTAAAATCCAAGGCCGTTGCAGCACAGCCAGCTTTGCCCAGCACAAGTTAAACAACATTCAAAGCCGCCTCAAAGCTGCCGGCGTAGAAGATGAAGAAGCCAGCGTAAATGAAGGCCGGCAGCCCAGAACTGAAAAATCACCAGCTTTGAAGGAGTTTCATTTAAGCCGGCATGAAAGCCGCCGGCCTTGAGGCAGTGTACATGGAAGAATTGAAGAGACATGAAGTATCCAACACTTGAAGGAAAATGAAGCAACACATCTGTTGGAATGCCTACGCCGGTGTCAAAGCCGCCGGCCTTGGACGGCGTTCGTTATAAATCTGCCCAACGCTTCATTTCTGACTACATACGCCGGCTAGATCTACGTTCAAAGCCGCCGGCGTTGAAGCGGCCTACATTGTAACAGATATTGAAGGCTGCCAGTGCACTGCCTGCGCAAGGACAATTTGAAGATACGCCGCCTGTAAGCCGCCGGCGTAGGATCCATAACGGCCGGCGTACATTGAGAAACAGCAAAGCTCATTAAATGTTTTTTACGAAATTTTTCCTATAAATAGGGGGTCTTCCCCTCATTCTCAGAATCATCCAAGCAACCAAATATCTAGTACTACAAGTAGCTTTAGAATATTTAGAATAGGCATTTCATAAGAGATTTTGAAGAGATTTGAAGTTATACAAGATTTGCAAGTGAAGCTTTAGTATTTTGAATTGGTGATTTCTAATCTTATTCTTTTTATGCAATTCATATACTTGAATATTCTGATCATAATGAAATCATTTGCAATTTCTTATTTGATTGTTGAATCATCATCCATGAGTAGCTAAATTCTTTTTGTGGGAAGTTGATGAAGCTTTAAACATGCTAAATGATTTTTGAATCATGTTATAAGATATTTAGAATCATGAAATATTCATATTGAATTCTGATTATTCATCATGTTTTGGTGTATAAGAATTCTAATAACTCGGAAGGGAAATTAGTGTTCACATGAATTCATAAATTAAGAATTAAATTGCAATTGCGGAAGCGGCGTAGTTTAATCTAGTTTAGAAATTATCCATGAATATTAATGCAATGTTTTATGTTGATTTCTCACTAAGGAATTAGGAGATTTTAATATAAAGTATTAGTCAATTATAGAATCGGGAGATTTATAATTGTAATTTTGATTCCACTAATGATTTATTTAACGGAAGTTATTGAATTGTTTTGTGGTTTAAAAGGTTTTCAAACTTTGTTTTTAAATCTTGATAATTTCTTATGAATATTCATGAATCTAATTATCATTATAACATGAGTTCAAGTTGATTAGCAATAGTTTAAAGTGGATTTATCCTTCCCACACTTTCATCATATCCCTCTCTTTAAAAGCTCATTGCATTTCATATAGATAATTATTAGATAATTAGTTTAACTTAATCATATTAAGAAATCAATTGCCTAGATATTAGTATTAGTTGATAATTGTCTAGTAGTTAGTAAATCCTTGTGGGATCGACACTTTATTCATGCTATATTACAATAGAAGACCTAGTGCGCTTGCTAGAAATATGCTTTAAAATTCAATACTTATCAAAGCACATCAACAAGCACGTAAGCATACAATACATAAAACTTTCCGGGAGTGCTATGTTGAATGGATTTACGCCTCCATTTAGGGTTAGGTGTTTTAGGCCCATACGACCATAGATTTCAATTTTTCTCATTTATATAGTGGTTAATTCATGTGCCCACCCACTCACAAATTTTATAGTTGATACAAGTGTCTGCATCACTTCCATTTTAATTCAGGCCATTCATGCGAACATTCGAGTTTACAGGCTCACCCATTACCTAACTATTATGCCTTCTTCCACAAAGATATAATAACAAATGCAATGTGACTCAACATATGACATGCATGGACAATTTAATTATAAGATCATGGTATATTATTTAAGCGGATTATAGGCAATCATAGATATGGCAGACACTTCAATTCTATACTACATCATACAGATATTCATAACACTTCCCATCTCAATATTCTTATTATCAATTCAACCAAATAAAACTCATATGCACATTCCAAATTTTATTTTGTCCTAATTCTAATGCCACTATCATTATAAGCACAATCAGGAGCATATAATTTAAAGATAGTGAACTCACTCGACCATGGATGCCAGTCTCTAATGGCAGCGATCCAGAAACAAGAATTTTCTCCCGATTCAAAATCACCTAAACAAAAGAAATACCCAAATGAGTATTTTATACCATAACTAATTCCAACTTATTAAATAAAACTCTTGAGTTCTTAATTTCCGTGGTAAATGGAAATTCCAACTTAAAACGGCCATAACTTGGTCATTTTAACTCAGAATTTCGCAAATAAACTATCAATTTCTATCTACTTCAAAAGATCTATCTATTTATGATATTATTTTTAAGTTTGGAAAACGTTTAGGTCTTGGAATGCTCGGATCAGATCTGAGAAGTAGCTAAAACTTGCATTTCCAAAATTGTTTTGTGAAATATACATTATTCCTGCCAAGTATATTATATATGCATGCAATATCTAAAAGTTATTATCATGAATGACATGATATGAGCTATCTACATGTAAATCCTTAATGATTTTTTATTAAAAAGAATTTTTAGAAAACTTTTACTTTGCAACAATTTCAAGAACACTTGGTTGGAAAAACTAGATTTATTTCTTTGAAAACCATCCATATTTTTACTAGGATAAAGCCTTGATGACCTATATACCTAATACATTCATTATCTTAACAAAATTTTTCATTTAAATGTTGGAAAATAGATGTTTACATGTGGGTTTTGCCTAGTGACGAATTTTACATAATTTTAGGAAATGAAAATATTGTTTGATCCAAGTTTGGAAACCTTTCCTTTGTTTTAGGTTTATACTTTGATAAAACACATCTATTCTTATAAAAATCAAGTCTTTATTACATCTATTCCCTAAGGCTTCTATTTTTCTATTAAAATCTTCATTTTGATATTTGGAAATAGGTGTTTAAATAGGGATCATTTTTAGATCCGAATTTTGGGAAATTATTTTTGAGATTATTTCTTGTGAAAAGCTCATTTAATCTTCCTAAAGTTAAGTCATAACCAAACCTACTCCCTAAGGCTTCCATTTCTTTAATAAAACTCTTGTTCTAAGATTGGAAAATAGGTGTTTTCTTGGCATTTCACCCTAGTTACAAATTTCAAAATTTTTGTTGGTGTTGAATCATAGATCTAACTTAACTTTTGTAACCCTCTTCTTGTTTTGAAAATTTCTCTTAGTAAATAATCTCATCCTAAGAAAATCACTCCTTTATGATACCTATCACCTAAGTCCTTCATTTTACATGTAAGATCTTCATTTTGAAGTTGAAAAATAGGTTTTCTGAATGGTTCTTTTCCAAGATCTGAATTTCAAAATCACTTTTTGATAGAAACAAAATAGATCTTGAGTTTTGGCAACACCTTTACTAAGACCATCATGTTGTAAACCTTTTATGCATGTAAGACAAGTAACTATATCATTTTAAGTACTCTGAACAAATAGATCTACTATATTACTCATGTTATGGATGCAATGCAACATAAACAATATGTAAATGAGTTTAAAGAAAGAGTTTAGCAATAATATAGCAAAATAATAGTAAATCAACTTTAATAACAAGATCTACACATTGTGATGGTAAGAATATCATGTTTTAGTGTTTCCACATCTCTAGCATAAAGCTCATGGGGATTTTTGGTGGAACCACACATGTATGATCTTACCATTACATGTTTTTATAGTGGTAGGGTCAAGATTTATTACCTATTTAGTGTTTAGAGAATGAAACTTGAAGAAAAAAAAATTTTGTGTGTGTGTGTAAAGAAATCTCACGACAAGGAGGGAGGAGGGGGAGAGAAAAAAAGGCTTTACAAAAGTTTGATTTATGAGAAATGAAGAAAAGTGAAAAAGTGAAAGGTGAAAGAGATATTATATAGGAAAAGAATTTAAGGTTTTGTATGAATAATTAATTAAAAAATTTCAAACAAAAGAGAAGGTGTACAAGGGAGGGGGGGTGCCGGACTTGGGAGAAGAGAGAGAGAGGGAGTTGTTTTGATTTAATTTGTGTAATAAAATTCAAATTTAATAACTAAATTTAAGTAATAAAATGTATTAGAAAGGTAAATTTGTAAGGAAATGATGTAAAATTATAAGAATAGGTTGTAAGGATGTAAAAATATGGTATGGGTGGTTGTACTTGGTGAATAGTATGAAAGAAATCAAAAAGTTGATTAGACAACTAAATTATCGATAGTAATAAAAATACGATAAAAAGGCTTGAATTCTTTATTAAATTTCGATTCTAACGAGTCATATATATTAATTTTCTTTTTCCAAGTCTCAGGGATCAGTTTTTGAAAACAAATCTCGATCGAGTCCAAAACAAATGAATTGTTTCAAGTTCTAATCTTTGTATGTTTTGATAAATTATTTAGGGGCTATAAACTGGAGTTAATTCATTTCTATTGTTTCGGGGTTTCGTTCTTAGGATTACCGGACATAGGGTTTCCAGGTCCAACTGGTCCAGGGGTATTTTGTTAGGGTTTTGGTTTCCGATTTCAATTTTTGAAACCGAATTCAAATTGCTAATGGAATGAGGGCTTACAATTGGTCTCGTACTTGACGCACAACTAAGCATCCTGTTGAGCTTTCTCAAGCATCATAGAAGGAAAAGGAGAATAATTTAGAATCCGATTGTGTTTTTTCCTAAATGATGATCCTTTTGATATATGATAAGTTTATTTTACTCTATTCTATTCATAGGAATTTAGGCTTAATTTGATGCGTTTTTAAGTAAATTCCTATGAATTTGATGCTTTTATCATTTAAATATTGTTTTTTTCGGCTCATGGAATCAAGAGAAGCAGAAACAAAGTAACTTGAATCAGATTACAGCAAAACAATAACAATTGTGCAAAACAAAATTGATCGAGTCTTGCAAAAGTGCCTGTCGAGGGCAAAACAACAAGGTAAAATAAGGCAAAATGGTCCATCGCGCCTTACATCGAGCCCTCAACATGACCCTCGATGTCTATTTTAAGGTGATCAAGCCTTGAACTTTATGAAAGAAATTCTATCACACCACAATGTTGAGCCCTAAATCTACCCCACGACTGAAGTAGGATAAAACCATACTTTAAGAGGAAAAAGCATAACCTTGATTGAGTATTATCTTCGAGGCCTCGACAATCTTGATTTATCCCTCAATTGAACTTGGACAAAGATTAGAGCCCATTTTTAGCAAATTGCCACAGCTTACATCGAGCCTCGATTTTTATGCAACATTCAAGCACTCTACCTACCCCATGAAAAGTCATCTCCTCGGTTGGCAACTTATGATGTGCACGTGAGAGTAAATAATGAATTGTGTTATAAAGAATTTGCCATATCAGCAAATAAAATCGTCATAATTTCTATGTCTCTAGCCTATAAATAAACATATATAGGCATGCGATAATAACATGTGACATATGTAACAAATTCCTAATGTAGTATAGAGAGAGAGTTCTTTGACAAAAGAACTATTTCTCCTTGCTGAGAAATCTCAAGTTTTCTGGGTAAAATCATTTTAATCCATTTTATATTTTTGCAAGACTCTAAACTTAATTTGTAATATTCTTTGTTAATACATATATTTCCCCAGAATTCATGCTTAATGCTTGTATCCATAGAGAAACAATTTCTTATAGCTTAAGGTTTGCGAAACCAAATCCTGATTCATGTTATTTCAAATGCGCTTTCAAGTAAATATTAACTGAGTATTTGTAATTAGTAGCTTGAATTTGTTTTTGTGAGTCTAAATGTGTGGTGCAACTTTTAGATTTCGATTTCAATTGTTATATTGAGAGATCATTCTTTTAAATAGATCTGGGCTACTAATGGAGTTGCTCATAATTACATTGAGAGAGGGATGATAAAACTTTCTATCACTTTTTTTTTAAATTCATTAGGTTAGTTTTGAAACAAAAGATTCTTCAGCTTTATACAAATCTAGACCACCAATAACTTGTGAAGAGATTTCGGTGGTTTGGTTTAGATCTAGAGTTACTGACCTTGAAAGAGGCTTTAACTTACCTTAGTGAATCCAACAGTGCAAATATACCAGTAAAAAACTCTCTCTCTCTCTCTCTCTCTCTCTGTTTGCCAAGAAATCACATGATAAGGAATTAGTGAAGTAAATCCTTAGGCTCCCATCTTACATTTTTACAAACCCATCTTCAATTTTACCATAAGAACATTTGTACATTTTTCATTAACCATAGTATAGCTTTTGTTTTCGTTATGATCTTCTAAATTTTCTTTGGTTAGATAATAAATGAAATATGAGTAAGGTAGATGCCAACAATCCCCTAAAATACAGCTTAATATTTTCTATGCTACTTTGATAGGGGCACTTGCCTAATGTCAATAGTTGCTTCAGAAATTGAACCGAACCTATTAGTTTTATAAATTTTCAAAAACTTCAACTTCGCTTCTTTAAAATTAGTTTTAACCCAATGAACCAATCACGACCAATTTTTCTAGCGCCGTTGCCAGGGAATCATTATTAGATTCATAAAATTGAAGCTCAATAGGGCACTACCTGAAAGCATTAATTCTATGATTCTAAACCGCTTTTGTGTATAATCTTTTAGCTTAGTTTTACTTGTTTCTCTGTGATATGTGCTTTTGATTTTATTCTTGTTTATTTTAGCTAGAATGGAATAAGAAATCTACTAGATAGCTCAGCAAATCAAGAAGATTTTAGGAGAATAGCATATGAGAGGGGGATCTCTTTCATATCACCAACCCCCTTGCTACAACCCACTGGAGATGATTAGTCCGAACTTTTTGGCAACTTAACCTCAAACATATTGGAGCCAATAGTAGAAGTGGAGTCCCTATTATCCATATCATAGTGTGTAGTAAGGCCATTTCCATTGTGGTTCTTATCAACAAAACTATTGTATGTAGGAATTACTCTTATCCTTCATAAAAAATTTGAATACCACTATCAACATACTAAACTAGTGATGCAGAGTCATGCCAACTCACTCAAGAACTTGGAGATACAAATGAACAATGTTGTGGATATGCTTAGAGAAAGAAATCGAGAGGGGGTGCATGCTATTACGTTAAGGAGTGGGAGAGAATTGCAGAAGAAGGAGAAAGAAGAAAGAAAAAGAGAGAGAGAGAGAGAGAGAGAGAGAGAGAATGAGAACAAGAGTATGAGGCTAAGAAAAGAAAATTGAGTGAAAAAAAATTATGAGAAAGAAAATCAGTTTGAAAAACAAGTGAGATGGAAAGAAAATGAGATTGAAAAAGAAAATTCTAATGAGAAAAATCAAGTTGAAAAACAAAAGGAAATTGAGAAAAGGAGGGAGGAAGAAGAAAGGAGAGAAATAGTCAAACCTTATAAACCACCATTGCCTTATCCAGCCAGAAGAAGAAGAGATGAGGAGCAATTCAATAAATTCCTAGAACCATTCAACAGTTACACATCAATCTACCCTTAGCGGATGCTCTTTCTCAATGCCAAAACATGCGAAATTCTTAAATGACCTACTCTCAAACAAGAGAAAACTAAAAGAGATATCAATGCTTACCTTGGGAAAAGAATGTTCAATTGTTCTTCTCAATCAACTCCCTAAGAAGACAAGAGATTCAGGTAGTTTCACTATAACATATCTGGTAGGGAACTTGCCTGTTTAAAAAAGTTATAGCAAATTTGGGAGCTAGCATAAACTTGATGTCTTATAGCATGTTTAAGAGGCTAGGATTGGGTAAACCAAAGGCCACAAGGATGAGTTTACTATTGGCTGATATATCCACTGTAAACCCCTCAATTTTTAGGTAAAATTGGAGTAAACCCTAACCTAGTCAAACCAAACTTCAAAAATCAATAATGATCAAGGCATACTAGTAGTTTTAACTCTGACAACCCTGTACCTGAAACCTAAGAACAATAGAAATGAACTTAGAGTGGATTATAGTTCAGAATAATATAGGATAGCCTAAAAAGATCAAATTCGTCTAAAATTTGATTGTTTTGGACTAAACGGGATCAGTTCTTGAAACATGTGTCCTAGTACTCGGGATAGTAAAAATATTCCAATAATCAATATAGATTCATAATTCCATAAGCATTCATAAATATCAGTTTCATAATTTTTCGATATCTGAAAATATCATATATCACTTTTTTGCGCAATTCTTTTACTATTAGTAATTTATTAGTCTCGTTTACTATTCATTGTATTATTTCTACTATTCAATACTATTCCTCTATCTCTACTTTTTCTTACTACCTACTCTATACTCTTAAAATACCTATCTCTTACATTTTCTTTCCCCGTAAAACTTTACACATAACTTCTCTTATACTTTAATTACTTTTCATTATAAAAATACAAAATAAATCAAACTCTCTCTCTTCCCTCTCAAAACCGGCGCCACCCC
Source organism: Combretum micranthum (assembly GCA_024138025.1). Lineage (NCBI taxonomy): Eukaryota > Viridiplantae > Streptophyta > Magnoliopsida > Myrtales > Combretaceae > Combretum > Combretum micranthum. The sequence goes on from JAMXBD010001671.1 coordinate 57,137, forward strand.
CTCTCTAACATTTTTTTTTAATTAATTTTATTACATCTAATTTTCCTCCACATTTCTCTATAAATATCACCTCTCACTCTATTTCTTTCACGCATCTCATTTACATAACAAAACTCTCTCAAAATCACCCACAACTTTCCTCTCCAAAATTCCCACCCCCACCCCTCCCCCCCCCCCCAAAAAAAAAAAACACTCTCTTCTTCCCAGATAACAACCAACATACCATTATTCTTCCATTCACATTTAACCTTAGGTGAAAATTCTAAACCTTTCCTTATATTCATGTTAACATAATATGAACATATTATGCATTTGATTTCTAAAATCCCATGAGCATTATGCTAGGGATGAAATCATGAAAACAACAATTTATTCATGTCTTGTCCAACAACAACCTTTTCAAAATATTAATAGGATCATTTTAAATTTTGATAACTCATTATTATGCAAGTTTCTCTAAAATTTATGATGTTAGTCTAATTTTACTCTTTTCAAAATGCTAAATAATTTATTGTTAAATTTAATATTGATAATTCTTTGTTATGCAAATTTTTCTTAAAAACTTATTTAGATTTTTATACCAATACTTTGATAGCATCTAAGAAAAAAAATTTTCAAGTCAAGTTAAAATCAACTCACTAGTTTAAAAACCCACTTAGAAAATAAAATTTGCCAACAACCTAAGCAATCAAGTTTTTAAAATTTAAAATTTATTTTATGATGTTAAGAAAATATAGTTATAATAGGAAAACACTCAAAATATTAATTCCTTCTAACAACGTTAAGAAAAAATTTGTAAACTTCATTTTTCCAACTTTTAGAATAAAGTGTTTTGTGAAAAATTATTGTTGGAACAACACACTAGAATTATGCATACAATATGAGTCTATATATATATATATATATATATATATATTCAAAATATTTTTCAACTACATAAATATCTATATGTTTACAATGAAATTTTTGGATGAAACAGAGAAATTAGAAAATCACAATTTGAACGCTGGAATTTTCGTGTCAAAACCGTACCGCCCCATTTCTCAACCTAAATGACCTTAAAATGTCCAAAATAACTTTAGAAACAGATATATTTTTTCAAGTAGATAGAAAACGACATCTTATATGCTAAATTTCGAGTTAAAATGAGTATGTTATGACCATTTTAAGTTGAAATTTTCACAAATCCGATTTTACCACGAAGTAGAAGATAAAGTTAGAAAATTCAAGTAGAAATTCTATGGAATACTCATTTTGAGTATTTCTCTTATTTAGATAACCCGAGAGATCATATTTACTATCCAAAAGACTACTTTGATTAAGAGTACTTCACCAAGATATGGCCGAGTGAGTTTATTTCCTCTATTTTTCATACTTATGATTGTGCTTGTAGATTAGTGGCACTAGAAATACAACAAGATAAAATAGGAAGCACATGTGATTTACAATTTTGGATGAATTTATACTGAGCATGTCAAATCTTGAATTGCCTATAATCAAATGGATGCTTTATTATCATGTTGGAGTGTCTGAAATTGTATGATTACCCTTAAAACATTATAATTATATACCAAAAGATTAATGAAATTATTTCATGCACTTCATGTAGTTAGTTCCATTGCATTCGCTATTATACATTTGGTGGGACAAGTCAAGATTGTCAAACTTACGATTTTATGTAGAATTGTCAGGGAATCAGTAAAATCGGAATGTAAGATCGAAACATAGAAACGTAAGTTTCTACAACCTTTGCAAAATAGCTTTGAAAAATTATAGAAATACTTATAGAAGATGAAGAAAATACAAAACACATAATGGATATTAAAAAAATTAAAGAAATTAAGTTCTTTTTTTTTCATAATAACTCTTAATTTATAATATAACGAATATAAAAAAGAGACTATAGAGTCAAATTAATTTATTTTCTATACTTTTGGTTTTCTTTTTTTTTTGGCATGACTATTGTTTTGGTTGAAATAAGTGATAAATTGAATGGAAGTAAAATTTTCAACTTATTAAATGCTTAATTATATAAATGAAATAAATAAGTCTTCTTGTAAACTTTGCAGCTATAATTTGACATGAATGAATTCCATAAATGTAAAATAGGGATTTTTAGGGGAAGAAGGGAAAAAGATAAAGAGAGTGTGTGGAAACCTAATAGAAATGATAACAAGAAAGATGCATCATCATTTCCTAATAGTTTATAAGCTTATAAACACACAGTTATATTTTTTATATTTTAGCTTATTTGACTTGAATAGGTAGAATTGGTAAATTCGATTAAAATCATAAGATTCTACCAAATTTACTTATAGACTACATTGAAATCATAAAATTCTACCAAAAAACGATTCTGCCCACGATTCAACTTGGAACGACCTCTTAATATCATAAACTCGTAATACAGTAAAATCGCGATTTTGACAACTATAGACGAATTTGATATTTTCCTCAAAATAAAAATAAAAGAATTTAAAATTAAAAAATTTAATGAGATATTATAGCCATTGGCATACACTTTTATTTATTTTTGTAAGGCATATGATTAATATCAAAATGCCTTACAAATTGTTGAATCATGTAGACCAAGTGCTTATTATTTTTAGACAACAATTAAATGATAGGTGAGGTGTGTAAATGTCTTTCATTTGTTCTTGTGGCACATATGATTCCTCATTGATTGCATATCCATTGAAGCAATAGAATATAACTTTGTTCAACTTGTTAGAACCCTCATCAAGAGCACAAAGGATATCAAAGTTGCAAGTGTTGAAAATCATGAATTTTATGCTTCAGTTCATTACTACAATGTAGGTGGTGAAAAGGTCAGGAGAAAATTTAAGACACTTTCTGTATATTATGTTTTTCAAACATTACAAACATTTTTTGGTCATAACTATTGGTTTTCTTTCTAACTTCCAGCTTTGGCATTTGGTTGCTCAATTCGGTCATGATGTATTAAGAAAAAATCCATGTTTGCAATTAACTTATGATTGGAAGGTAATATGGGCAGTCTTGTGAAAGAACTCTTTCTTGTCTTCGTTCAGGGTTTGTTTAAATTGTGTGGAATATCTTCATCTTGTTTATTTGCTACTTTTCATTATTCAGGTTTTAGATGTCCGTCCTAGGATTGACTAGAACAAAGGTATGGTAGTTGAGTTTCTGCTCAATTCTCTTGGTGTTGGAACTTTCCTATGCATCATTATAGTTTCACATAACAAGAATCTCCTTATATTTAAATAAATCTTGTTCTTTCCATATACTTTAAAGGGCTGAGTGATGGTAAAGATGTACTTCTAATATATACAAGAGTGAGGAGGATGCATTCAAGGTAATAATAATGCACCATTCAACTAAATATAGCTAATCCCTCATAATCAAGTCTAACTCGTTCCTAACTTATGACTATTTTAGTAGCAAGATATTTTTTTCTCTGGTATAATGAACATTATGAATTTGGTCCCTAAGGAAACCAAAACAATTTACTCCTTAAGAGATCCATCAAAGGCAAGTGAAATCTTTTCTTTAGGAAAGTTGCTAAAGACGGTTTTGTTTACATCTTTAATGAAATTTTTGCTTTAGGAAGAATTTGGTCTTTTTAACATTGGCTTTGATCCAAGGAGAGATATTGTGGTTTTGTTTTATGTGATGGAATTATTGATGTGTCTAGTGAGATCCAAGGAAAGGTATTGTGGTGTTGTTTTATGTGATGGAATTATTGATGTGTCTAGTGAGATGGAAGACAGAAAAAGTAGATAGTGTTGGATCAGAACAAATTGCAAGGAAACAAGTATAATTGTATAATAAACTTGATGCTTCATTTTGTTAACTTAATGTTCACCAATATCAAAATAAAATTTACTAGTAATGTTGCTCTCTTATTATTGAATTGTTTAATTTTTTTGTTTGTTGGTTAGCAATACTTTATTTTTTATCCACCTGACTATAATCAACAAGTGGAAATTTTTTTTATGACTAAAGGGTTAGTCCTCAATCTGCCGTTGGGTCTATTTGATGGTCTGTTTTTTTATTTGTATTTATATCAAAATGATTTGTATAAATATATCCGATTTACATCTACATTTTATCTATATTTAATTTATTTGGTCTTTTAATGAGAACTAATAACTACATTTTATCCATATCTATTTTTTGATAAATAATTTATTAGAAAAAAAATTTGAGAAAAATATCTGTATCTATAATTTGTCAACAAATAAACAAACCCATTATAACATGTATCAGTAGTACAAATCCTAAAAAAACAAGGTTAGAACTAAAATTGGACATGATGGAAAACCAATTGCTCACAAAGTTATAAGAAAACTACTTTGGAATAGAAATAACATATGAAAGAATGAGAACTCCTATGGCATAATTTTTAAACTCTTAATAGTATTTATGTAATTTTATTTTTATTTTTATTTTTATACAGTATTTACGCAATTCCTTTTTGTACGATGTATAGACACGTGTTACAAGTTTGAAAACACACCATTGCTAAACTAAAGGAGGTGTGGCTAAGCCGATAGGTTGGCACTGCTGCACAGCCTTGAGCCCAGCATGAAAAAGCTATGGGCCGACCCAAACGCAGGCAGAAGATGAGGTGCGTCAACTATGTTGGTGTTATTTTAAAGTTTAAACACAAGCTGCCTAGCCCATTTCAAGGCTGAGAATCCAGTGGTCGACACTTCACAGCCAAAACCTCAACTATGTTAATTGAATTTCTAAAGTCAGACATATGAAATTGATTCCAAAGACAAGGATAAATCATGGTGTGATTAATAATTAGGAGTATTCAGGCTTATATTTACATCCTAAATTTGTAAATTAACACATTTATACCCTTTCGAAATGTTATTGACATTATAAAATTTCTCATAATTGTTGCACCGAGTCAGCTTTACATATCTATACACATAATTTTATTTAATTTTATGTTTTTTTTGTTTTCTATTTTTTTTATTTTTAGACATTTCAACAATCAATTCAGATTGAATTAAGTCATGGAATCATATAAAAAAAATAATTACAAGCTTCCCTGTGTTATTTAGAGGATGCAAATGCACTATTTTAAATATACAGTATGTTATCTTAAATTTGACTGTTTTTAAGAATACCACTATGTTTTTCCATCTATTTTTCGGAAGATGTAAGAGAGAACATGATGCCATATATAATTGCAGAATTTAGTCTAGCTTCTCTCTTTATCGCATAAACCTTTTTATTATATATTTTCATTTTACTGTGTTCATCATTAAAAGTGCTTGCAAAATGCACTTGTTGACTATGACTTGAATACTTTCCTATGCCGTTGATGTTCCCATCAATAATTACTAGGAAATAGGTTGTTTGGGGTACATGTCAAATCACCATACAACAGGAAAAGCAGGTAATTTTCGAATAGTTTAAGATATGAACATGGATAGAAAAAAATATATCCTATCTATATTTTTCTTTTCTCAAAAAAAAAAAGTGTATTAAAACTATCAAAATCTTCTATGGTAAGAAAGTATGGATATGGAACTAGTATGATTAAAAATACGATTATAAAAAGGAAATGTTGAGAATATTTCATACATAATATAAAAGTAAATTGATCATCACACGAAAAACATTACAACGTTATAAATTGGTTATTTGTGATATTTACTCGATTTTATATATTTTTAAGAGGAAAAATGAAGTTGATAAGAAATAAAAATTCAAACACAATCCCGTTAATACAGATTGTCACCTTTATGCATTATGCATTTTATATTTGGCAATCTATTTTGAGAAAATGGGTAACGAGCACGAAAGAAAAGAGAGAAAAAACTGAAAATTGAACAGAAATGAACTATTTGAAGACGTACTAAAAAAGAAGAAAGAAGATAAAAAGAAAATTTTCCTTTTCTTCTATATTAGGTTAGAGTTTCAAAAATAGAATGAAGAAAAATATAGTTAATATTCGGCAAAATACTTTTCTTTGTGATAATGATAATCTTGTAATTGTATTCCATTATTCCCAACCATTTCTCTCCAAAATAAGACAAAAAAAAAAGAGAAATATAATTTAAAATAAAAATCTTTCAAATAATTTCATTTCATCTCAACTTTGACTAAACTACTTTCATCCATTTTCATTCACTTTTTTTTATATTTTATTTGATATTTACCAATCCAAACACCTTCTGGACCTATAATGCTTATAAATAAAATAATTTTTTCTATAATCAAATTATATTTTATTTTAGTTAAAATTTTTGAAAAAGTAAGTAGCTTCTATATCTTCAATACAAACAAAGTATTAGGTAATATTGTGGGAAGTTTCTTTTTGTACGTGCTGTGGGCTATAACCACACTATATATGGGGCTGAATTTAGACGATGAAATGCCCTTAGGATTCTCTTCCCTCTGGGACGTAACGTAAATGACAAATTTAGCAAAGGCATCACAGCATCCAAGGTGAAAACCTGAAGAAGCATGTACATGTATATTGTCTTGTAAAGTATTTACATTTCGCACCAAATAAACCGGGATTGATTTTTTTTTTTTTCTTTTTTTTTTTTTTTATAACTCTTGTCGTCTAAATGATAAAGTATAAACTCAACTTTCCATCCCCTTTTTTTTATTAAGTTTTTTTTTCCCTCCATAAAGACAAAATTTGAATGTATTAAGAGAGAGAAATCACATTTTGGTGCTATTAATGAAAAATTGAGTGCATGTGTGTGTGTATATATAGGAACTTAAATAAAAAACTCAAAAGAGTTAAGGACCAAAATTGAACAAAAGACAAAAGCACATTATAAATGTATGTCAACAAAAGATAAAAGGACATTACTTATGATAGACTAGAATGGGACTTCATTCGAAATGCCCTAGAAGTTATTAACATGCCAAAAAATTGGATTGAATTAATTAGTTCATGCATGCCAACTTCTACATATATAGTAATCTTAAACGGAGAGATGTCTACTTTGACAGCTCATGTGGGATACGCCAAGGTTGCCCCCTCTCACCATATCTCTTTATTATAGCAATGGAGCTCTTAAGTAGATGGATCCAGGTAGCTGTTGATGCAGGTTCGTAGAAACCAATTAAGATTCGTGGTGTAGAGACTTCGTTCTCCCATGCTTTTTTTGTCGATGACCTTCTACTTCTGGGAGAAACAATAGAAGAGAATGCAACAACTATGATAGATCTCCTTAATCTATTTGGTTCCTTCTCAAGTCAAAAAATTAATGTTGAAAAGTCTAGAATCCCTTTTTTCTAGTAATGTTACTAATGATACCAGAGACAACATTTGTCAAGCAACCAAAATGCGCTACCCAGATAACCTGGGCACATACCTAGGCTTTCTTCTCACAAAGCAAGGAAATATAAGTAAGACAACCATGGAAAATATCCTGGATAAGTTAAGAAGAAAACTTACTAGATGGAAATTTAAACTTTTATCTCTAACAGGAAGAAATCTACTCATCAAGTCAGCCCTTGAAGGAATTCCAGGATATTGCATGCAAGCTGCCTTTATTCCAAGAGGAACCCTTGATAAAACTAAACAAATTATCTGCAACTTCTTGTGGGAAGAAGGTGACAATCACAAAATACACCCAATTAACTAGCATGAAGTAACCAAATTGAAGAATGAAAATGATCTAGGGATCTAGAATCTATGAAAAAGAACTGAAGCTTGCCTTGCAAAAGATAGCTGGAAGTTGAAGACTAAGAGGCTTCTTTGGACAAATATGGCATAGAGAAAGCTCAATAAGCTCCATCAAGGAGAAAATTATTAGCATAAAAAACAATGAAACACATTGTTATCACTATAGAATGGGTCGATAAACGTTGTAACTATAGATTGAGAAATGGGAAATCTTGCTTCTTTTGGTCCTTAAAATGGACAAATTCAAGCCCTCCAATTTCATACCTATATGCCCTCCTCACAAAGGATATGCTGCAAATCAAGGTTGCAAATGTTTGGCAGGAAGAGACATGTGGAATGAAGACCTTGTAGGCTATTTGATTGATGATGATATTAAAATGAAATTAGGATCGCATTATTAAGTTGATGATAACTATGATGACACTTGGGCTTGGAGCAAAGACATTTGTGGAGATTTCACCACAAGTTCTGCTTATGAATGTTTGATGTTGGAAATAAACAAGCGATACCTAGCAACAAAATGATACTTAGATATGGAAAGCAAAAACCTTCCCTAAGATCCAAATGTTCCTTTAACGTTGTTGAAGAGATTAACCTAATTTTAAGAGGCATGAACGTGGATCCTATATGTCCTTTATGTTGATCAGAATTTAGAGCATAACCACCTTTTCATGAGTTACAGTTGGTCTAAACATCGTTGGTTATCCCTCAATAATAGCCTACAATTCCTCTTTACTTTTGATCTCCCTTTCAATAAATGGTTGTCAATAAAAGCAAAATGCAAAGTGAAAAGTGCTCATGCAAACATACTACCATGGAAAACTACTTTTTGTTCTGCATTATGGTTAATTTGGTAAGCTCGTAATAATGTCGTATTTAGAGATGGAAAAACTATAGAAGACTAGAATTTTATGGTTCAAAGTAGCACCCACGAATTTTGGGCTACCATGAAACTTGCTAGGAGAAAATCCACTCTTTTACACAAAGAAGTTATTTGGCGAGCCTTATGGAAGAAATGTTGAAATTAAACGTTGATGTAGGATTTAAAACAAAAAAGTCCTGGGTTGGAATAGCAAGTTGTATTCATGATGAAAAAGGTAGATGCATAACAGGATATAGCAAAAAAATCTTTGCCGGTAGCCCACTGGAAGTAGAAATTTGGAGCCTTTTTCAAGCCTTAAAAGTCATTAAATCCTTTCAAGGACATCCGGTTATCATTAAGACTAATTCCATCAATGCTCTCAATTGGATCTCATCTAAGCTTACCTCTACTCCTTTCTTACCAAACCTCATCTTACAATGTAGGCAATTGATCTAGACGATCCTATGGGTCCACTTGTCGTAGACGCCTAGGGAAGAGAACTCCATCTCACATGATTTGGTTCAAAGATGTGCAACTTGTGACAGAGATTTCTTTTTCACAACATGCATTTCCCTTACTATTTTGACCATCTCTCTCCTGCTGTGCAGGAGCTTATATCTTTTTATGATATTCTAGTTTCTTGTAATGAATTGACCCTTTTCCTACCTGTCAGCATATCTTGATATGCCAGGTCGAATCTATGTTGTTTTGTTTTGAATTTTGATCTTTCAATGAAATGTCTATTGCCACCGAGAAAAAAAGACAAAAGCACATTTGCATAGTTTTCCATATTTAAATAATCAACATAAAATCCATAAAAGGACATCCAATACATCTTACACTAGACCAAGCCTAAACTGCTATTGGTAGGTTTAACTGTCGACCTAACATAACCATACAAGTCATAACTTGGTAGGTTTCAGGGTTACTAGCAATGCTGCATAGGTTGTTTAAACTATTTTTTTATCCGAATAGTAAAAATTTATTACAATTTACAACATTAAATATGCTATTTTTTAACAATACAAGTAATATGTACGGTTAAAAGAATGTCTTGTTGCATTTATATAGACTTCTAACTTAAGTTTTTTTTTTCTTTTTTCTTTTTTTTTTTTTTTTGCTTTTTTAGGATGTGAGACTTATTTTTTTCATTATGGGAATTTTTTTTTTCATTTTAAGTGTTTTCTAGTTCTTATTATTAACATTACTAGAAAAAGTAGTTGTAATTGTATATAAATAAATGCACAACTTATACAATTCTTCCAATATTGGGTTAAAGACTATTGTTCTTGATCTCAATTTTATGTTAAGTTAAAAATTTCTTACCTTATTTTAAATTTATTTATTAAATTTGTTTTTAATTTCTTCTTTCTCGATTTTTAATTTTATATTTTGAAAAAAAAAATATTTTTACAATCTTTGTTTGAATCTTTTTTTTTTTTTTTAAACAAAGGGCATTAGCTAATTCAAGGGCCATGAACTAGCTCCTGAATCAACAAGTGACCTAGAACCAACCCAGCTTGCATTAAGTGAGGCTGAAATTGACTTGGTTTAAGTCCATGCCATGTCTAACTTACACTATGATTTAGGGTGACGTTTTAAATTTCATCCTTACTAAAGGAATATGTCATCTGATGTAAAATGCTCCAATACACACACACACCAATTAAACGTTTTTTTTAAATAAAAAGTAATTCCTTTCTTTTAACTAATCTTAAACTATATCCAAAAACTAAACCACTGACCATGAACAAGTGATTATCTTTTATCGTTTTAATCAAATAGCTTCTTTAAAATAGAAACCGATAGAAAATGGATCTAAGAAAAGGAATTCTCTCTCTCTTTTCCCTTCCACAGTTGCCACCTTCTCCTTTTCGAGAGAGAGGTAGGTGGTCCTTAGACCACCATCTATTTTTTCCTCCCTTTCTTCTTTGAAAAATTTCTTTAATTTCTTACTTAAACACCAACTTAATTCTTCTACCATTTTCCCTTAGTTGTTTTTTTTTTTTTTTTGGTAATTCCAATCAAACTCTAATAGAAAAAGATATAATGAATTAAGGATAATGTAGTGTAGTTCATTACAAGACAATTTTTACTATTGTTGGCAAGTAAAATTTATATATTTTTTTTTTCTTTTAGTCAATAAACACAATCCATATTCAAAGTACAAGAATTGTACAAAATTTTAGAATCCAAACTTATAATGTTTCAGAGGAACCATATAAGTAGATGACATGTGATTGTGTAGTGCCCGCCATGTAGAGATTAAATTCCATGTAAGTTGAATACACAAGTACAATGCTTCTTTTTCCTTGTTTTTTGTATGATGGGGTTATGTATTAATTAGGGTTAGATGGTATAAGCATATGATATCATAAATAAATTTTAATTACCATATTTAAGTATAGATTTTAAATTCGTTTATTATATGTATAAATCATGTTGTAATTTGTTGTTTTTGGACCTTATTGAAGTCATAAAGTGGATTTTTTGGGTTCAAATTGAAGGAGATGGGATTGAAGGTTTAAGTTGGAGTAATTTTCAATTTTAGAATTCATATGGGGTTGAAGGTTGGTTAATTGAAGTAGATGATTAATCAACCATGCATCAGTTAAAGGGCTAAGGTACTAGTTTTCAATTAATGACCCTTCACTTGAATCAATTTATCAATCCTATTGTGTAGTCCATCAACAACAACCTAAGCTACACATGTTGTAACAACTAAAGACTTGTCACCAATCCCTAGTAGATTAATGTTCAATATCTATCAACCCGAGATATGAGGCAACAGAGAATTGCTAAGCTCTAATTTGACATAGAAACAGTGCAAATCTTACCATTTCAGCAAGCAAACGAAAAGACTTAGGCAAATAATTGCTCGAGTCAACTCAATCCTCATGATTATATATCTATCGAACCAATGGTTGAAGTTCAACCATAATGTAGCTTTACTCAAAGGAAATTCTGAGTATCTAGATTCAAAATTTTAAGATCATCGATCAATTTGCAACATGACCGAGTGGTTTAACTAAGTTGCAACCAATCTAATTTTGTTCTCTTCATCTTTGCCAACATTGAGCTGAACATGTATTTTGAGCTAGGTCATGAATCGAGCAAACCTCATCAAGATCAATCCGAGCAATGCTTTGTTCTATTTTCTTTCTCTTTTTAAGTTTTGGATCATACTATTTTGAAATCCCATTTGTATTACTCAAAAGATTCGCTTTTGCAATTTTTCTTAGGGCCTGTGCCCCTAGACACACCTACACTATAGTATTATTCACTGCATATATTATAACACACTTTTGTATAGAAAGGGACCTAAATTTGAGAGAAGAGCGACGAACATAAATACTCAGTAGCTAATCTTCTTTCTTTCTTTCTTTCTTTTTTTAATTTACTTATGAATTCTACTTCAGGAATAAGCAGGTAAGATTATTTTTACTTGAATTTAACCATGGGATCTCCATGACAAGGTGACTCTCTTCTTTTTCTTCAATCCCTTATTGTGAATGTTGTTTAAAACTCGTTCCTTATGCTTTTATTGTGGTATTAAACTGATATTTTAGATTGCTTAGTTGATGTTTATTGCTGTTGATTGATTTTAGCTTGGAATTGGAGTTGTTAATGTGATTTTCAACAAATATGTGTTTTTGGTTATTCTTGAAATGCATGATAGAATAGGATTGTATTTAAAAAAAATCTCTTCTAGTGGAATTTGAGAATAACTAATTCAGATTGAAAATAATTACATAGAAATATAAGTTTTAATTCAATTAGTGTTCAGGACATTAAATGGGTTAGTGATTAATCATCTTTATAGAAATAAGAAGAATTGACTGGCTGATATTGACTAATTACGAGCCTTGAGAAAAGGATTTTTACTTGATGCTTCATAAATTGAAACTTTAACCCATTAGTAAATTAGAAATCACTAGTATATTATTGATTAATAGTACACACATTAATTAATATGACTCAAGACCGAATTCAAATTTAGGTGTCAAAAATCCCAATTTTTGTAGAGTACTTTATTATTTGCTTTTACTCATTTTAAAAACCAAAATTGTCTGTTTGCCTAGTTTCATATAGAAGTAATAGAGCCAAAGCTAGTCCTTCATTTTTTATAGATCATGACCTTGAATACTCCCACTGATCTTTACTTGTATGATATGTACATGGTGAATTTTGCTCTTAAATTGAACTTCATTAAATACATCCATTTATAGTAGTTTGATAAATGTAAAATTAGCAACAAAATAAAATCCATTCAAGTTACGGAACAAGACAAGCAAAAAAAAAAAAAAGAAAAACTTTAGAACAATATCAAACTAATATAACTACCACTATCTCTTTTATACCATCATAACCCTTACTGCCATCCTTATTACTGTATATGTTGCTATCACTGCTACAACCACTATCCCCACCATTACTGTTGCCCTCATTACCAATACAACACTAGTAATAAATTTCTATTATCATCATCACATTAATATCACATATAACTTTAAAAAATAAAGTAAAGTCTTGTCATTTATTTTTAAAACCAAATATAGTATGAGAAACTTGTATTATTCTATTTCCCTCATACTTTTATATAATGCTCTCCTTATCCAAATGCTACCTAAGAGAATATGGTAAATATATAGGAAGGGATCAAAGTTAGGAGTAAATTTAAATTAAGTATCAATTTTTTAAGTGATTAAAAAATTATTAACATTATATAAAGTGGTGCAAATAATAAATTAACGTTTTAAATGGTTAGACAAGTATGAACTTTTTATAAAGTGGTATGAATAAGACATCTCTTATCTCTATTTATTTATTTGTTACCTATTTAAAACATCAGTCCCTTGTCTCTACCATTTCATATTGATTTTCTCATTTTATCTGCTTAAATATTGATTCTTTGTTTGAACTTATCCAAACATTGATAAATTCTTATTTAATTTTTCCAATAAAAATACCCACTCTCCTACGAGTTATCATTATCCCTACATATGCCAAAGATAGGCATTTGTGGTTTTGCATCAAATTGCATCATGAGCATCCTTAACTATTTTTACTTTCTTAAAGTTTAGTCGAGGACCATGTCTAACCAAATAATGGGTATGATTGTAGATGCAAATTCTTTGTTTTATGGTGTCGGCCGGCTTCTTCTATGATCCGGTTGCTTATAGCTCAATGTTCTTAATTTCTAAAACCATAAAACAATGCCTTGCAGCTGTATCTAAGGCATAAAAGACGATTTTCATTAAAATATTCGCAATACCAAAGTCTTGAACTACTTATTATTACTATTATTATTATAACAACAAAAACTACTATAATATTTATCCTACAAAAATTTGCATTGCACCATTATTTAAAAGGTGCAATGGCAATACCCTTAGTATTTGAATGAGATTAACTAAGAAAAACTGCAAAGTTAAAAAAAATTATTAAAACCTTACAAATGGTGTTAAAATATATCTTAGAAGGCATGTAGTAATAAAGTCGTTGAAAAGTTCGTATAAAATTCCGACCAATTATGGAAAATTTATGTCTTTTTAGAAAAGTGATAAGATGTGATCCTCACAATGTATTGTGAGACAAGATAACTATCATTACCTTAACCACACCATTATTAGTTCAAAATGAATTTGAATGCTGTTAGTTTTTCTTTTATCAATTTTTATAAAAAAAATAGTTTAAATGATCTAAATTCTTAAACTAATTTATAATATTATTGTAATATTATCTCTTAATTATAGTTTTAATTATTAATTATATGTGAGATATTTCAGCTCAGGATATCATTTGTTTCCCCAGCCGTCCTAGGGATGCAACAAGGGCGAGTCATTATAGGATACTCGGCCCGTCCGAATCATTAAAGCCCTATATGGTCGCAGGATGGGTTTGGAAAATTACATGCCAACCCTATAGGGTTTCGGGTTGGGTTGGAATCATTAAAAAAAACCCAATGGGTAACCCGAACCCGCCATATTATAAATAATTTAAAAAATTGAGTTTGAAATTTTAAAAAACAAAACCCTATTAATTTCTTCTTTAAAAATGGTCGTTAATAATTTTATCTCTATTTTGGCATATTTTTTCTAATTTTTAATTTTATCTCTTAAAAAATTATTTTTATAATATTATTAATTTTTTGTTTTTAACAAAGAAAATAGCTAATTCAATGAGCCTGTGAATTGGTGAGTGTGCTGTAACTAGTCTATCTCGGTTTATACCATACCGAAGTCTAACTGTTGGCCTATCACTCAATATTTTGTCAGAAGTTGCAATTGAATTTAATTAAGAATTGAAAAGAAAAAAAAAATGAAGTGAGTCGTGGGGTGATGAGACGAGTCAAGATCAAAACCTTAGGAATGATTTGGATATTGAATAAAAAACCTATAAGATCGCGGGTCGAATTTGAAAGACCCTATTAAAAAGTGGGTTGGGTTCGGATCTTACGTGATCTATTTTAAACTCGCCCCGGTTGCATCCTTAAGCCCTCTAGTGTCCCTCAAATCTCATGCGAGCAGACATACCTTTTCGGAAAGTAATAGTTGTAAATCCAAGAAGAAATCTAATTACCTAAGGCTTCCTATTTATGGTTATGGTTATGGTTATGGCTGTTGAATGTTGATGCCCTTGATGAGCCACAAGGGTGGGGGGTCCACAAGGAAAATGTGGGTGGGTTGGCAATCATGTGGATCTTTCAGAAAATCTGAACGTTGTATAGGACCCTTGTTTGCTTTTGCCTTTTAGACGAATAACAATAGTCAAATGCACACCCTGGGTTGAATATTCGCAGTCCGAGAAACCTGTCACTGTCGACTTCTACCAAATAAATATGTGTTATTCGTTAAATATTTGAAAAATAAAATAAATAAAATAATAATTATTATTTTATAAATACATAAAAGTATTTATTCTTTTTTTGCCAGTTAGCAAGTATTTATTCATTGGACATGAGAGAGGCAGTATTTTGGAACAGCAAATTTTCATCGTATACCTTAATAGCAATATTATTATATGATACACGTAACATATGAAATGAATAATTATTAATAATTTTTATATTTAATCTTATAAATAAGAATTACATTAAAAATATGTGTTATATTATTTATATGTTTAAATATAATTAATAGATGTTAATTACTCACATTATGAGTACAGCAGCCTGTCGGCTACTATCTTTGTTCTTGGCCGAAGAGTCGGCTACCATCATTAAATATTTTTCACCATACATTGGCACTGCACAATAGTTCACGCGCGCGTGAAGCGATGGCCATGCATTCTTCCATTAAAAGAAATATAAAATACTTTGGTTGTTTGTCTAGTGTCCTTGTCCACAAATTATGTCTTTACTTTTACGTTTGTCTTTTGAAATTATTATTACAGAACCTCTAGCCCATTCGATTGATTTTGAACTGGCTCTGCGCTGTCCGCCACCCACCTCACCCATCTCTCTCCCTCTTTTGCAGTGGGAAAAAAATCCATTAAGATTGTTCTATATAAATTATTCAACCATTTTTTATCAACAAAAATATGGAATTATTTGATCTTGTAATTTATTTTTTTATCATGGATTAATTACATAACATTACCAATATTTATATCTATTTACAAATGTATGATCTGTATTAATTTTTTAATAAATAGTAACCTAAGTTTTATATAAAAATTGTCAATATTATTAAATATTATTTGACATATATATGTTTGTTATTGTTTTAAAAATTAATTTAATGAAATATTAATAAATAAAATTAAATAAGTAAAATTAAAAAAAAACTATTTTCAAAACCTCAAAATTGAAAAAAAATTAAAATTTATTTTTTAAGATCAGTAAGATATTAACACATTTGTAAAATAATAATTAACACTTTTAATTTAAACTCAGGTCACCTGTTTGTTAAAAAAATTAACACAGATTATGCATTTGCAAATGGACCAAAACACACATAATGTTTATGGAATTAACCCAATGCAATATTTTATTAGGGTCATTGCATCTCAATCCCTATGAATATCCCCAAAGAAAGTTTACTTTCTAATAATAATATATAAACATGCTTATTTAAGACCGAACTATATTATTATCTTGATTTATAAGGCTTTTTTATTCCATTCATGGATTAAGTAGTATTAGTGAAACTTAAAATTTCTTAATGGGGCTGAAATTTAATTATCATTGTGTTTTTAATATTTCGTATTACTAAAAATCACTCTTGAACTCTTTTCTTTCTTTCTTTCTTTTTTTTTTTTTTTTTGTATTTTTTCGCCTCTCAACTTGATGATCAAGTTATAAATTGAAAAAGAGCATGCTGTATCTGAACTTTTACTTTTGTTATATTGTAGAGAAGCATAACATGGTATGATTTTTTTTTTTTTTTTGGGCATTATAACATGATAAAGTTTGAAGGTGACAATTGTGGATTGTTCAAGTATAATTATTTGATGTATTAACAATGTAGTTTTCGTTTAATGAAAGTTTCCATAGAAGATGAGGGATCATTACTCATTTTGTATAATTTTTTTTTTTTTTTTTTTGTTGATGATGATGATCATCATCATTATAGACGTTACATTATTTATTTAATTATTGATACGTTTACCGTGTCAACTTTGCAACGCAATTAGTATTCATGTTAGCAAAAATAATGGAGCCCATATATGTTATGTAAAAATGGGGAAGTGCTTAATTTTGAAAACATAGGATATGGGTGCAATTATGAAAGTTCGGAAGTAGCCGGATAATTTACTCATAGAGAAAACGTCTATCAACTTCGATCTTCGTTGGCCAAAAAAAAAAAAAAAAAAAAAACCTTTGATCTTGAAATAAAATGGTTAATGAAACATGTAATGATGTTTGAAAACTCCTTTTTTAACTGAGTACAACATACTTAATTTCAATTTTTTTCAAGTTTTTTTTTTTTTCATTAACCAAGATATTAACAGCCGTAGATCTATTTGCCTTTTCATTTTTAATTCTAGTAAAGTAACAAATCGTAGAATCTAATCTATATAAATTTAAACTTCATTATTAAAACAAATTCAATTCTAAACGTTAATTTCACCATGCCAAAAACCTAAGGATTTCTTTTTTCTTTTTCTACCAATTATAACGGGAGAGGAAAAATTCGAATTTGGATCTTCTCAAATAAGATATCAGAGAAAATGCCATTAGAATATAAGACAATTGGCATAAAATTAAGCAATTTCAAACATTGAATTCATGTTTCAATTCTAAAATTCAAAATAAATAATAAAATTAAATAAGCTCTTTAGAGATCCATAATAGTGGATCCTACCAAAATTGAATCCTAGCTCCCATTAACTATAAATCCTACCTTTGTGATTGGAAACATAAAAATTTGTAAGTCAACTAATTAAAGAATTAAGGTTAATTACAAAAATATTATACGTGTTTATGTCTATTTACAATTATATGACTTGTGTTAATTTTTTTGACAAATAGGTGACCCAAGTGTCATGCAAAGTTATCAATATTATGAAATATCATTTGGCATATACATGTTAGTGTCTTATGGTCTAAAATATTAATTTAATAAAAAACATTAATAAATAAAATTAAGTAAATAAAATATTAAAAACTATTTAAAAACCCAAAAAATAAAAAAAATGTAAAATTGATTTTTTAGACCAATAAGATATTGAACGTGTCTTTATGTAATTGTAAAATAATATTGATAATTTTGAATTAAACTCAGGTCACTTGTTTGGCAAAAAAATTAACACATGTCATATATTTATAAATGGACCAAAACATAGGTGATGTTTTCGTAATTAACCCAAGAACTAATTAGTTTCTAAAGTTAATAAAATGACCCTATAAAATCTTAAATCAAAACCCGAGATTTGCCCATAGGCAAAAGAAAGGGCGAAAAGAGGAAATATCGAAGCAAATTTTGATTCTTTTGACCTCCATGATTGCTTGGTTAAGTTGATGGTTAACCATTATGGTTAACTAGAAACACTTTGGTTGATCATTACTACATGGTGATCCATGAATATCTCGTGATGGTTGACTACTATTGTTTATTGGTTAATCTTAAGAAGTGATAAAAAAAAGTTCTAAAAAGTTTTAGTTATTTTTAGATTTATATAATATTTAGAAGAGCAAGTTATTAGTTATTAATTAGGGACAAAGCAAGTGCAAGCGGATGGTGATTTTACTATTAATTTTGAGTTGTTTGTGTATGATTGATAAATCAATCTATCTATATCTAGTCTCTAAATTAAATTAATGTTTACGAATTGTGCTTGTACCAAAGGTAGTAACTATTTTAGATAAGCAAGCCATATTTGTTATTTACTAAAGGTTTTGTATTTGAGATGAAGTGGCTAGTAGTTTAGTAAAGACATTATCTTAGTTGTGAACACGTAGGGCATTGATCTGAGAAAACATGAATGGTATGGTTTAGAATATGTAGAGAGAAGTTGTCAATGAGATATAGTACTAGATTAGGACAATACTATAGATGGGGGCTAGTGGATTGGACTATTTATTGTTGGTATCATTAGTTACGGCAAAGTAACTAATTGGATGATTACTTACTTGTCTCATTGGATATGTTAACGGCAAAGTAATGCCCTTATTGATGATTTAATAGTGTTATCGATTATTACTTGTAAGAATAAAATTTGAAATATGGATGGAAAGATATGTTGATATGTGGTGTAAGGGATGGCTAATTGAGATTAAGAGTGTGGAGGATGCCATAAAGGGTAAAATGGTAGAAGGGTTATCCATATTTAATTCAACTTTATATCACATGGTTACTAATATCATAGTGTCTAGAGTAGGTCCTTATTCCAAAATAATGGTAGAAGATCTAGCAATCTTAATATTACTAATGGTCAAACTCGTGAACACGGATAAGAAGTTATTAAATTATAAGTCTTCTTGTTACATATTTCATGGTGAAGAAAGAGGGAAGAATTACATTTAATATAACCAACCTAGTAACAACCAATAGATAAGGTAGCCTTTATGCGAGCTAGATTGCTTTTGGCTAAAAGAAAATAGTAGACAAAGAAGCCGCTAAATAAGCATGAAAAGAGGTCTAGTAAGGCTAGATTACATAGTGTTTTAGTGTTAAAGATCTTGATGGGCCTTAAGCCACCAAGGTGGTCAAAGTACTTCATTCAGGTTTTAGCTTTTTGTGTTGTAGATGTTCAAGTGAGCCTCACCTCTATCACTAAACATGTTGAGCTAATAATATTCTACTTCATTTAATAAGTTGTGTTGATTGAGCAAAGGCACACCTTGCATGAGTGACTCTTGATCGTAAATCTTCAATGTATCACCTTACAAATGCTTAACATCCACATAGATGTCCTTGGACCGAAAACAAGGATGAACAAAAACAAAAAAAAAATTACATTAAAGAACTTTACATAAGGAATCATAGTTCAACTTTGGACTTTGCATGATATAATAAATAAAATTTTCAATAAAGCTAAAAAACCGCTATAGGATGAGGGTACAATTTAAACTTGTTTATAAACATTACATAGAGAACTTTAGATCATGATTTATTTCAATAAGAGAAAGCTTGCTACATTTGGAGAGAGAAACATCCTAAGGTGAAGTTTTTCCAAGGAATTCTATATATTGTTTGCTTTTGTGAATTTTAATTATAGTAAAGTAACAAGTCTCAGAGAGCTGATCTGTGTAATATTAGATTTAATCATTGAAATGAATTTAAAGGTTTAGCCTAATCTTCTTATGCCAAAACCTAAGAGTTTTAGATAAATAAATTTTTAGTAATGAAATTTAGGTTAAATAAATGAATTCAATAAGCTCTTTGGAGATCCTTAACAATAGTCCAACAAAAATTGAATCATAACTTTTGTCTTCATCAACCTAAAAGCCTTAAATGAAAATTTGTAAAAGAACTTATTAAAGAATTACTTACATTTCAAAATAATTAAATTGTAAAATCAATCCTATAGAATCTTAAATCAACTACTAGACCTGATCATGGGTAAAGTAAAAATAAGGTTAAAAAAAAGTGGATAATTAAAGCAAAATTGAATCACATTAATCCATATGGTTGATCGGATTTGGATAACAACAAACCACATACCGCTTATGGTTGACAACTAGAACTTGTTTGTTCATTATAGCACGTCGTGGTTCTTCGAGCTCAATCTAAGTTCTTTTTTCTTACCTAAAGATTATTATTAACTTCTTTTAAGCCTAGTTTTTAGCTATAAATCAAGTTAAATGCGCTAAACCTAGATTCACCATAAAACCAAAATGACATAAAATTTAAAAAAGTTAACTGGTTTTTTTCTTTTTTAGATTTTGAAGATATATTGTACGAAGAAGAAGTTGAAGCTATCAATATTGGACAAATCAAGTGCAGGAGAGTTGGTTACTCCACTTTTAATTATTGGTCTTTTTATGTGAGACGAGGTAAATCAATCTACATTCGATGGCCTTTTAATTGAAATGATTTGTTTTGATTATGTTTATGTTAAGGTAATAAATACTCTATAAGGTAAGTTTCATTCATGGTACTTAAACTTTTTGATTTATAACATAATAATACCTAAAAAAAATTTCACACCATGATGGTACCGAACTTTTTAATTATTTTAGGTGTAGTACCTTAAGTTGGGATTCAACTACAAGTAGGACCATGTTAAAATACACTTAAAATATCAACTTGATTGCTGTATCATTATAGTGATCATTGAATAAGCTTCAAAATGAGTAATCATTGAATAAGTTTCAAAATGAGTATATATATGTGTGTGTGTGTGCGCGTGCCAAATGAAGTTGATTTGACTAAGATACATTCAAATTAAGAAAACTAGTTAAACTAAGTTTCTAGGATGACTTTAATCTACTTATATAGGTGTTATGCCCCATTGTTGACCTTATATTAATAACTTTATTAAGCTGCATGAAGGTATTAATCATGAGGTTTTTAGCGACAACACATATGTGTAAAACCGATAAGAAACAAAGAAAACACGCCAAAAACACTAAAGCACCATCAACCGATAAAACTAGGCATTGCATGAAATTTCTAAAATTAAGTAATAAGAGTTAATGTCACATTGCTCAAATGTGTAATTAACTACATGAAATTTTAATCGGTTTTATTTTATTATTATAATTATAATTTTATCCTTAAAAATGATTATTTATTATTACAAATACAATCAAAATAATTAATATTACTTTACTCTTTGCAATAAGAGTATTTGGGCATAATAAATTGATTTGTCAACACACTAAACTCACACCCTTGGTGCCCCATTGTTGCTGTTTCTTCTTCTTCTTCTTCAAAAAAAAAAAAAAAACTAGCCACTTTGCTACCATTATCGATTGAATTTCTTTAACCATCAATGTAAACTTTACAAATTTTATCCAACCCATCACTACATAATACAACTTTATTCCTTTTCCATGAGAGTAAAACTAAAACCTTATACCAAATATATAGAAAATAACAAAGTAACTCCCAACATTTTTCATTAGAATTTCTTCTACCCATCATCGAAAAGTTTACAAATTTCTTCCTTAAACAAAGTACACAACTTTAATCCTTTTCCATGCAACTAAAACATTAGATTAAGCATATAGAAACGGTAAAGCAACTCTCAACAATTTTTCCTCTAAAACTTTACCTTTAATGAAATCAAGGTACAAGTTGGGAGCATTTTTTATAAGCTAAGGCTTGCATTTCTCAAAATTGGGCTTGAATTCACAGTACTCTATAGTTAGAGAACACACATCAAAGTACAGAATTTGAACCAGTTGAGATTTCTCCACCATTTTCGAACTTGTAATGTAACTAAGGATTATAGTTTAATGCACTTGAATAATGAGAGGACTTATTGGGAAGGGTTGCTGTAAAATTTGGTTTCTCTTTATTTTCCTTCAACAATTCAATTGTTCGCGTAAGGTTTTTATGAAATTGGAAAAAGGCACAAAGAATAAGAACCCTTTGTTTTAGAGCTTTTTTTTATGATTGATTTATTAAAGCTTAATCAAACATGGGTACTTGTCATGTTGATTTATCATAAGATTTGATTAATATAAGAGTGGGGGAAAGTTAAAAAACAATTTTTTTTCAAATGGGTTTAAAGGATTTTAGGGTTTTTTTAATTATTTGAAGAAGAAGAAGAAACAGTAACAATGCAACCAGGGGGGAGAGAGAGAGAGAGAGGAGGAAAGTGAAAAATTAGTAAAAAAAAAAAAAGAAGCCAATTAAGATAGAGAAAGTAATTTTTATTTAGGTTCCCTTTCCATGTCAACTTTTGGCAAGAGAAATGACCAGATTCCAACCAAAGCTATCACGTATAAAACAATTAAAAAGTTTTTTTACCATTGTGATACAAATTTTTTAGGTATTATTCTATTACAAACTAAAAAGTTTAGATATTATGAATAAAACTTACCCATATTCTACATATGTGTCATTAACTATGTATTATGTATTTGTTACTTATTAAGGATTAGCTATATTAGATGAAGTGGTGGGCAATCATTGCACCTTAGTTATGAATAAATAGGTGGAATTGTGGCTAATATAGGTTGAATGTCTTAAGAAAGGATGTTACAAGGCTACAAGAGTGCATGGACATTACTTGTGGATGAGATAATGGATGGAAGTACCATTATCTAATGCATGTAAATATAATGATTACTTGTATATTAGACATGGATATTAAAATTAACAAATCATAGTTTCATACCTAGGTTTGTTTATACTTGCTACTTAGATAAATTTAACAAGCATTATGGATGTTGAGTAAAATTATTGGATATAGTTAATAATTTTAAGTCACATGTAGTGGACTATATTTTTAAATATGTTAGGTTAATAAAAGCTTATGGAAAAAAAAAAATGAAAAAGAAAAACTATGAGAGCACATGTTTCTACCTTGCATGTTTTGTTGACAAAAGCATGTGACAAACTATTTTACGTATTTAGAGTTTGTTTAGATATGTTTTTCATTTGTATCTATATCTGTATTAGATCGGTATTTGATCTATTTTTATCTGTTTTGTCTAAAAATGAGTGTTTCAGGAATTGTTTTGAAATTTGGGTATGAAGCTGGATTAGTTCATGTTGTCACATGCTTTCCTCATGTGAAACTTTTCTTCTCCAAATCACAAGTAGAAGAAGGACCCATTTCTCTACTGAGTCACGACTTGCAAGGAAAAACTGTGGGTGCCCTTTTCTTCGAACAACTGTAATGGTGTATAGAGCCTACTGAATAATGGTTTATTAATGGTGGCCTATGGGTTGTGCAGCCGCGGTTCGACATTGATGGTGTAATAGAGGTTTTCAGAAATAGTTGTGGGGTTGTGATAGGTCTTTGCAACAAAAGTGGATATGGCTGCCACAGTTCAGTAAAGATGGGTCTTGTTCAAGTTATGGGGACTTGGTTACTGAATTTGATGGATGTGGTCACTCGATTTAGGTTTCTTGTTGTAGCATTGATGATGTCCTTGAGTCAGGGGAATTTGAGTTTTAATTGCTTGGTGATGGAGATTTATCTTTGGATTTTAGTGATGATGATTGTGAAGTTTTGAGTGTTTGGTTTCGAGTTAGTTTAAAGGGTAGGGGGCACGGGGGGTTGAGGGATGGGGAGGGGGTCTTAGTCTTGGCTATGCGTGGTGTTGATCTTAAGCATTTGGTGTCGATGTCATACGGTGATGGGGGCTTCAGTGCTTCGATGGTGGTGCAAAGGTCACGGTAGTTTCGTCTTATGTGATGAGATGGAGATGCTAGGGGCATAAAAGGAATTGAATTTATCATTGAGGATACTTTGTGATTTTGCTGTTGTTTTCTATTTGTTGGTTTCATCCAAAAAGCAATTTTGCTAACTGACAAATAGAAACTTGAAACAGCCTCTAGTTAATGTCCCAAATAGACCCTTAGTAAGATTAGGCATATGACCCTACTTTTAAATCTCTCCAAAGTGTCTCCCCCCCCCCCAACTATTTTGGTTACATAAAGGTCCTTAAGTTACAACAAAACAACTAAGATGAAGCAAAAGACTTTAGGGAGTCATTCAATAATAACAAATCAATACTATTAGGAGGCTAGAAAAAGACACAACGGTTCTCCTATAAACTTTTCTCCATGTTCACCATATGATTAACGCAGGTATTGATTGACCGAAGAACCTAAGAAAACTAAACTTCCCAATCATTTTACTTAAATTCATTAATATAGTGCAATATCTAGGAACACACAATGATTAGTCACTAGATTATAAGCATCCGTAGAAATCCATCTCCACAATGATTTTAGGATAACCCATCTGCTAAGACACTGAAGGCCAATATGGATTGCCTATAGTTCTATTGTAATAGGGGATCAAGTGCCCAACCTTTAAGCAAATGCACACTTCTAAGCAACATTCAAGTCTTGGTCACACATCCAGCCAAAGTTGAACCATTGTGCACCATATTAGAATCATTAATGTTAACCTTATACCATGTCTAATTCGGTAGTCTCCACGTTAAACCAAATTTCTATAAATTTCCAATATACAATCTTGTATCCCTCTCCATAGCATGAGCAAAATTCTCAACTCAACAAATAATCTTTCTCACTGGATCTATAGTAATAGCATCTCTACCTACAAAAATATATTGATTACGCCATGTCTAGAGGCACCAAGCTATAGTGGCAAATAAAATGTCTCGATTGATATGTTTCACCTTAGACCTCCTTCTCTAAGACATATTGCTGAACAGCTAGTGAGCATCTAAAGACTAAAAGAAATTATCTCATTCACAACACTCTAATAACTTCACCCATATCACTTTAGCAACGTTCCAATTTTAAGTAACATAGAGAGCATTTTCTTCACCCATCATACATTGAGCACAAACATTAGACTCATCGCATGCTTATGATGTAAGAAACTCGTTGTAGGCAGTCTATCTTTTGTCGTGAGCAGAATATTACTATGAATTCTTTGAGGAACTTTTGATTTGCAAATTATTTTCCAAGAATTTGTATCAACGACTTCATCATCACTCGATAATTTGTAGGCAGAGACAGTAGAGAACTGACTTGATTTACTATGAGACCGCATGAGACTATGGGAGTATCAGTACCATTTGCATCATTAGGGGGAAGAACCACTCAGATAAAATAAGCAATAACTTGAGGGAGCTAGTATCGAATTTTAGTCCGATCCCATGATCCTTGGTTGTCAACAAAAGCACATATTTTCTCTTCCATTTGTGTTTGAGAGAGATTTATCAAGGCATGCCTTTTTAGAACACTAACTCCTTCGATCCAATAAAAGAATAATAATTATACAATTTAAGCTAGGTTTTTTGGGTAGATAAAAATAACCAAGTAAATAAGTACTCTAATTTTTGATAGTGTTTAATTTTATAATTCTGCACCTTCTTTTCTTTTTCTTTTAATGATAATAAGAAAAAAGTAGGAAAAGTAAGCCAACCTTGACTGCAAATGAAAAGTAGTTTTTGGGAGTCCTAGGCTCTTTAAAGTCTAATATTTACAACTCAAGTTAAGCCTTGCAGTGACTAGATAATATTCAAAAGAACGAATCGAAAAATAAAATATAATAACAATAATTTTCTCTTCGTCTAGATGGCAAACCTCAGTGGTTACTATATTAGCAAGGATATTGACCTCCGTTACCTACCAATGAATGGAAAACTGCTATGATTTCGTATTAAAAAAGTTATCAATGCCCTTTTTGGGGCTTAACTCTAACATGAAGTTCTTGCTTCCAATTCAAAAGTGGAAGATGATTTTTCACTGAATGCATTGATATTCAAAATCATTCCATTTTAGATCCTTTTCTCTATTATTTTTTTGGCCAAACGATCCTTTTCTCTATTAAAGCTTTGGATTTCTAAATAATCATAAGGATCGCCTGGAATTCCTTCAAAAGAGCTTATTGAATAATTTTTTAGGTACCGCATTTCGCTGATTCAAACTAAATACATGCTAATGAATTCCTCATTTTTGCCACTAGATTTTCTAATCCAATTTGTCATAACATTCATAATGATCGATTTTAAAAGATCCCACTGTATTAAAAAAGCTTGTAGCATTGCTCCTAACAAACCCTAATTTTTTGCTTCTTTTTTGGCTAATGATGCCTACCCCTCAACTCGTTCTGAAAAATAGGATTTTGCATAATAAGCTTTTGATATTTAGAGACCATTGTTTAAAAATAATCACTAAAATCTAAACATTTATTAAGATATTATGAGGTGGTTCGGTTGTAACTCCTTTTATTCAAAAAATAATTATGCGTCATATTCATACCGATGGCCCTTTTAATGGTAAATATTGATGCATAGATTTTTTTTTTTTTTAAATTGATCAATTCAGTACTTAAACTTTAAAATTGATCAATTTAGTATTTAAAAAACTTTTCATACACATCAATAGTACCTCTATCACATTGATTAAAAATGACACGTATAGTAACAGTATTAGTCAATTTTACAGAGGTGCTATTTACGTATACGGAAATTTTTTTTAGATATTAAATTGATCAATTTCAAAATTTAGGTATCTAATAACATATTTTACTGAAATTGAGATACCATTCTTAACATTATCCCATTAGAATATGATATAAAAATCATAGAACATTTTTTTTTCATGCATGCATCAATGACATGTTAAAATTATGATTTTTTTTTTATCAATTTGTTAGCATAATCCTAATTTTTTTGACAGAAATAGAAATTAAAAAAAATCATAATCCTAATTTATAATTTTTAACATTTGAAGTATGTGGATTCTTATGCTTCAACACACATAACATTCAAATACCGATGGAATAAAATTTCTACGCTATAACAATGGTGACAAAAAGAGAATTAGATCAGCACTTTTAAATATATATATATATATATATATATGCCGAAAAATTGCTTTCCGGTCAATTTTACATTTAGGATTTCATCTTTTCTTTCCTTTTCATTATAATAATTAAGCCCTTCATTATTAAAAAAGATTTATTAAATATGACATATTACATGAAATGATTACTAATTATAAATCTCGATAAAATTTGTCAGCATATGAAAATGAAAAAGATGAATCTAAAGAGCATCCCATCCTAGGGTTTTAATAAAAGATTTTATATCAAAGAATTTACTTTTTGAGTCCCTCCACATGAAAATAGTTTTCTAAACTTTTGAAAGTTTCTATTAACAAACCTAAAGGTAATTTTTTTTTTATGTCTTTTTGCTTTTTTTTTTATTATTTTTAAGCATGTTGTACAAAAATATACAATTTAAAAAATTGTGAAGAATTTCGTGTGATCCTTAGCGCCTGTAAGATTTAAAGAGACGTGGATGCTATAGGAAAAATTGCCGCAATTATTTTGGCATATGAAAGGGTGAAATTCCGTGGTGATGCCATGAATTGGAATAATTAAAGCCACGCAAACAAAATTCACCCAACAAAATTGAATGATGTTCAAGTATGCACGGGTGTCGACTTTAGTAATCCCCGACAAAAGCGCTTGGGAATCAGCTACCCTACCGTGACCTAGCCACCTAAACCAGCCATAATCCATTCTATTTCTCGCACTGTTCCCACGGAAAATTATACGGGTATAGCTCAAAAATCAAATCCCCTCACTCACTTTCGGAAAAATTATTTTCCATTATAATTTTTATTAAAAATAAAATATAATTGTAATAAAAAATTATTAATTATCTTTTATTTTAATGAGAGTATTTTTAAAAAAGTAAATCGGATTATTCAATTATTATTCATTACCTGAATAATGAATGATTGTTTTCATATTATTTCTATAATAATATACCTAAAATATAATTAGATGTTATAATAACTCTCTATTAAGAATGAGGTTGATTATAATGAAACTGTTATTATAACAAAGTAAAGGAATATTAAATACATAAAATAAAGTGGATGGGTCACTCTTCTATAAAAAGGAGATAAATTGTTTGATTGTACAAATAGGCTATAACGTGGTCATATGGCTCGTGGAGCACTCTATATGAAAAACTTATTCGTCTCCAAAAACATGGATCTTCGTTGAATCGAAATAAAATGATGGGAAACTTACGGTCTCATTATCGATCATAATGCTACTAATATTATATTTTAATTATTTATAAAAATAATATAAAAAATTTAATAACTTTGATCAAAGATAAAATATATATGAATGGTTCATGATGTGATAGGATCGGTCATATTATAAACATTATGAAACCATAGAATTTTCCATTAAACCATAAAGTGAGGTTTTTGGTTCGGTTTCGGCACTTTTATATCAATTGTAGCTAATTAGTAATTAGACTTAAAGAAAAAAAAGAAAAATCACACATGCAATTTAAGTAAGTTTTTTTATTTGATTCCTCAAATATTAGTTCATAATAATTGGTTTAACAAAATAATATTATATATATTTTATTACATAATATAACAACTAAAATAATCTGTCAGAAAAATGAATGGGAAATAACTGTGCAAACTATATACCCGCCTAAGGCTAAGGCCAATAAGAAATTAACATATATAAAAAATAATAACTATTTCAATGGAGTAAATGTAAATCCAATTTTATAAAAATTTAAAAAATGAGGACTGAAACAACATAAATAAAAAAGCCAAATAAAAACAACCATTGAATGTATAATTTTCTAAATATGGAAAACAAAGTTTGTAGATCCTTTGGGACAATCCAACAAATTCAACTCCTTAAATAATCTAATATTCACTCCTCTTACCATATACTTTTTTATAACAAGGTATAATTTATTTAGCATTGCGTAAGATGGAGGATAACAAAAGAACTTAAGAAAGTAAAGATAACCCAAAGCACCACAATACTTGAATCTCAAAATCTAAAAATAAAAAAAAATCAAATTTTGCTTAAAAATTATGGATTACAAGCGAAATTAAAAAAAAAAAAAACCCATGAGTTCAATTTGCATATAAATAATGGTAATATACTAATAAATAGATATTCATCACAAGTAAATAATAAAAGAATCACTTAAAGAAGAAAGAAATATTTAACTAGTGTTTAAACAGCACGTTTAAAGCTAGAATAAACTATAAATCGTGATCCAATTACCTACCATTCAACCTCAATCAAAATAAAGTATATTATTTAAAAATGCACATTGTTTGGCAAGAAAGAAATATTAAAAATGTACATACCTTATACAATATACATCAATAATTTAATCCTCCAAAATCATATGTCAGCTTCCTACACATTCACCAAAATTGTAGATCATCTCTTCTTCAAATAACCCTTTTATTTTAATCGAAAGGGGTGAGAATCTTGTAATAAGAGTTTTCTTAAATTTACAACCTTTGAATATGGTTTAGGATACGGTTAAGTAGTTGTTATTCCTTAAAGTCTCACCCACTCTGAACACACACACTCACTCACACTCACACTCACAGGTTTTACTCCATCCAGCTCAGCTCCCTTCAAAGTAAAGCAGAGCTGTTCTCTCGCCCCCCTCTCTCTCTCTATTCTCCCCTCTCTCTCTATTCTAGACGCTACTGAGCAAAAGCATACATTGTTCTCTTCTCCCTCTCTCTGTGTGGATAATGTAAACCAGGAAAGCAAAGAAAAGTACACTAAAAAACCCTTCAAATTTTGTGAGAAAAAACAAACCTTTCACTTTACATTCCTCAAAAAAAAATGGCTTTGAGTATCTTTCCCATTTTGCTGCTTGTCCACATTGCTCTTTTCTCATCTTTATGTTTTGCGGACGACCCATTTGTTTTCTATGATTTTAAGGTCACTTATATGACTGCTTCACCTCTTGGTGTACCTCAACAGGTCTGTTTTTAGTAGATCTTTTAAGTCAAAGTTTACTCTTTTTCATGCATTTTGCTGTATTGGGTTTGGAGATTTTGATGTTTCTAAAATGGGTTTGTTTTAGTTTGTTCAAAGATTCAATCTTTAGTTCCAGATCGGCTAGGAATATGTAAAGTTCTGTGCTTTTTAGTCTTGTCGTTGAAGTTGCATGGACATTATGTTATGTAGTGTTATAGCATTACTTCTGTAAATGGACATATTTTCAGATGTGCTGCAGTTTTAGTCGTTAGCATTTGCCTATTGTTAAATATAGCTCTGGATCTTTTAAAATTTTAAATTTGAAGCCGAAAATTCAGCTCATTTTGCATTTTCGGCTTACTCTAGGTATCGTGTGTAAAGTAAACTGAATTGCAAGTTTCAAAACTTATTGAATGTTAGCCGAAAGCTGGACAAGTGAAATCGCGTACTAATTTCCTTCAATTTTAAACATAGTATGGGTTTGGATCAGCTAAAACTGTATCAAGATGTATCTTTTAAGATTTGTATAGAAGTGAAGTGTGCATTTAGGGAGTTAGGTATGTTTCTGACGCATTACATGATTATGGGTGATTAATATTTGGTGGAATGGACATTTTTACTTGCAGGTTATTGCCATAAATGACAAATTTCCAGGTCCTGTCATTAATGTCACTACTAACAACAATGTTGTCGTCAATGTTCATAACAAACTGGATGAGACCCTGCTATTGCATTGGTAAGATTTTCTTCGTATTTTGAGATGAAAAAGGTTTCCATTTCTATGTCGTTAATCACAATAATATGATTGTTTGTAAAATGTTTGTACCAGGAGTGGTATACAACAGAGGCGTAGTTCTTGGCAAGATGGAGTCCTTGGTACAAATTGTCCAATCCCACCAAAATGGAACTGGACTTACCAATTTCAGGTCAAAGATCAGATTGGAAGTTACTTTTACTTCCCATCCACTAACTTCCAGAGAGCAGCTGGTGGATTCGGGGGATTTATCATCAATAACAGGCCGATAATTCCTATTCCATTTGATACCCCAGATGGGGATATTGCCATTATGATTGGTGATTGGTACACCAGAAACCATACAGTAGGTGTTTCTCAAAATATATTAATCTTCTGGTCTGCTTATTGGTACTTTTCTGTCATGGTTCTGACATTCGTGTCTGCTTGTAATTGTAGGACTTGAGGAAGGCCCTTAATGGTGGAAAAGATCTTGGAATGCCAGATGGTGTACTAATAAACGGGAAGGGACCCTATAGATATAACACCACACTTGTCCCTGATGATATTGACTATGAAACAATCACAGTCCACCCAGGTAATTGTCTATTCTATTGAAAGATCAACCCAGAGTAACGATATTGGTACATTATGATCCTTGAAAAGTTAATTATTTCATTCATACTTGTCTAAACTTTGAAAAAAGTTAGTACTCCATCAGGGATCCATGGGAAGGGCCTTTTAATTTTGAATTTGCAAATACTGGTTTAGTGTAGCTTCATCAATGTTGTTCTTTGTTGCAAGCTTAATTTTAAGGTTATTGCAATACTTTTGCTCTATTTGTTTTTATTTTTGATGCACCAAAGTTGAAAGATGGATCTCAAGGTTTGTTTGCTTTGGAAGAACAATAATGAATGCCTGTTTGTTGTGTGATATTGTTATGCAAATTCATTCTCCTTACAAGTGTCAGTTTCAGACAAGTAATCCTGTGAGCCATTAATCAGCTTGTTTTTACTGAATAATTGTGATAATAATTGACAGGGAAAACTTACCGACTCCGTGTAAGCAATGTTGGAATATCCACAAGCTTGAACTTCAGGATTCAGGGTCATAATCTTCTCTTGGCTGAAACAGAGGGATCATATACGGTGCAACAAAACTACACTAGTTTGGACATTCATGTAGGCCAGACATATTCGTTTCTGGTAACAATGGATCAGAATGCAAGCAGTGATTATTACATTGTTGCAAGTGCAAGAATGGTGAACGAATCACTTTGGACAAGAGTTACGGGTTGCCATCTTGCATTATACTAATTCAAAAGGAAAGGCGAGTGGTCCCCTTCCTGACCCACCGCAAGATCAATTTGACAAAACCTATTCCATGAACCAAGCAAGATCGATCAGGTTTTTAAACCCAGACACAATTTGTTTGTTGAAACATGACGCAATAGATTGTTGTCTCTTCCTGAAGATGTCTTCTATATGATTTCCAAATCAATTTTAATGACTGCAGTTGTGAATCTGAAACTTAAGTGTTTCCTTTTGCAGATGGAATGTAACAGCCAGTGGTGCTCGTCCCAATCCTCAGGGATCCTTTCGCTATGGGTCAATTAATGTGACTCAGGTTTATGTGCTGAGAAACAAGCCCCCAGTAACAATTAATGGAAAACTGCGGACAACGCTTAATGGAATCTCATATGCTAATCCTCCCACCCCTATCAGGCTTGCTGACCAGTACAAAGTAAAAGGAGTATATAAGCTTGATTTCCCCACAAGGCCACTTACAGGAGCACCTAAAATGGAAGCATCCATCATTAATGGCACCTACAGGGGATTTATGGAAGTAATTCTACAGAACAATGATACCAAGGTGCAGTCCTATCATATGAGTGGATATGCTTTCTTTGTTGCCGGGTAAGCATTCATGTAACTTGTGTGTTCATTTACCTTCTCCTAGAAGTTACTCCTTCCTGACCATGACCTTGTGCAGGATGGATTATGGGGAGTGGACGGAAAATAGTAGGGGAACTTATAATAAGTGGGATGGTATTGCTCGCTCAACTATACAGGTATGTCATTATGTCAATTTAGCTATTGATCAGGAGATTTTCAACTGGAAAATATGTGAACATCATGTAACTTATGATTGTGATACACAATTAAAGTTCTTATTAGCACATGTTTATGGTAAAGAAAATTTAGATATATAAAAAAGTAAAAAACAAATTACCGAACTTTTGATTCTTCAATGTTTTTCATTGTATTGTCACACTGAGTAGTTTCAAGATGTACTTGTCATCAATAACACAGAATTCCTCAGGCTGAAACTGAAACAAATGGAAGCTCTCTACTAGTCCATATAATCTATAACCCTGTTGTTTCTATTCCCATTTTCAGGTCTATCCTGGTGCGGGACTGCAATCCTGATCTCACTGGACAATGTTGGTGTGTGGAACCTAAGGGCAGAGAACCTTGACTCATGGTACCTCGGCCAAGAAACCTATGTCCGAGTTGTTAATCCAGAGGCTACAAACAAAACTGAGCTGCCAATTCCAGATAATGCTCTCTTCTGTGGCTCCCTTAGCCATTTGCAGAAGTATGTCCATCAAATTCTTCACTCTGAACTTCCATGTTAAAATTTCTCTTCAAAGACTTAACACTTTGTTCCATTTGACAGGCCACAGGACATCTCCTTTGCAACAATCACAGATGCAAGGTCTTTATTCACTCTTCTAATGGCATTAATGGCACTTGTCTTCATTGCCCGCTAAATGGTTGCTGTCCACTCTTCTTTTGGCATTACATGCTATCATATTCATCGCTAAGTTACATTGGTCTATCTTCTACGTCTGAGGCTTATTTAATTGTAGGTTTTTAGTGAGGTTTGTATTTTTGTGTGTTTTTTAGTTGTGTAATTGTAGTCTTTTCCACATTAGACTTGAAACTGTATTCTTTAATCCATGGTTCTATAGATGCTCCCTGGGTTTGTTTAATTTATTGGAAACCATTCTTTTGATTATATTTTTGTACCAACGACAGTCCACTTATCTTCAATGCAGCCTAATTTTGTGTGTAAATTTTAATTTGTCATCCATTGCTACCTACTCTTTTGAATACGTAAGCACTATGAGCTTGAGCTTGGTTTGATTTGAATCTAACATTCGAATATTGAATTCAGTTGAGTTCGTTCTTTTCAATGTGACAATAATTAATCTCAATCTAATAGACGGTCATTTAGTTGCTCAAATTGGATTTACAACACTAGTAAAAAGTTATTTTCTGAAACTGGGTATTTGATATGTCACTTTCCATAATCAGATATGCAAATCGTTAGATGTAATGGTCAATCAAATGGACTAATTAAAAAATGCCAAATGTTCGGCGCCATTAGAACAAGGATTTATGGTACCTTCCAACTTTACATATCATTATCAATCATAATAAAGAATGATATGGATGGTAACATCATACCGAATAGCTTGATGTGTCATGCAGCCTGTTTTGAAATTGAAGCAATTAGATTGGATCGCACAGAATATGAGGAAAGCTCGAGATATGTCAAAGAACTATAATGCCAGGGAGAAGGTTTAGAACATAACTCCAGCTATAAATCGAGTTGAGCTAGCATCGCACTTCATATTCCTATTGTTTCCTAAATCATACTACCTTGCAGTGCTCCTGGCACAACCCACCCACCCAAAGGCATAGCCTAAGCTGTTAATGAAACTAGAATTTCCGTATTATAAGACAATTGGAATACAGAAAAATAAGTGCAAGTTCAATAAGTTGATGGTCATAAACAAGACTAAATTACCCGGCCAAGAAAACCAATCATTCGCCACATTGTCCCCATAAAAACATGGGGACGACCTCCTCCAAAGTTGAGCTTATAAAAACTCTGCTCATGTAATGTACCTCTTGTCCAAATTCTCATTGAAATCAGAAGCTTTTATTGCAAGAACCAAAACAAACAAATTATACAACACTAAGACTTAAGAAAAGGAGGTATGAGGCGATGTGAGGCTTCTGAATGCAAAAAAGTGATCGATTCTGCGTTGGAAATTTCGCAGCATCCTCTTCACAAAGCACTTGTTATGTTGTACATAATAGAAGTTCAATTGATTAGAATTTACCCCTCCATGAATTCCACTTAAGCTTCAATTGGTAGTGCAGTGGAGAAACACCCATAATCCCACGCAATAGCCTAGGGTTGAAAACATCAAAATGTACCTGCCGGAGTGTATCCAACATAACCTGGGCAGGCACTGCTGGAAGCAGAACTGGGAGTGCTTCTTTGGGTATGGATTTAGCTAATTCACGAGCCTTCTCCAGGTGGGCATTAGCTACAGATGCCATCTCAAACACTGCATCAGAGAGACCTTCACGAGAATCAAATCGGATCGCTGACTGACCTGCATGTTGAACTAGCAATCCATGTTTGGCTGCCACTTTTTTTGGTATATATAGAGAATGAAGGTTGCGGCTTGCATGGTATGGCAAAGATCTAAGGAGTAAAAGAAGGCCGCTGGCCTTTCCAACATGAGATGCAGCATGGTCAGCTACAGTGGACTTAAGACCACCAGCTTGAAGTGTCATGTAGAGAATTGTTGAGGCGGTATCCTCAGCGTACTTCTCCAACTCCTCAATGGTTTCTGGGATCTCAGTTGGTTCTCTTCTCGCATCATTAATCCGAGCTTCTACCGAACGTTTCAACCATCCCTTACTGATTTTACTCTCAGAAATAACTGAAGAGAGAGCTTGTGCTGTCGGGTGCTCAATTACCTTTTTTCCATAGATTTTGTCTATAGCCTCTTGCCACCAGACAAGGCGCATAAGGCCGATCCTTGGGTCAGAAGCAACATCCATGGCTCTTGACGTCTCAACATTTAAGGCTCGGAAAGCAAATGCTGCCTTACGCATGTTTGGAGGAAGCTCCAGGAGGCAAAGATAGTGATGGTAATCATAACTTCGAACTTGCTGTACACAGTGCGATAAAGCTGCCCGCAAGTTTTTGGATGCAACAGAACCACTCATCAAATCCCTGCTTTAAATTATTCCCCGCACATACAAAAGCATGTCATAAGAACAACAAACAAAATCCAGTTATCGAATCAATTTTAAAAGCTCAACACAATAATTGGAGTAGACAGATGTATAATTTCAGGTCCCATCATTGTGATCCTGAAATCAAACTACACGAGCAAAAAAATTCAACATTTCATGGAGCCCTAATTCTATGAGCGATATTATATGGATTTCAGAAATAGAACTTACATTGTTCTATCAGAATCGAACGAAGTGATTATGTTCTTACAAAACCACGAAAATCATTGTTCTGTATACTCAGTAACTTCTAATACAGACATAAAAAATAGTCACTAGCCCTCCACTGCTGCCACAGAACACAAGGGACTGGCATAACGTAGTCCTGACCTCCCCAGGAATATTGTGCATATAACATGGAACCGATCACAGGAATAAATAGCTGTATATTAGAGGCAATTCAAATTCGAGTTTTACAATCAGTCTCAGGATCTTGCATCAGCTAATCATTACAGATTAACACAATACTCTTAATAAATGAACAAATATTCGGCAATGATCAATACTTAGTTCGTTAGTTAGAAAAGTTTGGAAAATATTTTCTACCGCCGCATTTCATCCACTGAAGGAAATTGGATTCGACTTTTGGTCCAATTCAATTGGAGCATCAAAGTAAACAGGAGACATTTCGTCAAACACTTAGAACGAAACATTTTTCTGAATACTACATCGCGAATTTTTACCTTCCCCATGTAACTGAACTACAGAAAGAATCAGAAACATTTTAAAAATGCTGGAATGCGACATAAAGACAACATTTACACTAGAAAATGCAATCGAATCGATGAAATGAACGAGAGACATGATAAAAGTTGGTTTCCATACATACCCAGATGAAAAAGAACAATCTTTTCCGGTGATATTGAAGAGAGAAAAAACGGGTGCTTCTTGTTATCGTAATGTCCCGGTGAAATTTGAAAAGCTTTTTGATCTTGTTAAGTGTTACGAGACATGAAAAAACACCGAGACATTCAAAAACTAGGAAATTTGGAGTGTGGTAGGCTAGTTAATATGAATTATGTATCTATTGGCAATATTGTAATTGTTCGAATTCGAACAGATCTCGAATACGAGATTTAGAAATGCAATGTTTTTTTTTTTCCTTTTTCTGATTGATATTCTTATGGTCATTACAGTGTAGAATTTATAATGATAATTACAACAAGATTATAATTCCTGTACTAATAAGTTGACAAGTGACACTTACACAGTGACCACATGCTAACAAACTAACTGTAATATTATGACACCTACATAATGACCATATGCTCACAACTGAATTTTATTTACGTAAGAAAGAAGCTGATTTGAATAACAGCTTATGGCCCTAAGGCCTTAACACACTCGATTAGGCTATCAGCTTCCGGTCCAGCATTTGAAATAAGCCTAAGCCCACTAACATCCTCAAAGACAGAAGTTTGTAACTTCAAACCAGAACTCATCTTCCTTATTCTAGCGTCTTCCAAACATGTACCACATAACCCTAGCTTCCCTACTTCATTTCTTCCTTCTTCGAAAACCCTTGTCCATAAGGATTGATTCAGAAATCTCAGCAAAAGGTTAGAGAAGTACTCCATGTAGCATCGCTGTCAGGTCTACCCTTCCATTTGATTAGAACCAGGGTGTCGGCCTTAGATCCATGCTTCACAAGTCTCCGGTCCAAAATGGCTTCTAGTTCTAGTGCTTCTCTGTTGTACAGGGTGGTAGCGTCGAGGAGGTGGTGTAGCGTCCTAGTACATAACGGCTAAGTTGCGAGACATGAAAGGTTGGATGAACTGTAGTCCCTTCTGGCAGATGGATGAGGTAAGCCACTTCTCCTATTTAATCCTTGACTCTGTATGGTTCGTAATATTTAGAATTTAGCTTATGTATAGGATGGTCTTTGATGCTCTTTTGTCTGTACGGATGAAGTTTACCTAGAACTAAATCCCTAATTTCGAATATCCTTTCACTCCTAGATTTATCCGCTAGTTGCTTCATTCTCTTCTGAGCTCTCTTCAAGTGAAACTTGAGTACCTTGAGGGTATCCTCTCGATCAACCCACATTTTGTCTACAATATCATTCCTAGAGTCACCTCTTATGTAGGGTAAGTGTAAAGGTGGTAGATAGCCGTATAAGATCTCAAACGGAGTTGTTTTAGGCCTAGAATGATAGTTCGTATTGTACCACCATTCCGCTAAAGTAAGAAACTCAAACCACCTCTTAGGATTATCACCTGTGACACACCTCAAGTAGGTCTCTAGGCACTTGCTCAAGACTTCAGTCTGACCATCGGTTTGGGGATGGTAGGCTGAAGACATGTATAGTTCCACTCCTTGGAGTTTGAAGAATTCCTTCCAAAAATGGCTGAGGAATGTTGGATCTCTGTCACTGACAATCGTGTTAGGTAAACCATGTAGCTTAAAAACATATTCCATGAAAAGTTAGCTACCATTGGAGCTGAGTAAGGGTGAGATAAGCTCATGAAATGTACATACTTGCTTAATCTGTCAACCACATCCATAATTACTTCCTTACTGTGCAACTTAGGAAGTCCTTCTATGAAATCCATAGATATATCGGTCCAACAACCTTCTGGAATGGGTAAAGGTTGTAACAATCCTGGGAGTAGCCACATTCTCATATTTGTTCCTTTTGGCAAACCAAACATTCCTAAACATATTTCCGGACATCTCATTCCATTCCTGACCAGAAGAAGGTAGAATGTATCCTCTTGAATGTAGCTTGTACTCCTGTGTAAACCCTGAGAATTTTTCACATTAGTACACGACCTTATAATATATTGTATAAACTAGATAATAGATTTAGATTCTAATCGAAGTCTAATAATAGATTAATATTTAGATTTTGGATAGATGAAGAATTTAAGAACCAAATAAAGAAATTTTTTAACCCTAGTTTATACCAAAAACGAGATTTTGTATCTTGAATA
Organism: Combretum micranthum; assembly: GCA_024138025.1. Classification (NCBI taxonomy): domain Eukaryota; kingdom Viridiplantae; phylum Streptophyta; class Magnoliopsida; order Myrtales; family Combretaceae; genus Combretum; species Combretum micranthum. The sequence continues at coordinate 96,252 of JAMXBD010001671.1, forward strand.
AATAATTCAAGATATGATCTAAAATTTAGACCCGAAACCTGATATACAAATAGATTTAAATAGAAAATATGAATATAGGGATTAAATGATTGTTTTTGATCCGATAATGATTCGAGATTAGAATAACGAGTAGTGATGAGTTAATATTTAGACTTAAACCCTAAATTCAAGATTCCTAGTTAAAATTAAAAGCTACAAATAAGAATTCATGTTCAGTATCAAAACTAAAGATATATATAGTTTGCTTTCTGTATTAAGTCCAAAACTGCATAAATGATTATTTACGCTTATAAACAGAAAAAGATGATCCAAAAATGAACCGTTAAGATTTTAAATACACAACGAAAGTATAAACTATCGAATAACTCAAAATCTGAATCCCAAACAAATAATCAGATCATGCCATTATTCTAAACCGAGTTTTCTTAAGCTATCAGAGCCTGAAACAAAAATGGACCTAACGAGCTTAAGAAATCCAAATCGCGAGAGATAAAATTATACGAATAAATAACTACGTATATATATAACCTAAATTGGTATTATTTGAAAATCTAAGTGCTTTGTATGATTTTATAAACATATTTTTGTACAAAAACTTCCAAATATTAGCTAATTTATACCCGTATAACTCGTTTAATTAATCTAAAATTCAATTAAAATAATAAACTAATATATATTATATATATGCATACGGCTGCATTTCGGTGGAAAATGGAGGAAGAAAGAGGTGCCGGAATGTTGTTCAATAATTCACCAAATACTTCAACCAAAGTAACCTAATAACCAATAGAATAATGCCAGCTCAAGTCCACATTAAATGCAATGAAAATAACATGTTAAAAAAAGCCAAAAACGGAGGAGAATTCGGAGGAGGACAGCTGCAAATCGTTCTTCTTCTTCTATATATATATGAGTAATTAAAGCTCATAATGGAGAACAGACCAAAAATTGTCAATCCTTAAACTCCTCAGCACGAAATTACTCCCAAACATCAAACAAAACGAACTGAAAACTAAGAACAATCAGATCGAAACAACCGAACTCGGATCAAAGGAAAAACAAAGCTAAAAATCCTAAAATACGAACTCAAAGGTAACTCGAGGTAACTCGATTGGTTTTCTTTCAAATCTAAGCTTTATAACTGACTTCTAATAATCTTAGGAACATAATAAACACAAACACGAGCCTCGAATTACATCAAACAAGCTCCAACGAGCTAATAATCCAAAACCCTAACCTTATTTTCTAAGAATCGAGATATATATATATATATGTTTTTAAACGTGTTTTATGTCCTTATATTTGATGTATAAACACTTAAAAATAGTTTGAGTATGTTTTTAACGTGTAAAAATCAAAGAAAATGAATTAAACCGAGGAGGAAGATGATGAACAGTACAACATTGCCACAAAGCCGGCAGTGTAAACACTCAAAGCTGGCGGCTTACAAGGATAGGCCGGTGGCTTATAAGCAGCTTACACCCCACAAAGGCTACGTAAAATAAATTTTCACGTAAAAGTTGAACGTAAGCCGGCTACCTGGAGATCTACGCCGACGGCGTTAGGCCGGACGTACGTTGAAAGCCGACAGCTTTCAACACCGGTGCACTCGATATGAAAATTTCTTCAAAAACAATTTTACATCGGCACCTGGGGATGAAGGCCGGCAGCTTTGAGCTGACGTACGCCCAAATTTCTTTGCCGAAAGCATATTTTCAGAAATAAACAGAAATATATATATATATATATATATATCTTAAGCCTACTTAGTGTATTATATATATATGTACAACAATATAAGATTTATCACAAATGATTAGATAAAATTAGAGTAAAATCTAATAAACTTTTAAAACCCTAGAATTTAAGACGAATATTTAATGTTAATCAAAGTTAGTATTAGTTAAATATTTGTTCTAAACAGATAAAATAGGTAAGAATGGAAATTGAAATCAACTAATTTCTTGAGTAATGTGACTCCTAAAAATAACAAAACAATTATGCGAGATAAAATAGGAGAAACACGACAACATTAAGTAATAATAATTACCAAAATATCGAGTCTAGAACACTAATCATATATAGGGATTTAATTAATTTGTATTAATGAATACTTGGTCTTAAATAGGTGACTTTCACTCACTAGAGGATCTACCAGCGGATTACTACGATTGAGGCAGTATGAGCAGGTGAGTAATTCAGTCATATTACATTGGTTGTGCTTGTAAGTAGTTGAATATGTAAAATAAAGATAACTAATAAGTGCTTGTTGAAAGTATGATATGATCTGAGTGTATGATTGTTAAAATATCCCTATAAAAGCGATAATGTCATGATTGATGTTGTGTAGTAGTATAATGATGATTGTGTGTAATGTATGGTCACTTTGAAATTGATTAAGACTTATTGACTTAACAAAATAATATGAGCATGCATTACACAAATTGGATTGTTGCATATATGGTTGTGACAGCCTGATACGTATTAATATTTCGAATCTCTGTTTTCGCTTGGTTGATCTAATGTGTAAGTTCTTCCAAGGTTCTCTTTGGTCTGGCGGTCCTATGTGGAACTAAAAGGCACCAAGAACGTCGCCCGTAGAATCGCTTTGAAATGATTAATACTTAGGGAGTTTCTAAGGGGATTGCAGGAGATGGTTTGTTCAATCAACTATATTCAAAGTGATAACCTTAAAACGAGAAATCGTTGATTCTCCTGTGTACTTAGTCTCTCCTGAGCAGGTGGGTCATCGAGTACTGGTTCTTCAACCCATTAAAAAGAGGGCGTAAATCTTTTTCCTGTTTGGATTCTAGATCATCCAAACTTGTATCTGTGCATATGATTTAGTGCTTGCATTGCATATGATTTGTTAATGACTTGTGTGATGTGTGATATGTCTGGTTATTCACTGAGCTGTGGTTTCGTTCATGCTCCTACAGTCTTTTCAGGTTCACTTTACGACCCTGGTTAGTTACATCCAAGAATATGGCTCCGGTAAGAGTTTTGAAGCTAGAAGTCTACAGATATAATTTAGTTTGATGGTTATGTACTAGTAGATTAGATTATTTAGTTGTGTACTCCAAAGGAACTATATGGTTTGTAATAGTTTTGTAATGTTTATTCACTAAGTTATTTCTTTCATATATTTGTTATTTCTTATCAAGCAACTAAAAAGATCCTGTTGTCTTGAAAACCTGTCATTCTTTGAAGGTAATCTAGTGATAGTATTCAAGTGTAACTTATTTACTACTACTAGGGTACTATCGGGGCGTGACATCCTGATTGTCCACCCACAACTCCATCATGATAAATGGATAGGAGTCTGTTTCTGAGATCCTTATCAGGTCCAACCACGAGCCTCCCATCCTTCCTTAGTAGCTCCCCATCTAAAGCACATTTGCCAATGATTTGGTCTTGCTTAAGCCTTGTGATCAAATCTTGATAAGGCTTGTGTTCTTGAACACTCCTCTTAACTGCCTCCAGAATTTTTGGGCTTGTAGGGGAATAGGAATTGACTCCAAGACCTGCAAAACCTGCTCGAGACAACGCATCAGCTGCTCTATTGGAATTTCCACTCCTGTACTGTATCTCATAGTCCAATCCTAGGAGCTTAGTCAACCATTTATGTTGACTTGGGGAGACAAGCCTCGGTTCTAACAAATATTTGAGGCTTTCGTGGTCTGTTTTAATGATAAAATGTCGCCCTATCAAGTAGTGATGCCATTTATCCACCGCTTGAACTAATGCCAACATCTCCTTCTCGTATATTGACAACCCTTTCTATATTGGTCCAAGTGTTTTGCTAAAATATGTAATAGGATGTTGGTCTTGAATTAGAATAGCCCTTATCCCTTCATTACCGGCATTGGTCTCAATAACGAAGGGTTTGGAATAATCTGGTAGGCTCAAAACAAGAGCCTTAATGAGCGCCTCTTTAAGCTGCTCAAAAGCCTTCCAGGCTTCACAAGACCACTCAAACCCTCCCTTCTTCAACATTAGCGTCAAAGGTTCAGAAATCTTTCCAAACCTTTGAATGAAATGCCGGTAGTAACCAGCTAGTCCCAAAAAACCTTGTAGCTATTTCAAATTGGTTGGTTTAGGCCAATTCTTAATTGCTTCAATCTTCTTAGGATCTATGGTGATCCCTTGACTAGAGATGATGTGTCCAAGGTACTTGATTTGAGCAACCCTAAACAAACACTTGCTCTTTTTCAAATATAACTTCTCCTTCTTAGTATTTGAAAAACCATGGTGAGATGTTGTTGATGTGCTTCAATGTTGTCACTAAACACCAGAATGTCGTCAAAGAACATTAGAACAAACTTACATAGGTAAGCCTTGAATATGTTATTCATCAAACCTTGAAATGTTGAAGGAGCATTGGTTAAGGCAAAAGGCATAACAAAAAATTCGTAATGCCCCTCGTGTGTTTTAAATGCTGTCTTATAGATATCATTGGGTTCCATTCTTATTTGATGGTACCCTATCTAAGGTCTAATTTGCTGAAGTAACAAGATCTGTATAACTCATCAAACAAGTCTTCCACTAGGGGTATAGGATACCTATCCTTAATGGTGAGTTTGTTCAACTCACGATAGTCCACACACATTCTCCACATATTATCTTTTTTATTTCACCAACACAACAGGCGATGAAAAAGGAATGTAGCTTGGTCTAATGAGTCCCTGTTGCAACAATTCATTGACCATTTCTTCTAGTATGTTCTTTTGTGCCATGGAATGCCTATAAGGTCGGATGTTGATTGGCTGAGCTCCTTTCTCCAGATGTATCTTGTGGTCATGACCCCTATGTGGTGGTAATGGCTGGGGGGTCTCAAATAAATCATGGTATTCTTCAATCAAATCTATCAACTTAGGATGTACAACGGTTCCTTCATTCTTTAGTTCCTATACATGTTGTATTGTAACAACACAACACTGTAACCCTTGATTTAAACCTTCATGTTCTAACCATTTAGTTATGGTTTTGCCTTCAGCTACCTTCACTATATTTCCTAATCCATTTAGTGTACAATGGTTCCCCATGTGATCAAATTCCATGACCAAAGTAGTGAAATCCCAACTGATCCTTCCAAACTGAGCTAACCATGGTACTCCTAATATGATGTCATAGCCACTAAGTGGTAGTATGTACACATGAATAGAAAACCAATGGCCTTGTATGTTAAGTCTCAATTGGCGAATTTGTCTTCCTGTTGTCATTGCTGTTCTATCAGCAAGCACCACTTTTACTAGGTTAGCATCTTCAACACTACACCCTAACCCCTTGGCTGCTCGTTCATTTAGAAAATTCGTAGAACTTCCACTATCAACCAATACACCAAACTTCCTTTTCTTATAATGAGCTTGAAAACTCATTAGCCCAGGTTCACTAGTATCATTAAGAGTGCACAGAGTCAACTTTGACAACTCCTCTTCGATTGTGACTTCCTCATTCCTTACATCATTTTCCATCCTCCTCTTCCTCAAAACCAATACTCTCAACGATTTTTTTTTGCGCTTATGCCTTGGTCCGAATGGCTCATCACACCAAAAGCACTGTTTTTTTCTTCTTTTATCTTCCATTTCTTCTAAGGTTAACCATTTTTAGGTTCTGGGTGTATGGCTAAATGTGGTGGTATTTTTAATTGTTTGGTTTGGTGGGTTGATGATGGTGGATTTGGCGTGGGACAATTTTAGGATAAGTGGCTGTTTTAGTGGTGGATGTGATTAAAGGATGTGGGTGATTTGTGGGTAAGTAAGGTAATCGAGTTGGTTTCATTTTATTTTGTGCTGAGAGAGTGTTTTCTTGTAACTTAGCTAAGGTGAGGGCATATTGTAGGGATTGAGGTTGGAACATTCGGACTGGGAACTGTATTTCTAGTCTCAATCCACATAGGAAATAGCTGACCCTTTGATTTTTAGTTAAAGGTACCAAGGTAATGAGGTATTTAAAAACATTTCAATACTCTTCTAAAATTCCTTGTTAGAAGTGTTCCTTTAGAGCTACCATTGGGTCATCAAATGTGTCAGACCTAAACCTTGTTTGAAGTCCTAACACGAATTCTTCCCACGTTATGGGGGTAGGGGCAGTCCAATTTTGAACAAATAAGTGATACTAATGTAATGCCACTTCCTCAAAATGCATACTAGCAACCTTCACATGTTGGTTAATGGGAGTTTGGTCCAGTTCAAAATAGTGCTCAGCCTTAATTAGCCAAGATTTAAGATCCTCCCCATTAAAACTAGGAAAATCTAACCGAGTAGACCTAGAGGGTAAATTATTGGTTACCTCTCCAATCGGAATTGGTGAGAATCTAATCAATGGTGCCTTCCCATTGTTGCTATTTCACGTGCTAGCTCTAGGTGTGCTAAGACTCCCTAATGTAGTGTTCTTCATGCTGATGTTGTCTGTCATTTTTTGTTGCAGATCCACAATGGCAGAACTATATTTATCCAACAAGGATTGTTGTTGCTTGAAGAGCATCGAAAATTGCTTCACCAACTTCTCCTCCTGTTCTTGTAGCATTGCCTTCATAAAGTCTTCCATTTTCACTGTCCCACGAGTTTTTACCATCCACAATTACAATTGGCTCTAATACCAACTGGAGTGTGGTAGGCTAGTTAATATGAATTATGTATCTATTCGCAATATTGTAATTGTTCGAATTCAAACAGATCTTGAATACGAGATTTGGGAATGTAATGTTTTTTTCCTTTTTCTGATTGATATTCTTATGGTCATTACAGTGTAGAATTTATAATGACAATTACAACAAGATTATATTCCCTGTACTAATAAGTTGACAAGTGGCACTTACACAGTGACCACATGCTAATAAACTAACTGTAATATTATGGCACCTACATAGTGACCACATGCTAACAACTAAATTTTATTTACGTAAGAAGGATGCTGATTTGAACAACAGCTTATGGCCCTAATGTAAACCCCTGTTTTCTAAGCCTTAACCTTAAGCCGGAAAGTCTACCGGAGACCTTAAGTTAATGGATCTTGAGTAAAACCCTAGTTTAGATCCTGTAAACCCGAGTTCATAAATCGAGGAGTCGAAAAATAATTAAAGTGTTTAGAATAGTCCGTAATAATATTTGATTATTAAAAATATCAGATTGGTTATTTTCGGCTTATTTCGAACCCGTTTGGATACTGCTTTGGAAAGCGTGTCCCGGGGCTCGAAAATTAAAAATATATCTTTAATATTTTAGACTCGTATTTTTATAAGGATTTCAAAAATATCAAGTTTAGAATTTTTCGGATTCTAAAAATATCAGTTATAGCTCATATAAGCTTATTTTACTCTTACCGGTAACTTAATTGTTAAATTTCTAAAAATAATTTAATTGATTATTTTATTTAAATCATAAAAATTCTGCCACTTAAATAAAAATATTTTTCTTAATTTATTTTATATATTTTCTTATTCAAAAAGCCACTTTATCAACCATATCTCAAGTACACATCATTACTACACATTATTATGTCTTCTTTTGCTTTTTCTTACTCCATCTTCCCAAAATTGCAGCTGCCCATTCCCCATAAATTAGCCACTTTTCATTATTTTTAATCAATTATTTGATATTTTAAAAGTCTCTTTTAGTTAGATATGGAAGCAATTTGTTACACTTTCAAAAATACAAGTTAAAACAAACTACACACACTCCCCCACACTCCAAAATCACGCCAGCCCTCCCCCTGTGCAGCTGCACGTTTTATTTTTTTTAAATTTATTTAACACTCTTACATCTCTATTTAAGCATTATTCCTTTCTCTTTCATCTTTACAAACCCTACATTTTTCCTCTCTCTTTTTCCCTCTTTTCTCTTCTTCTTGGCTTGTCTTCTTATAAACAAGCTGCCCCATTTTATTTCACTCCCACATATTTTTCTTGCAAATATTTGAGGTAATCATCCTCTTTTAGCTTTCATAAGATGTTATAGGATGATATTATGGATGTTTCATGCATCAAAGGACATTCCACAAGCTTAAAAGGCTATGGATGATGATGCCAAGAAGTGAAACACTCCTCTAGATGATGATCTCTTTTGTTCTTAGTATTTTTGTTATATGGAAGGCTTGTTTATCTTCTTGTTTATGTGATAACTTGTAGATCTAGAGTTTTACCAAGCTTTAGTTATGTTTATGTGTAGATCTAGAAGTTTAAGGCCTATTACTAAGTTTTTCTTATGTTTTCATGGTTGTATTTGAGTAGATCTTAGATTCAAGTTGGAATGAAAAAGTAAAATTCGTAACTTGTCAAGGCACCATTTAAAAACCCCTTCCAAGCCTTAAAATGGAAGTTTTTGTTAAGAAAATGAAGGTTTGATGGATGTATATCATCAAGACTTCATCTTACAAGAATCAAAGTTGATTTTCAAAAACAAAAATTTATTTTCGGATCAAGACAAGACCAAAATAAAAACATGTTTTCAACTCAAAAATGAGGATTTTGTTCAAGAAATGAAGGGTTCTTAAGATATAATATGTAATGGGTTGTTTTTCATGAGTTTTGATGAATTTTCTCAAGAGATATGTTCAAAATAAATTTATGAAAATTCGGATCTAGACCAAGACCATTTTTGGAACCCATCATCCAACTTTAAAATGAAGATTTAGACAAAAATATAAAGGGCTCTTGGTATAGATATCTTAAGGAATGAATTTTCATAAGTTTAAATGAGTTTTCCTAAAAGGTATGCTTAAATCAAGTGTTTTGTAAAAGACAAAATTTAGGTCTTGTTTCATTGTAAACTTCAAAGAGGAAATTCGTAATTATGGGGAGACCAATTTTTAAAACCTTCTTTTAGATCTCAAAACAAGTATTTTATATTGAAAATGGAATGCTTTGATGATATATAATATAGGAAAATTATTTTCATTGAACTAAGTAAGTTTTAGTAAAGGAATTACTCAAAACAAGACAATGAGTTTCAACTTGTAAATTTCGGTTTTATGAAAATGGATTCTTAGAAGTTTCATTTGAACTTTATGTTTGGTATTAGATAAGTGTGTAATCTCTTAATTTTGTTTTGAGAATCTCCTTGCAAGTTTAGGACTAAAATAATTGGTCTAAGTAGTTAAATAGAGTAGATATGGCAATTTTTCACAAAGGCTCAAATCTTGGAATTTTCGCAACCCTACTGTACAGTATGTTTCCGACCCTAAATGACCTTAAATGTTTGAATTAACTTTAGAAATAGATAGCTCTTTCGAAGTAGGTATAAATCGGTATATTATAAGCTAAATTCCGAGTTAAAATGAGTTAGATATGACCTTTTTAAGTTAAGGATTCAACCTAGGCGGAAATTGACGAACTTAGTAAATAAAATTGTTAAGTTTAATAGAACTTCATAAGAGATACTCATTGAGGGTATTCTTTGTACTAGGTGAATTGGAGGACGGGTTACCACTTCCCGAGGACTATTACGACTAGTGGATTTTCACTACATGGACAAGTGAGTTCATTTCTCAATTAATTATGCTCTTGGATGTGCTTGTAGTAGTAGTGGCATTAGACTTAGGAAAAGATAAAATTGTGATTGAATGGTGATCTAAACTTGCATGAATGAACGATAAGTATATCGAGGCAAGCTTTGTTGCAATAATCTTGTATGAGCTAGTATAGATTTGGAATGTCTGAAATTTGTATGGTCACTTTTAAATTATCTAATTAATATACCATGATTATATGAATAAATTGTACATGCATATCACGTAGTGAGTCGCATATCATTGTCGAGTATGCCTTTGGTGGGACAAAGGTGTATTTGGGAGGCAGCGGGTCTTTAATGAAGGGGACTAGGGTTGCATGACTTATGGACCACCCCATTCAAATAATGAAACTATGGTTGCATGACTTATGGACCAACATTAAAAATTGTGGTTGCATGTCTTATGGACCACCCCACTTAAGATTGGGACTATGGTTGCATGTCTTATGGACCAACATTGGAATTGTAGTTGCATGACTTATGAACTACCCCAAACCCCGAATGGAGGGCGTAAATTCATTCACTTATGACTACCGGAAAGTCATATGCTTGCTTGCTCATTTGCTTGTGCATTCATATGGTTGCTTAATTATAACTTGCTTGTATAGATATTTTAGCTTGATCGAGTATGTTACTTGGAAAATGAATCTCACTAAGCAATTAGCTTATACCCCAATAGTTTTTGTTGCAGTGTTCCTATTTTTGGATGTTCCGAGAGGACACTTTGTGCAGGTTTACTACATTGGATTAAAGAGCTTTTGAGGAAGTCGGGACCTAGTATAGGCGTGGACTTCTAGGAAAATCTCTTTAATGTAAATTCAGATATGTGTAATTGGAGCTAAACGATGTAGACTCCTATTATTTTGGGGGGGTATGCCCCCTTGGCTTTTGTAAAGTTTAACTATTTATCTTGTTGTGATTTATATTCTTAATGCTATGTATGCTTTCTTAAGACTACTCGAATCAAAGTGTGATCCTAAAAGTTGTGTGAGTACACCTTACACTCAATATGTAAACTTATGGGATGACTAAGGATGCCATACTTAAGTTTAAATATCGAGTGTGGTGGACTGTCGCGTTTAGGGTACCCTTTGGGGCGTGACACCTAAGGCCTTAACACACTCAGTTAGGCTATTAGCTCCCGGTCTAGCATTTGAAATAAGCCCAAGCCCACTAACATCCTCAAAGACAGAAGTTTGTAACTTCGAACAAGAACTCATCTCCCTTGTTCTAGTGTCTTCCGAACATGCACACATAACCCCATCTTCTTTACTTCAAAATTGTCCATGTCCCATGTAATATATTCTGCTTGTTTGATCATTTTAGTCTGTTATTTTTATTGTTTTTAGATAAATATTTATTAAAAACAGATGTTAACGAAAAATTAATAATTTTACTTATTAACATAAATGATAAGACAAATATGATATAGATAAATTATAAATATAGGTAAAATATAAATACGATATCGATAAAAATCTAATAATTTAAATAGACACTTATTAGAACAAACTATATCATACATATGTCTAACTAAGAAATCATTGGCCTAAGTTGCCATTTTGGGGACTTAAATTTAGGACTTAGTTGTATTATGGTAGGTTTTGTCAGATTGTGGTAATTTTATTAGTTTATGGTAGGTTTATATTATAAGTTCATTGGATTGTGGTGGGTTGGTTTTATTATGATAAGTGACACCTTTCATCCAATTACAATAAATTTTATTAGATCGTAATAGGCTACTTTATATATGGATGGGTTCTAATTTAAGTCGTTTATGCCGGTAATATTTGATGTCTAACCTTGTCTGTGTCAATTGTTAATTATTCAAATTAAGACAAACTTTCTAGTTTAATCTGTTGGACTTCGAAATTATAATTAGTTTTCTTAAGTATATAGCATTTTTTTCTTTTAAAATACATATTATAGCTTGCGATGGGAGAATTACTTGTTGAGAATATATTATTCATATTATTAAGTTACAATTGCTTTGGCATCGAGTATAAATAGGTTTTCAAGTTTTATGTTTGAGTTTGGATTTATAGTTGGTTATTTGGAATATATATATATATATATATATATATATTAGGGAGGAGAAATGAATATAGTATATCCTAAGGATGAGGGGTAATATTGTTGTATAAGGTATCCATTCGTACCTTGCTAGATTGGGCAGGATCTGGATGAGTACTCAGGGTCACAAGATAGAGTATGAGTTCAGATTTTCCTAGAACCTATACTCATAAGGTAGGATATATATATATAATATATATATATGAAATGATCTAAATTTAATTTCTATTTGACTTTCTTGTATATGTTTTATTTGTCTTAATTATTGAACTATATGAGCATGTTGATTTATGAGAGTCATGTTTGGTAATATTAATATTTGGAGTAGATGAGTTGATAACAGGCTAAATGTGTTTAAGTTAGTATATCTTGAACATTACACATGTGTTATTTTGCATGTGTAATGAAATTAATGTCATTGTTTTATATATTAATGTGTGTATAGTATAATTAATATTTGTGTCTTCTATGCATTAATATGTTTGTTTTATGTTTAAATTTATAAAATCAACTTTTGAATTGTTTAAGAAATAGTTGACATAAATTTTACTAAATTAAGCCCAATTTCATGCCTAAATTGCACCCAAATGAGCTCCAAATGAACCCAAATTCAACCCAAAGTCTATTATGCCTTAAAAGTCAAACTTAAGATAATAATAAGTCCAAAATTTGCTTAATTAAGCCCTCTTTTGGCAGCCCTCCCATTCCATACGAATTTTCATCTTCTTCCTTTCCTTTTCTCTTTTTCTTTCCTTCAAGTTATAAGCCCTCACCCAAAGAATAACACCAAGCTTATGGAATCAAAAATCTCTCCAAGCTAAGGCTTACTCATGTAAGTTAATACAAGTATAGCTTTTGTTTTATTTCCTTTCTTATGGTATCTATGTGAAATCTTTGGTAAAATGAGTTTAATGTCTTTTGAGTTGTTTGGTTCATGCATTGATATAGGTTGGATTGTGTTTTGTTATTGTGTGAATTTGTTTATGTGTTGTAGTAGTTATATGAAGTGTTGGGAAGGAATAATGTTGAATTGTGTAGTTGAAGTTGAGGATGAGTGGAATGGGATTTGAAGTGATTTAATGTGTTGATTCAATGTTCTAAGTTGCTAGGATTGATTAGTGTAGATAGGAGATAGTATATGAATTTAAAAATGAACTTGAAGAAGGATCAAAAGTTTTATAGGTTAGAAATTTGCAAAGTGCAAAACAAGGGAAATAAGCTCTTTTCGAATAGGTCTGTTTTTGAACGTACGCTGGTATCTGGCACTTCAACGCAGTCGGCGTAGAGGCAGTGTTGGAAGTGACTAGAATCAATTTTTTTAAAGCCGCTTTGAACGCCCCCGGCTTTTGCAAGAAAATTTTGCTAGTGTTTATTTTTCAAAAGGTACGCCAGCAATTAAGGCTTCAACGCCACCAGCGTATGGGCGGTGTTGGATGCGAATATAATCAAAATATTTAACGCCAGGTGAAACGCCGCCAGCGTATATTTCCCATGCTGCCGGCGTTTATTCAAATTTTGCCTGCGTAGGATAGCCGCATATCCTCTGAGTTTTTCAAATTCAAACTTCTTCAATCTTCAATCTTTACTTCATATATGATCTCCTAATGATGATATAAGCTAGATAAACATGTTTTACGCATGAATTAGATATTAAAACTATATGCAAAGCTTATTGAATCTCCTTGAATAATTAATCTAAGATTGTGATATATATATATATAATATAAATATATAGATGTGAATTCTACATTCAATTATTGATTGTTTTGATATTCTTATTTCAGTTAAAGGTTCTTCAGTTAGTTCCTTTCCGAGTGAATATAGTGATATACTATCGGGTTTAAGTACGCAATAACTTGTTTGTTGTTTGCTAGGATTAGGCATTCCTAATTTGATTTAATTCAATTCGGCTTAATGTTTTGATGAATTGAATGTCTTTTACGCTGTTTAATCTGGTCCGAGGAGCAGCAAACCTATCATAATGCAATGACATGTTAGCTAAGCGCTTAACCTAAGTCATGATACAATGACTTTAAAATGCTGTAATGGTACACTATGGTGCAATAGCGATTTGTTTTGGTTAAGTGGGTAGCCGATAGGGAGAATAGTATCCGAGTAATGTTTACTTAAACTTAGGGGGAAATGCCATTGTTTAGTTCAAAGTTTATGGGAACTTATGAATTAGGCTCATGTTATAGACTGAGTTTAAGTAGAGTCGAGTAACGACTTTTGAACCCTAAATGAAGCTATTTTCTTTATGAAATAGATATAGGAGATATAAGTATTCGGACTGCTTATATCAACCCCTGAGCAGCTACTGTTACTCATGATCCCTAAATTCCTAAAAATTGATCCCGAGGTTTGAATACCCTCCTGTTGTTTTGTAAAAGAAAACTTAATAAGATAATCACTTTTCCATTGATGCACTCCATTTGATTTAAGTTTGGCTTGATAACTTGTTCTTGTATTATGTTATTGTGTACTGGGCCTTTGGCTCACTTTTGCTGCTTTGCAGGTAATGGAGATGACTTATATGATGATTTGGGTTACGGGTCAGACTTTGAGAAATTCATGGATGAGTGGGACGAATAGGACTCGAACACCCTGGATTTTTGGAGAAGCTTTTGTTATAGCAAAAGTCTTTGTATAGAAGGCTTAGTAGATAAGCCTAAGATGTAAGACCTTAAGATCTCTTAGGGTTACTTTTTGTACTAAGAAAACTTGTAAATTTTGTAGTGTCTTGTATTGACACTAAACTTTGTACATATGATGTATATATTTGTATAGATTGCTTTCATTAGCAATCTTGTTTTGTTGAAAGTTGTTTCTAAAGTTTTAGTAAATTTGATCAAACAATTCTTATAAACTGTTAGTTTTAGGACAACCTTACATATAATGTGAAAATGTTATATGTGGTTGGAGACTCGGTACTCTAAATCTTGGGATTTAGTGGGTCGGGTCTTTACAATATATATATATATATATGAGGTCTTTATACCGTGTTACAACTTTAGAACCTATACTCTAATATAAAGTTTATAGATTCTAGGTATGATGTATTTACCTTGTTAAATATATATATTAAATATAAGAGTTAAATAAAAATATTCCATTTTTTTAATTATGTGACCACTTTTATTCAAGATTATTATTTGTAGTCTACTTTTTGGAAATTTTTATTATAAAAGAATTTGTACTATTTTATTTTAAAATGATTTGTTATTTTTATTTTAGAAGAATTATGGTTGTATGTACATATTTGAACTCCCAAATTATAAAGACATGTTATATTATAAGACCAATTAATATTAAAGTAACTCCAAAATTTTTAATTTGGGAATTTGTTGCAAGTTTTATAATTTTGCTTAATATCACACAAATTGATTCAAAATATATTTATTATAGGTTTCAACTTTCACACAAAAATAGGTTACGTATTACAAAAATTATGATATTAAAAATTAATTTTTAAATATCTTTTCACATGTTTTCATATTGAATATATGAAAATAAGATAATATTATATATTACATGAAACTATATGAAAAACGATAAATTTGAAGTTAAAGAAAGAAAGGAAAAAATATAGAGATTCATTAAAGAATCTACAGGTTTTGCAGGATATCCTATATCCTATAGGTTTTATAAGGTACACGGTACATGGTGGAAAAAATGTGCAACAGGATAGATTTCAGGTATAAAATTTAATTTGAGTTTTTTAGTTTAATCAAATTTCAAACAAACTCTTGTTCCTATCCATTTAGTAGTTTGCTGGATAATCGTTACCACTAATGTCCTCCCCATAATCAAGGTAGACGTCATAACTGATTAAGTCAAACACTATCGGTTCTTCACCTGTTCTTGAAAAGTATAAAAAGGGTTAAACCAAAGCCTAGTACATATGTACAAACAACCTCATGCACATGATCAAGCAAATAGACTTTTGCATGTAGACATATCAATAATGCAACACCTAATATTTTGTTATCTTTATTTTAAGTTGAACAAGTAGAGATAATTTAGTATCCCGCCACATATAAATATAATAATACAAATATATATACGATATTGGGTACTCCTCAACATCCATAAATTCAAAAACTGAATGTTGGGTACTTCCCAATATTCCTGAAATCGAAATGTCTAAATCTACCCAAGTCATCTCCAAGTGTAACTCCATGCAAGGACAACACCACACAAAGGATTATTGAGGTACCACTTTAGCATCACTGGTACTCCCAGTCCATTAAACCTAGCCAAACAGATCAATAAAACAAATTATAGCTAAATATCAATTAGTCATTACATGCTCTACTGAACAAGAACAATCATTAAACAAGGTATATATGTACTTGAACTGATAGTTGCAACTGAAACTGAACCGTTACAATCGGGAAATCTTGATAAAAAGCACGCATTAAATTTAACACTAATTGATCTAGAAGGATACGTACATCTAAGACTTATAAGTTTATTAAACTATCTATAAAGTTTAAACTATTTAGTTATCTTAGATATCCTAGTGACATTAATTTGGTGAAAACAAGGTTTATATTATTATTTTTCAGCCTTAGCTCAATCTCCTATATATTCCTCCATTAAAGATTCAAACTTTTATCAATAGCATCTCTCCAAAACTCTTAAAGATTTGATATTTTATCAACAACCTCGCTCTAAATTGTTAAAGATTTAATCTTTTTTAATACCCTCACTCCAAAATTCTAAAAACATGAAAAATCATCAAAATAATGTAATTCATAAACAACTTAGATGAAATCCAACGATTGTTTTTCTTCTCCTTCACAGCCTATGACCTAACAAATGAGTGTTCATGATTACACCCCACAAACTAACCATAAATCTGATTTTCAAATATAATGAAGACATGTTATACTATTGCTTATCGTGAAATCCAATTGGCTTTGCTATGGATTCCCCTATTAGACCAAAACACAACCATTCTCAACATGTGATAATGAAAGGTCTATTCTCTTGGAGTTGTTTCTCTCTTATAAATCATAAGAGAATAAGAGAAAAACTCACCTTAATAACTTGCTAATTCTTCTAGAGAGTTTTTAGTAGAGAGAATTCTAGGTTTTATGAAAGTTTGAGGAGCTATGAAAATAAAATATAAGGGGAGCTTCTATGATCCCATCGACGTGACCGTCTAGTCAATTATCTAATTGTCAAAATAAACATAGTAATTGGAATATTAACTATTTTAGTGATTCGATCACGGTTGGGTATGGTATAAGCCGTTGGATAGTGACGGGACTAGTACCATTAAAATTAATGACGAGACTATAGAATTTCCCATATGTTATAATGAGGGATGAGTGGTTATATATAATAGGTATCCTAGGTCATTTAAAGAGAGACTATACTTCCATATTACACTTTTTAACAAATGACATTCCTTACCCCTCATTATAAGGAAATAATTCAATATTACATAAAGTTAATAATAAGATACCAAAATTTTAGCTTTAAATATAAGGTCTAAGGTAATTTATACATCAATAAGAGTAACACACTATTGGAAACCTATATTATTATTATTATTATTATTAAAGAGGGTTAGCAAATGGAGGTTTTGAAGAAGAATTTACCTCTTTTGAAATGGTGGATTCATTTACCTCTACTTTAATTACATGTTTTACGATTTATTATATAAAGTCTCTATTAGATTAATTACTATAAATTGCATTTCATAGCTGATTCCATAAATAATAATATGATATGATCGGAAAAGAGGAAAACTACATTATATATTTCAAATGGATAAATTTAATAATTTATGATAGAATGGTTGTAATGGCAACACTTATGTTGCAAAGAAGTATAGTAAAAGTGTTTAGTCATATATTGTAGAGAACTAATTTTACAATCAATGGCTGATGACTAACATTGAGGGAGTGTTATGGTTGTACAATTTTTTTGGGTACTAAATTGAACTCATTATATCATATGTAGTTGGTAAAACAAGTCTCTTTGTGATATGGGACAAAATCTAAGATCATTGTTCTTATGTTTGGTCGTA
This sequence comes from Combretum micranthum, assembly GCA_024138025.1. Classification (NCBI taxonomy): domain Eukaryota; kingdom Viridiplantae; phylum Streptophyta; class Magnoliopsida; order Myrtales; family Combretaceae; genus Combretum; species Combretum micranthum. Next base: position 113,874 of record JAMXBD010001671.1, read on the forward strand.
TAAATATATTGAAATAGGATAGAATAAAATCTCTTAACAAAAACACTAAATTGAATATTTGGAAAAAAAAAATAATGTCTTGTAATAACTAAATATTTTTCCTCTCATCTATATGTAATAAAAAAAATTATAATGAAGATTTAATATGGAAAATCCCAAAAGCACGAGTTTTTTGTATAAAACCTTTCATTATCAACAAATAACGGGATTTCAATGTTTTCTTTACTAATCAAACTAGTGGATAATGGAATCTTTGCCAAACTGTTAAATATCATTAAATTCACAAAACTAAGTATTCTGTAGAGTATGAAAACACATATTCAATTTGAATAACTGACAAAGAACGATTTGTAAAAAATAAATACAACATTGTAGTGCTCCACATGGTGAATCTAATAGTTGAAGTTTCATCACAATTAGGATTCAATAAGTCATTCGATTATGAAGATGCAGTTGCTTGATCGAAAACAAAATCTACTTTCATAAGTTAAGAACTATTTCTTACATTATGTTTAATATCCCTTTTTATTCTTGATTATATTTTTATTCCATGTGATCAGATCCAAATTGACATGTCCAATTCGACTAGAACTAGCTATAAAAATGGGCTGATTTATGCATTTAGCTCGGATTTTGATTTACCCGGATGGTCGGACCATGTTGAATAAGCCAACCTGGATCATTTGACTCGGCTCGAAAGGATTAACAAAAAACTTTCTAGAATTTTAAATATATATTCATGCTATATTACAAATTTATAAAATATAATTATTATATTATGTTTTCTTCTCTTTTTAAGGTATATACCATAGCTAATTGATTGATTTGATCCAGATATAGATTTAATTGAGTGATGCCATATACATTTATCTTTCTTTATTAAAATGTGACTTATATTTTTACTTTTTATTGACCTTGATTTGACTCTCGATAGAACCCAGTTTAACCCATGACCCCTTGGCATGTTTGACTTAAACCTTAGTGATGGAATTTTCTCTTGCCAATTGTATTTTAAATTTATAAAATCCCTTTCGTAAAACTACTATGAAAGCAATTAGGCAACGAACCTATCGAATCATAGAATAGCATTTATATCGGGATCGTCCACGAGGAAAGAATAAGTACTAGTAGTCACCTTAGTTCTACTATTTAGCAAAAGTTTTGAAAGGATTCTAAAATTAACTAATGAATAAAAGATAAACCAGGCTCTAAGATCAAAAGTTTTGCTTCCAGAAGATAAAATCAATCTCAAAACATACTCTCCACCTTGATCCACCATAAACCTAAAATTTTTATGATAATAGATTGATTAATGAACATTCATGCTTTGTACCGCTAGATCTTAACAAGTAAATCAATTACTCCCTCGAGTTAATCAATTCCTAATCTTATATGAAATAATGGATACTTCTCCCTCACCAATCATCACATAAGATTGCATGAAAGTTTATGATCCTTAAGCAAGAATTGAATTCTTATAGCAGAAAATCATAATTTCCCTACCTCTAGGTGGAATAAGCAATTTCTCTATTCATGAAGATCTATCTAATTGGATGAAATCTCTTTTAATGCAATAAGAATCAAACATGTAATTAATTTGTGCACAAATCAATCACAAGACTATTAAATCACATGAATAGATACAAAGACATGAATATTTCATTAATTAAAAGGCATTTCAATTCATATGGTTTAGGGTTTCACAAGATGAAGAGTATAAGAACCTACTCCTCTATGAGATTTAAAATGAGAACAAAAGATCTAGAGGAAATAGAAAAAATCATGATAGAAAGAATAAACCCTAATTGATGTCTTGAGATCTTCAATTGATGTTCCAGCAAGTTCTTCGTAATCTCCTTCGTAGTCTCTCTCTTAGGACCTAAACAAATGATCTAAAACTTAAAAAATAAGAAAACATAGCGCTATTTATAGTTTTGGGAAAAACCCAGGTCATTAAAGGCTGTAGCATGGCCAGGATTGGGGCAGGGATGAATATAAAATAATAAATTTTTGGCTATAAAGCATTCTGCTCTCTTCCCTTGCTGTCTTCCCTAACAAGGATAAAGGTAAGGCTGAAAACTTTTCTTCTCTGATACTTATTGATCGCATCCCTGGCGTCCTTCCCTTCCATGGCAAGGATGAAGGCAGGGATGAGAACATAAAATTTCCTTCTTGTTGAAAATTGATCAAAAATTATTTAATTTGCCTTAATTTCTCTTGGATCATCATAAAAGCATCCACATATGTTCCTTAAGCCCTGAAATGAATTTTTTTTTACAAAATAAATGTCCTTTTCTTCAACAAATCTAAGAAATTTCATAACAAATATGTTCAAATAACATCAAGATTAAGGATCTATTGACACTTATCACTTAGTCTAGTTCTAACAACATCGTTTGTATTCTTTCTTGATCTTACTTTTCAATCTATGAAGATTTGATTTCTATTTTTCTTATTTCTTGATTTCCAATTCTCCAACAAGACAATGTTCATCTCGTTTGTCAATGTTCCAACTTTCCTTTTTTTAAATTGTAAAGGGCTAAATTTTCATTTTGAGTCCTAAAGCCCAATAATGACTTAGGTTGACTCTCTAAGTTGAGTGATAAGGTATAAAGAGTCAAGTAAATGGAATTGGGATGACTAAGGGTGATTGGACATAGTGAGTTTGGAGTAGGGACTATTGGACCAAACCATTCTATTCACTCTCAACCTTTTTTAAGGAGGTCATGCACTTAAAGAGGCTGTCCATGGATTTTAGAGCCTCTGTAAGAACCTATTAATAGTTGTACTCATCTTATCTGTTAATGGTTAATATGATTCAATGGACGTCATTAAAAGCTAAGCTCTAATACTCAAAGCTCTTCCTCATTTGAGAGGTTAAGAATTGACAGAAATGCTATCATGCTATCGTAATACTCTCACAAGAGACCAAATAGAGTTTAGATTGAAGAAAATATAGCCTGTTCTCTAGAATAGTAGGGTTAATACTATATAGCTCCTCTACTAGTCATTAATGTGTTCAAGCTTGCTGAGATTGTCTACTCCTCCTCTTACCTTATCACTTTTAGTCATTTCTTGAGCGTGCTTTTATAACACTTCTTTGAGGCTACATGATGTACACTACATGAATGTGACCACTATGATCGAATCCACCCCACTACATAGATATATACTATTGCTAGAGTTGCTATTGTTAATATTATTGCCATGAACTTATACAGGTTAGACCAAAATCTCAATACTAATATGACTATTATTACCCTATTTATACCAATCTAACTTTATTACCACCACCATTATTACCAGCCTCAGCACCTGCACCACTACTATTGCCATCTTAGTAGTAGCAATGTCTTTATTGGCATTATCATTGTTATCACTGATACAACAATGGCAACTAGTTGTCATCACTATGAACACATTATTATCACAAAATCGATACAACCATTGATGCCACCACAACCACTAATTGTAATACCTTTGCATACTAAACAATATATATATTTTTATTTTTTGTTGTACTATGTATATCAAGTTTAGTATAAGAAAATTGTTCTATCTTATTCTCCTTGTGTTGTATTATATCGTTCTCTATGTCTTGTATTAAACCAAACAAGTTGATAAGGCATATTACATATAGGTTCCATGAAATACCTATTAACACCTAGACCAAAGTTTAAGCGGGAGGTTAGATTGATTTTTACACAAATTTGATCCCTTTTTATAACATATAAAACAATATATAAGTAAAATACAATAAATAATAGATAAATCATAGAGAGAAACGAGCCTGAATTTTAATGTGGAATTTGGTTTACTCATAAATCTCCATGATCCTACAATTGCCTCCCAATGGGGGGACTTTACACCATACTTCATTAATCACAATCAAATGCTCCTAAGGAGATACATACAAATACTCTCACAAAACACATATGAGTTGTGTCTTTACATTCCATAAGAATATTCACAAGATACAACTCATTCACTAACTAAAAATATACTTAGAATCACTTAGCTTTAAATGGCACTACTCATTCTCTCTCTCAAGAAAAATAAAATACAAAAGACATAATTTGAGGAGAGTAAGAAAATGTACTTCAATGCCACTTTTAATCCCATCTAACTTCATAAAATCTTCCTTCCAACCCTTTTTCATAAGGTCTTCAAGATTTGTCGTTGTTGCCCATTTATTTTCCTAAAAATGCCCCTATATTAAAAGCTCTAATGGCTATTTTTCTATTTGTTACCATTCAGATGTAATCCACTACTATCCAAACACCTTTTGGAAAACTCATGCGTCTTCACTTGGTTTCCTTGTTGCCTATACATTACATGTACCAAAAGCTTTTACCATTCGAATGCCAAACCTTGACATTTAGATGCTTACCAAAAAACACATGGTTAGAAGCTCTTAGATCATGTGAATCTACATAACTATTTGGACACCACCCCTTAGCATTTAGACACTAACTTCAATTACATGACTAGTCCTTCTAATCATGTTAGCATCTACTTGTCATGACTTAGCATCCGGACACTAGTTATAGTACAGTAAGGTCCTATAAAAACACAACAAATTTAAATAAAAATATATAATATATTGTACATTTAAGTTTATCCTATAAAAAGCATATTTTTTTCAATCAAGTATAACTTAATTGTATCATTTAAGCAATTGTGCAATGTATTTCCTCATCAAAATCCATCTTAAACCCTCCAGTTCAACATTTCGTAGTTCAAGTCGACCTATTTTGGTCATGGGCTGAACTCTTTGGGCTTTATATAACCTATCATGGACCTTACACCAATTGTGGAGTCTAATTGATTTGTCATAGTTGGCAAAAGCTTGGTTACTCCAAGTTTACCATTAACTAGATGCCTTGAAGTGTTTCTTGGAAGGCTTTGATTTGTTAGCTCAATCTTGCACCAGGTAAGTAATCAACAAACATATCTAAGTTATTAAAATAATATATTCATAGTGTTTTATACAGTTAGAGTAATATTATATACTGGATTATATCACAACATTATTATTATATTTTTCTAGATTGTAATAGTTTATCATGCCACCAAGAGATGTATCATTAGATGTATATCTCATGATATTGTATATATATATACAAATAAATAATATTTATTGGATGTATTATCCATTGTCTTATTATATAGAAACACATCACATATTTACAATATGATACAATTACTTTTAGGACAAGGTGTCTCTATAAGATATAAAACATACAATTCTCCAATTAGCTATTGTGAAAATTTGTGGTGTCATACTGCAATAGGGTTTACAGAATTAGGGTTTACAAAAGTGGGACAAATAGAAGAGAAGAGGAAGGTTAGAGAACTCGAGTTAGGGGATAAAGTAAAAAGGAGCTATCTGGTTCGAACAAAGGATGTCGGGAGTAAAATGATGGAAGGCCTTAAGTCGAAATATAGTAACTGGACCAACTCATGAATAATAAAAATCATGGGCTGGAAATTATGGTTATAGCCCATTAGCATAAGATTAGATATTAAGCATTACCATAGCCTGCTGTGTTGGAATATTGTTATAACCAACTGTTGAGTTGGCAACACTAGCACATGTATTGCACCTTATATATACATCATAGTGTAATACAAAAAAATCAGAGAAGACCAAATTCAAAATCTCATTGCTCCAAGTGTTTGTATCTGAGTCTTTTCATTTAATTGTAATGTTGAATTCAGCTTGTTCTTAAATTTACATTTCCATTCTGCATTTGGTATCAGAGCCACATGGCTACTGAAACCAGGGAATTCAAGAGGATCAAGGAGGCGTTGAGAGGAGTAGTAAAAGAACAGGTTGAGAGGCAAGAAAAACTTCTCAAAGAACAATCCAACAGACAGGATAGTTGGATCAAATTGTTTTCTGAGAACCTGCAAAGGCAACAAACATTGATTAAGAAACAAAATCAAACTATTGATACCCTTAAGCAACAATTAAAAAGCAAAGTTTCCATTATTGAGTAGATGACCACTAAGGTTGAATCTAGCAACAATGGAAGCTCACCTATGCTGATGTCTGAGACTGTTAACCTAGGCAATACAAGTATATATCAGGTAACTACTAGAAATACCAAAATTGAATTTCCTGTGTTTGATGGAGAAGGGTTTAGGAGCTGGGTTTCTAGGGTAGAGCAGTTTTTCTCCTTAGATGAAACACTAGAGAGTCTCAAAGTGAGAATTGCAATAATGCACTTAGATACTAAGCCCTATGAATGGTTCGGTGTGTATGTTAAAGCAAGGAGTGATGTGAGCCCATTAACATGGGAAGAACTTACCAAAGCTTTGAACGCTAGGTACAATGATAGAGGATTTGAGGATCCTATGTCAGGGTTGAAAGAATTACAGCAAGTAGGGCCTTTGCAAGAGTACAATGACGAGTTTATACATTTATCTACTTAGGTTCAATTATCAGACTCGCACCTAGTTAGTTGCTACCTTAGTGGTTTGAAAATAGAAATTCAGTATCCAATCCGAATCTTCCAACCTTAAACACTGACCCAAGCCTATATACTTGCTAAACTCCAAGAACCCACCCTATTATCATCTAGACACAAACCTCAAATCCTATAAAAATTCCACCAACACCTTCCTATCCCATTCTAAATATATCACTACTTATTATCCAAACACAAACACTACCTGTACCCACCCATCTAAGCTAAACACTAACCCACACTTAAACACTAGCTAGCATCTAACCACTCTACCACTAAGCACTAACCGAGGAACCCACTTCCAAGGAAATAGAACAATTAGGCGCTTGATACCCAAAAAATTGGAAGAAAAACGACAAAAGAAACATTGTTTCTGGTGTGCTAAACCATTTAGGCTAGGGCATCATTGTAAGAGTAAGAGGCTGAGCTATCTAGTGGTTGCTCCTGATGAGAAGGATGAGGTAGAATTGGGAAATGAGGTCTCGATAGAAAAGTTAAAAGCTGAGCTCTCTCAACTGACTCTATGTGTAGTAGATGGAGATGTGGGGTCTAATGAACACAGTATGTGCATCAGAGGTAAATTCAAGAATAGACTCTTGAACATTTTTATTGATATAGGCAGTTCATCTAATTTCATTGATAGACGCCTAGCTGTTGGATTAAATTGTACTCTGTCTTCATTAGAACCCATTGCTGTAATATTAGCTGATGGTACTAAAATATATAGTACAAGTGCTGTTAAGAGTTTCTATTGGGTAATGGAAGGAATAGAGTTTGAATATGATTTCTACACCTTAACCTTGCAATCTTGGGATATAATCTTGGGTATGCCCTGGCTAACGAAATTAGGAACTGTGAATTGGAATTTTAAGCAGCATATGATGGAATTTGTATGGAGAGTTACTTTGTATGTACTGTGGGGTGAACAAGAAACGGTCCAAAATATTTCAGGAAAAGAACTGACTCATATTTTGAATAGTACAACTAGGCCAGTCGAGATGTACTACTGGATTGGTTAAGGAAGCTGATCCTCATTTGCCTAGTTCTTCAGAGGCACAATTTCCACAAGTGTTGGATCTATTAGAGGAATTCCATGACCTATTTGATGAACCACATGGATTACCCCCCAACAGAGCTTGAAATCATAGAATTCATCTACAAGAGGGTGCTAATCCAGTCAACTTAAGGCCTTACAGATATTTAGCTCTCCAGAAATCCGTCTTGGAGGAAATGGTTAAAGAAATGCTATTGAGTGGGATTATTAGGCCGAGCCATAGCCCATTAGCCTTGCCAGTAGTATTAGTTAAAAAGAAAGATCATACTTGGCGGATGTTCATGGATTATGGGGATCTTAATAAACAAATGATTAAGGATCGTTTCCCTATTCCTATAATTGATGATTTATTTGGTGAACTCAATGGTGCCACATATTTCAGCATGTTAGACCTTAGATCATGGTATCATCAGGTTTTAATGCACCCTAAGGACGTACATAAAATGGCCTTTGCACTTATGAGGGTCATTATGAGTTCTTAACCATGCCTTTCGGCTTGACTAACGCTTCCTCTACCTTTCAAGGACTCATGAATGCTATCTTCAGACCTTATTTGAGGAAGTTTGTGTTGGTATTTTTTTGATGATCTTCTTGTGTACAACAATAGTCTTGATTTGCATGTCACACATTTGAGGGAAGTTTTTCAAGTATTAAGGCAGAAACGTTTATTCCTTAAATGTTCAAAGTGTGTGTTTGCTGTTGATCAGATTAAGTATATAGGGCATAATATAACTAAGGATGGGGTTGCTACGGACCCAAGAAAGGTAGAAGCTATGGCAAACTGGCCAATTTCAAAGAATTTAAGGCAATTGTGTGGATTCCTTGGGTTAACAGGTTATTACCATAGATTCATCCAAGGATTTGGTTTAATTATTTGACCATTGACTCAATTACTAAAAAAAGAATTGTTTGCATGGAGCTTGGAGACTCAATTGGCTTTTGATCAACTTAAAAGTGCCCTTATTAAGTCTCCTGTTCTCAGTTTACCAGACTGCACCAAAGTCTTTGTAATAGAGACTGATGCCAGCGGAGAAGGAATTGAGGCTATCTGATACAAGATAGACATCCCATTGCGTTCATGAGCAAGTCCTTAGCTCCAAAACACAGGGGCTTATCAGTTTAAGAGCAAGAGCTAATGGCCTTAGTGCATGCTATAGACAAATGGAGGCACTACTTGTTGGGCCGACATTTTGTGATCAAAATTGATCACCAAAGCCTCAAGTATTTACTTGAGCAATGTTTGGTGACCCCTAGTCAACAAAAATGGCTCACTAAACTACTAGGGCTTGACTATGAGATTGAATATAAGTCTAGTCAATCTAACATTGCTGCTAATTCTTTGTCTCGCAAGGATCCAATCAATCTAAATCAAATGGCCGTACAAGTTTTTTCACCTGACTTGTTGAATGAGATCAAGGCCAGCTTAGATTTGGATGCTGATTATAAGAAGAAAATTCAACTTTTAGAAGGAAGGCAAGCTATGGGACACTATTCCTATGACGATAACATTTTAAGGCGTAGGGGAAGAGTGGTAGTGGGACCTTCAAACACTTTTAGAAACAAGCTACTCCAATTGTACCATGGTGGTCCCTTAGGTGGTCACTTGGTGCTAATGCAACACACAAGAGACTCTCTACAATGTTCTACTGTCCTAAGTTGGAAAGACATGTTTAATAGTTCGTGAGGGAATGTGATACTTGCTAACGTTGTAAGTACAAAAATGTAGCCATTCCAGGACTTTGAATCCTTTATCTATTCCTAGTGAAAGTTGGTAGGAAATAAGCATGGATTTTATTGAAGGTCTGCCTAAGTCAATGGGAAAGAGGTGATACTGGTAGTAGTAGATTAGTTGAGCAAGTATGCCCATTTCATTGCTCTCGCTCACCCCCATACAGCAACAACAGTGGCCCAAGTTTTCCTAGACAATATCTATAAGCTACATGGCTGACCAGAGTGTATCATTTCTGATAGAGGTCCTCTATTTGTCGGTATTGTCTGGAAGGAGTTTTTTAAATTAGAAGGTGTCAGTATGAACATGCCCACAGCCTACCATCCCAAAACAGATGGTCGATCCGAAGTAGTTAACAAGTGTCTTAAAACCTATCTAAGATGTGTTACAGGGGAAGCTCCTAAAAGATAGGTTCAATTCCTTTCCTTGACTGAGTGGTAGTACAATACCAATTTCCATACCAGTTCTCAACTCACACCATTCGAAGCCCCATATGGATACCCTCCCCCCTTACATCTTCCTTATGTACCAGGAGATTCTAAGGTTGCAGTTGTGGATAGATTATTGACAAATAGAGAGGACCGGATGAAATTATTGAAATTTCATCTTCGACGAGCTCAACAAAGGATGAAGCAGGTTGAAGACAAGACTAGAAGCAATAGGGAGTTTAGGGTAGGGGACATGGTACTTCTCAAGCTACAACCCTATCGACGAAAGTCTATTCAAGCAACATCCAACAACAATATCTCAGCAAGGTATTATGGACCCTACAAAGTACTAGAACGAATGGGATCAATAGCTTACCACTTAGAGCTGCCTCTAGAAATAGATATTCACCAGACCTTCCACGTCTTACAACTTAAGAGATACTACGGCCTTAGATATGATATTTCTTCTGCAATACCTGCGATAAACAATGAAGAGGAGTTAGTACCCAATGCGATCTTGGACAGGAAAATAGTTAAACATGGAAATGAAGCAAAAACAATGGTCCTTATCTTATGGAGCGATAAAGATACTAGTGAAGCAACCTGGGAGTTATATCATGACCTAGTCCTACACTTTCAAAATAATCCCTTGTGGTCAAGGGATTTAGATGGGGAGGGGAATGCAATAGGGTTTACAGAATTAGGGTTTGTAAAAGTGGGACAAACAGAAGAGAAGAGGAAGGTTCGAGAACTCGAGTTTAAAGATGAAGTAAAAAGGAGTTGTCTGGTTCGAACAAAGGATGTCGGGAGTAAAATGATGGAAGGCCTTATGCCAAAATAATAGTAACTAGACCAACTCAGGAATAATAAAAATCATGGGCCAGAAATTATAGTTATAGCCTATTAGCAAAATATTAGATATTAAGCATTACAATAGCTTGCTGTGTTGGAATATTGTTATAACCAACTGTTGAGTTGGCAACACCAACACATGTATTACATATTTTGGGAGCAAATCTGTTTTAACTAATTATTCATGTATTGTACCTTATATATACATCGTAGTGTAATACAAAAAAATCAGAGAAAACCAAATACAAAATCTTATTGCTCCAAGTGCTCGTATCTGAGTCTTTTCATTTAATTGTAGTGCTGAATTCAGCTTGTCCTTAAATTTACATTTTCGTTTTGCACATACAAACGAGATCGTTTAGCCATTTTTATCATACATTGAAGTAACAACAAAAAATGTTTGAATTCATTCCATACATAGACAATTATGAGCTTGAAATAATGAATTTGACTATAATTAAAAATTTATTATTTGACCAAGAAAACATTAAACTTAAGTCTAATTTTTGAATGTATTTATAAATGGTTGACTTCATTTGATTTTTCCTTGTGAGATTGGATCAAAGTTATAAAATTGATTTAAGAGAGAAGCGTACTTAAAAGGGGAATAAGATTAGTGAGAGCATTGTTGTGCTAATCAAGAAAACAAAAGAAAAGAGTTTCTTGTTCGTCTTTGATGATAACAACCAACAACTTTCCACCTTGAGATTTTAACATCCAATAGTAAAAAGGTGGGTTTGAGAGGCGATTTTTTTTGCCTCAGTTGGTTAGAATTTTGACTCAGTAGTGTTACCAAGGCAAAAAATTTGCCTCAAAATTTCGCATATGGAGGGTTGCTGTGGTAGGGAAAAGAAGGCGAATGTCGTTGCATTATTTTTCGCATGAGGCGAGTTTCGCCTCATGTTTTAAATATGAGGTGAATTTCACCTCATATTTGAATATGTTTTTTTTTTTATTATAAATTTCTTATTTATTTATAGAAAGTTATAATTTTCGTATTCGGATATGTATTAATACGGTTATTTTATGAAAAATTTTATAATTAATATTACAAATTTATTAATATTAATATTTTATTTAAAATATTAGGTTGATAATCATAATTAATCTTACTTTTTTACTCTAAATATTACAAATAGTAAAAATATTATGATATTATAAATATGTTTATATTGGTATAAATATTATAAATTAGAAATCATAATATACTAAAACATGAAATAAATTTTATCAATAAATACAAAAAAATTGCATATTAAAAAGAAAAAAAACCTTATATTATATTTGATTTTGATGTTGTTGAACTTGTAATAATAAATGATAAAATCCTGTAGAATTAAATACAAATAAATAATTACAGATAAAAACCAAATATAAAATTTAAACAAAATCAATACAAAATGAATTACCGAAGGAGGTGGGAAACAATTCAGACAATGAAAGAAAAATTTTTGGAGAGAAATGACAAATGAAATCTGATAGCAATCGAAGAAGAGAAGGAGAAGGAGAAAGAGAAGGAGAAGGAGAAGGAGGTATATATAGATGGGGTGATTGAGATGATGAGGTGAAGTTGGCCTCATATTTGGGAAGCTGAGGGAAAATTAGCCTCATAAGTTGGATGATGAGGCCAATTTTGCCTCACATCAGTAAATGAGGATAACTTCGCCTCATTCATGAAAATTTAATTTTCCTGCACCAGCCTTTTTCCTCGCACGCGATCCTGCTCTTTTTAACCCCATTCATTATTCATTTCTTTAATGTACTTTTATTTATTAAAAATTAAATTTTATGAAAATATTTATATAAATTAATTATTAATTTTTAAATAATATATATATAATATAAAAATATTTTATTAATCAATTGATTTACTAGTAGATAAGATTGAAGAGTTACGATTAAAAAACTTCAGAAAAAATTCGTAAAATGAATTGTTTACGTTTATGGAGGATTTTAAAAAAATAAAATGATCATAACATGATAATTTTTGTATTAATACATAGTTTTATTTGTCATTTTTGTATTTTCGCAAGATCTTTTAATAATATTAAACATATAAAAGTACATTTTGCACATTTTATAAATATTTATTATTAAAATATATTAATTATAATACCATAAGTTATTTCATATGTAATGTGACAATTCAACGTCACCCACCATTTGTGGACTTTTCGCCAAATTTCCGGTAGTTTGAATTTGTTTTGCACATTAAAAAACAATTTCAATGTGTTAGTGGATGGTAAAGGGAGCAAAAAATTGCCTTCTGACATATGTTTGTAGGTGAAAATGAACTTACCATAACTCTGCAGATGATGCCATGCCGATAGGCCTCCGGAAACGCTGATCATGCCTTCTCTCGAGCTCTAGGAACAAACAACTTCGTCGATGCTCTATGATGGAGTAAGAACTCCAACCTAACCATTCCCGGACATGAGCATATGAGACCCATATACCCATCCAGCATAGTAATAGTCAGCTTACGGCCTATCCTCCTATACTTCTTCTCCTCCCGGTAACCTCTATACATATCCCTACGCCTCTTTGACACCATGATGTTTGCCTCCTCATGCTTAACCACAACAACGACCTCCTCTTGCTCCACTACTGTAGCCTGTGGGTCATCAGGGTTAACCCGAGTAGGAATATCATCCGAAAGGTCATATATCACGTCTTCCTCGATGCTCAGCTCATTTACCCATCCCGACTGAGCTTAGCTGCCTTGCCCAATTGGTCATTGATCTGTCTAACCTGATGATCGATCAGTAATGTAGTAAATGATCCTCCTATATAATCAAATAAGAAAAGTAACGCATGAGTCTAAAATGGATATAAAATTGATATAGCAGATAACAGATTGACCAACGAAGGTGGAAATCCCACCAATGTACTGCTCGGGATGTGCTTGGGAGTCCTCCATAATTTGATCCATGAAATCCAAGCTACTCATCTTGCAAATTATAAAAATAACCATCATTAGCGATTCATTATTTTGAGTTCATTACGAATAAGCATGCATGTGACAAAGAATAAATAAATAAATGTAGGCATACAATCTATTCATCCGAATCATCATCCCCTATGCCACTGCAATCCTCACTCGGGTCGGGTAGGCTTGTAAGGTTTCCTAGATCAACAAATATGCGATCGATTGGAATTGCCCATGGCCTTTGCACTATCTGTTGCATTGGCTTCTCTGTTGGAGGTGGCTCAACCGATTAAACATCTTCTGTGCTTTCAGATTGGAAGAGAGCACGAGTAAATATATGACGGTGTATAACTTTTTGTACAATCCTCCAGTTGCCAGATCGCTTGCTTGTGTCCTTTAGGTAAAATACTTGTTGCGCTTGGCCTGCAAGGATGTATGGGTCATTATCATACCATGACCTTGTGTGTTAATGGAGATGAGGTCTTCGTCGATAATTTCCGATTCATCCTGGTCTATATCAAACCATCTGCATTTGAATAAAAATAATTTCTTCGACTCCACATAATTTAGTTGTATAACTTATGTGAGAACGCCATAAAAGGTTATTTGTTGTCCGCCATTTGCACCTATGACGTATATACCACTATTTTTTGATCTTAATCCCACCTCCTTGGCATTTGTGTTGTACTGGACACCATTCATGATACAAGCGTTGAAGCTATGTCGATGAATATCAGGGCCCCACGATAATGCTTCTAGATCTTCTAGCATCTGATGCCCATGGACAGACGTTTGCTCCATAATCTACAGAGGATGAGAATGATTAAAGTTACATGTAAAGATATTGATGAATTTATGTTTTTGAAGTCTTAAGCGAGTGTCAACCTTATTTCTAAATCATTCGGAAAAATGTTTACATGTTATTCCTCCCACATTGTGTGTTCCACGTGTAGATAGTTCGAACATGGTGAAAATATCGTGTTATCAGGTCATAAAAGAATGAAAAGGACATGACCTACCTTATAAACGGTTGCATCTCCTTGCAATTATTCAACACTGTCCAATGCATCCTGTTGAGTTTTACGTCCGAGCCTATTATAGTGCAGGCACCTATTGAACATATGGGCTATGTGAATACTCGAAACGATGACGATGGACATTCATCTAGCGGTTCATCCCACTGTCGGTGGGGTCTATTTATTCTTGAGTCCATATCCTCGAAATATAGTGAGCAAAATTGAATGCTTTCCTTACAACATATGACTTGGAACTTGAACCCTCCGCTCTTGCCTTGTTTCGCAAATCTCCTTTAAGAATTCCCATGTATCTTTTAATAGGATACATCCAACAGTACTGGACCGGACCACAGATGCGTGCTTCCTTCGGAAGATGCATGGCTAAATGGATCATAATATCAAAAAAAGCAGGAGGAAATATCATCTCTAACTTGCATAGAGTTAGGATTATTGTTTTTTCCAAGGGCTCCAGTAGATTCACACGGAGTTCTTTAACATCGTAAATGCGATTATCTAGGACCTTACGAATGACTATCGGGAGAATCTGTTGCAGCAAAACATGATAATCGTGGCTCTTCAGACCTGTCAAACTGACTTCATCAGCACTTAGACAAGATAATATATTGGAAGCATAACCATTTGGCATCTTCACATTCCTAATTGAGTTACATACCTCTCTCAATTGTCGAGTGGATAGTATATATGCAGTTGGTGGCTTGAAAATGCGTCCACCACGTTGCTGTAGGTGTAGCTCGAAATGAATACCCATTTCTTGGAGGGTGAGTCTTGCCTTATCTGTGTCCTTTGACTTGCCCTTAAGACCGAAAATAGTCCCTACTAGGTTGTCACATATATTATTTTCGATGTGCATCACATCAAGGTTATGTGGTATGTGCAGTTCACTCCAATATGGCAATCGGAAGAGCAAACTCTTCCTATGTAAACCCCCAAAGTTTTGTGACTAATTAAGCTTAAACCCTAATTAAAAGATCAACCGGAAATCCTAAAGTCAACAAAACCCTAGTCAAACGTAACCGTTTCAGTCAGACAATTCCGAGTAACAAACCCTAAGAAAGTAAGTAAGAGATTAGTATGTAGAATAGTTCGTAATAACATGAGAAAGCTTAAAAATATCAGATTAGTTAAACCGCGATTCATTTTGAGCCCTTTCGGATACAATTTTCGAAAGCATGTCCCGTGGCTCGAAATAGTAAAAATATTCCGAATATACTGTTAGACTCGTAAGAACATAAGGTTTTCAAAAATGTCAATTTTATAATTTTTCGGTAACTAAAAATATCAGATATTGCAATTATACACGTATTTTCTTACTACCGGTACTTTAATTGTCATGTCCACTTTACATTATCCTATTTATTACTATTCTACACTATTTATCTATCTTTACTTTTTCTTACAAGCTACTCTTACAACCATACCTCTATTTTCTTACAATTTTCATTTACAATACAACTTTACATCTTTCATACTTACTTTTCATTAACAAAAATACAAAAAAATAAATCTCTCCCCCTCTCTCTCTCACAATTAGAGTTGGCCACACCCCCCTTCTCTCCTCAAATTGTTTCATTTTCTATTTATTTAATTAATACAAATTTCCTTCTACTTTTCCTATAAAAATACAAATTTCCTTCTACTTTTTCCTATAAATACCCCCTCTTCCTTCCATTTCCTTCACACATTCCATACACAAAAATTACTCTCTCAAAATTTCTCCAAGAGTTCTCTCAATGTTCTCTCAAGTTTAGTTTTCACAGGTAATACTTCTTTAAGTTTCCTTTATGTTCATTTACTTAGTATGAGCATAATGTGTGTTTTCTAAAACCATGAAGGTTAAGAAAGCAACAATATGTTCATACTTTGTTTTTGTTTATGAAACCTTTTCCTTTATGTTGTTTTCGTATATATTTAACTAAATATATCTATGTAGTTATATATATAATATATATATATCTTTTAGAGCATATAAGCTCCTTTGTTATGCAATTTATTTATTTTCCTTGCAATTTATTTATTTACCTTGCAATTTATTTACTTTCAAGTTGTTTTAAGACTAGTCTTTCTAGTCTTAGACTTGTTCTCATCAAGTCAAAACAATTTTCTTTTTCCTTTAGGACTAGTCTATTCTTAGTCCCGGGATACCTTGATGAAGTTAAGGTTCCAATACTTGACATATTTCTTTACTAGCTTATTTCTTTAATTTTTATGTCTTTCTTATGTTTTCATAATTTTATGATTTCATATTTATGAGCATGCATGAACATATTAATTTTGTCTCAACAAGATAAATGTGAAAAAGTTTTCTTATAATAGAAGTCCTTCTCTGGAGATAAATGTTGTTATGAAGGAAGTAATTTTTTTTTATAAAAACTTAGGAATTT
This sequence comes from Combretum micranthum, assembly GCA_024138025.1. Classification (NCBI taxonomy): domain Eukaryota; kingdom Viridiplantae; phylum Streptophyta; class Magnoliopsida; order Myrtales; family Combretaceae; genus Combretum; species Combretum micranthum. The sequence goes on from JAMXBD010001671.1 coordinate 130,757, forward strand.
GTCTTAACAAGCCTTTTCTAAAAATCTAGAAGAGTTCATTATAAATTTTAAGAACATAGGAATTTTTAAAAATACATACATACACTTTACAAAGTCATAAAATGGAAAGAAATTCTTGATTAAACAAAAGTTTTACTAAATTTCACTTTTCGTCAATACCAGTTTGACAAACACTAAGAAATTTTCTTTCATAAAAATAGATTAATCTTAAGAAATAAGGAAATTATTTCTATAAATATAGAAATATTACTACTTTCAAAAAGTATTAGAACTAAGCTTAGAAAATAAAAATAATTCTTTAGAAATTTAAAAAAACTAAGGAAATGAAGTTAAGGAAAAGAAAAATACTTATTTAAAATAACTTGAGATATTTTCTAGCAAGCTAAGGGGAAATTTTCAAAATTTTCACTTTTCCAAAATCTTTAGAAGACTTTACTTTTACAAAAATTCATGGTTGAGACAAATTCATTAATTTCATGCATTTGATATGAGTTAATGAATACATTTATAAATACATTCTAAAGGTTTTAGACTATTATAATATCTATCTCTTTGATATGAGTTTTTGTAAAAAGGAGGAAGTAAGTATTGTGAAATTCGTGGTGAATCTGATCATCACTATTTTGAAGCTCAAATGACTTAGTTTGATGAAAATAGTTTTAGAAATAGATAGATTTTTTCGAGTAGATAGAAAACGACATATAATATGCGAAGTTTCCAAGTTAAAATAAGCAAGTTATGGCCATTTTAAGTTGGAACTTCCTTCAAATCCGATTTTACCACACATTAAAGATAGATTTAGAATTTTCAAGTAAAAATTCTATGAAAGATTCATTTTGGGTATTTCATCTTGTTTAGGTGAAGAAGGAACCGATATCGCTTTCTCGGAAGATTACTTAGACTAGGAGCGATCATCATGGAGTGAGTTAATCCCTTACTGGTTACATTTTCTTGTTTGTGCTTGTAAGTAGTAGCTATGTATCCTAATGCCAGTAACATCTACTCTAATCACACTACAAATATCTGAATAGGATATCTCAAGTCTTCTTCTATAAAGATATGAATATAGCATAAATCTCACAAAGCTTGAACTCTTGAACCCACGTTTTGTCCCAATGCCTAAACTCCCATCTTTCTCTAGATAATTAGTTAAATTACAATAAAACAATCTAACGACTTCCTCATTGATTTCAGCAGGGAAAGACATGGTTTCCGTAATATTATTTACTAATACGCCAGACAAATAAGGAATTCTAAAATACTATAGAACATGAGTATTGTAGTTTCTACCCAGATTAAGAGGAAGATCACGGAAAAGAGAATATCTGTTAGAATGCTTCCATAGAGGAGAGAGAAAGAGAAGGAATGTGGAGAGAGAAAGAGATGTGAGAGAAAGAGAAAGCAGAGAGAAGGAGATGTAAGAGATGGTAGGGAAGAGGATGGAGAAAAAGATTGAGAGATTTTCGGAGAAAAGAAAAGATCTTTTTAAGGAGAGATAAGAGAGAACAGGGGAGAACGAGCTAAGAGAAAGGAAAAATGGAGGAATGAAAGAAGAAAGAGAGAGAGATAGAGACAGATATATATATATATATATATGCATGCATGCAAAAAGAAGACTATCGGCTAGCTAATGCATGGAATATCGGTAAGCCGGTTTTGCTAAAAAAAATGTCTAAGGTCAATCGAGGGTCAGATTGAGCCCTCAATGGACCGCTAGATCATATACCGGTAAGTTGTTCTTTTTCCCATCGACAAGTTGGTGCATTGCTTTGAGCATGTCAAGCTCTCGACATGCATATTGAGACGCTAGTAAAAGGAAGATTAGCGGGCCGATCTATAAAAAATGCAGAATCTAAAAATAGCATATTTCAAAAATAGATTAGATCACTCATATATCAGACATACAAGCATGTATTATATTTAGCTGCCAGTTTAACCCGAGAACAAGTTCTAGATTAACTTGGCTTAAAAGTATTTAGCACATTTGCTTAATCATGCCCAATTCTCTTCATAACATGCAAAAAACAATCTTTACTCAAGGGTTTTGTAAAAATATCAGCAATTTGATTATTTGTATCGATGAATTCTAAGCTGATATATCTATTTTGAGCATGATCTCTATGAAATGATGTCTAATTTTGATATGCTTGGTCCGTGAGTGTTGAATTGGATTTTTCATTAAATTTATAGCACTTGTGTTATATAGTGAATTGGAACATTTTCAAATTTTAAATCAAAATCAAGCAAGAATTGTTTCATCCATAAAATTTATGCACAACAACTATCAGCTGCTGTATACTCAGCTTCAGTAGTTGAAAGTACAATTGAGTTTTGTCTCTTTGAGTGCCAAGATATTAAAGAATTAAAAAAAAAATGGTATGTGTCGCTTGTGCTTTTCTGATCTACTTTGCACTCAGCAAAGCCAGCATTGGAGTATCTAATTAGATCAAAAGAGGTAAACTCAGATACCATAAGCCAATTTCAATCATGCTTGCAAGATATTTGAAAATGCATTTTACTGTACTCAAGTGTGATTCTTTTGGGCAAGATTGAATTATGCAAATACATGCACCGAGAACATGATGTCAAGTCTAAAAGTTGTTTAAAATAACAAACTACCTATCATGCCTCTATAAAGCTTTTCATGCACCTTTTTTCCGTTTTCATCCTTATTAAGTTTTATACTTGTACTCATAGGTGTACGTTTAGATTTGCAATTATCAATTTTGAACTTTTTCAATAGATTTCTTGTATATTTTGATGGATTAATAAAGATTCAATTTCAGATTGTTTGATTTGAAGACTAAAAAAATAATTGAGTTCTCTCATCATACTCATTTTGAACTCATTCTTCATGGACTCAACAAATTGATTTATAAGACTCATATTTGTAGCCCAAACACAATGTCATCGATATAGATTTTTACTATCAATGCATTAGACTTGTGATTTTTAATAATAAAATTGTACCAATTTTTCCTCTTGAAAATCTATTGTTTAACATGAAGCTACTGAGTCTTTCATACCAAGCTCTAGGAGCTTTCTTTAGTCCATAAAGAGCTTTGTTTAATTTAAAAACATGATCGGGAAATTTATTATTTTTGAAACCTGGTGGTTGCTCTATATAGACTTCTTCGTTTATAAAACCATTTAAGAAAACACTTTTGACATCCATTTGAAAAAGAATAAAATTCTTAAAAGTAGCAAAACCCAAAATCATCCTTATAGATTCTAGTCTAGCAATCGGGGCAAATGTCTCATCAAAATCAATTCCTTCTTCCTAATTATATCCTTAAGCAACCAATCTACCCTTATTTCTTGTTATTATACTAGATTCATTAAGCTTGCTTGTATATTCCCATTTGGCTCCTATAACAAGTTTACTTTCAGGTCTTGGAACCAATTTCCATACATCGATTCTTTTGAACTAGTTTAATTCATCTAACATAGCATTTATCCAAAATTCATCTTTTAAGCTTCTTCAATATTTCGAGGCTCAGTTTGAGATAGAAAAACAATATTACTTTTGTTCCTTAAAGATTATCTTGTTTGTACTCTATTTGAAGGTTTACCAATGATTAGATCTTTTGGATGTGATTTTGCATATTTTTATTCTTTAGGTAGATCATGATTATCAGATTCATACAAAGTATCTACTTTATCATATTTATCATTATTTCCAAGAGAAATCTATTCAAATTATCACAAACAACATCCACATCATCATTTGAGCATAAATTAGGCAAGGAAATCATCAAAACAACATGTATTAATTCTTAAACAACCATTATTCTTTTATTAAATACTCTATATGCTTTACTTGTTAAAGAATAACATAAAAAGATTCCTTCATTACTTTTAGAATCAAATTTAGCCAATTGTTCTTTTCCATTGTTTAAAGTGTAACATTTAGTGCCAAATGGATGTAAGTAAGATATGTTAGGTCTCTTTTCTTAACAAAACTCATAGGGAGTTTTCTTGAGAATTAGTTTTATAAAAGTTCTATTTGAGATATAGCAAGTAGTATTTATAGTTTTAGCCCAAAAATATTTTGGCAAATTATTTTCACACAACATGCTTTTAGCCATTTCAATTAAGATTTTGTTTTTCCTTTTAGCTACAACATATTGTTGTGGAGTTTTAGGAGCTGAAAAAGTATGTTCAATACCATAATTATTGCAAAAATTTTCCATTTCACAATTTTCAAATTCTCTCCTATGATCACTTCGAATTGTCATTACATTAAGACTTTTTTCATTTTCAATTTCCTCACAATATCTAAAAAAGACATGATTTGTTTCATCTTTAAATGCAAGGAAAAAAGTTGATGTATATCTAGTGAAATCATCAATAATAACTGAAGTATATTTTTTGCCTACTAAACTTACAGTTTGAGTAGAATTAAATAAGTCCATAAGCAGTAGTTCTAATATCCTAATAGTGGAAACAACATCCTTAGACTTAAAAGAAGTCTTAGTTTGCTTTCCTTGGTGACATGCATGATAAATCTTGTCCTTTTGAAAATTTACCTTTGGTAAACCTTTGACAACATTCTTTGTAACAAGTTTTGAAATAATATTTGTGTTGGCATGTCCTAAATTTTGATGCCATAGCTAACTATTGTCATTTTGGGAATATAGATAACTTTCATTTGATGATTTAAAATCATCTAAATGGATTTTGTAAATATGTCTTTTTCTATATCCTTCAAATAAGCTTGATTATTATCAATTCTTGCAATAGAACATCCATTGGCCAGAAAAGTTACTTTAAAACCATTCTCACACAATTGGCTAACACTTAGCAGATTATGTTTCAAATTATCAATGAGCAACACATTTTTAATAATTAAATCTTTGTTTATGAGAATATTATCTTCACAAAAATGGTTGGTTTTCTATTGTCTTCAAATGTAATACTCGCTTGATCCTTCAAGTTCAGAGATGTGAACTTGGATGTGATATGGATTTTTCAATCGCAATCAATAAAATTAAATTAAAACCCTATTCTTTCTTTGCGACTAATTCTAAGTAAGTGTACCTATCGATTGTAGTATCGGTGTAAGCATAGGGGTCATTCCACCAAGACCTATAACTACTAGTACTCACCTTAGTTCTACTATTTAACTTATTTAATTTGAGTGATCTTAATATATCTAAGAAACTAATTAATTAATTTACCCAAGCAAAAGTGAGTGTCAATGCTTCTAAGAATATCAGATTACAAAACTATCCTAGTCTTGATTTACCACTAACTCTATTTCTATTTCCTTACAAAACATTTATTAATGGGTTGTTCAAGTTCTTCAACTACAGGAATCCCTAATTTCATCAATCTCTCTTTCAAGATAATTGAATTTTAACCTTACATGTCTAAAGGAAATTTCTTTCACGGATAGATTCATACAAAATTGCATTAGAGATCATGATTCCTTAAAAAGATTTAATCTTTATTTTGAAAGTTCATGCAATTTATGTCTAGAATTACATTCAAACCTCTCTATTCATACTAGATCTATCTCATCAATCAATCAATCAATTAAATCAATAAGAATCAAACCATGATCTAATACTGTGCATATATTAAATCAAGAAACAAATATGACACATAAATAGATTCACCAAACATAAACTTCCATTAGCAAAATAATCTGATCTCTACATTAGGGTTAAGGTTTCTCAAGACCTAGGGTAAAAGATCTATTTTTCCATATAATAATAAATGCACTCATAAAGTAAGGAAAAATAGTAAAAGGTCATGATTACAACTCTTAAAAAGGAAGTCTTGTGATCTTCAATAGGCTCTTGTGTTTCTTCACTCTAAAACACTTATTTTTCTCTTTAGGATTTGTAAAAAGGAAGAAGAATATGAAAAATATGAGTTAAGGATGCTATTTATAGGAAATGAACAAATTGTCTTCTATACGGCATCCTATATAGCCTATGTTCAAAGCTTGTGTAGGGTGTAAACTAGTAAAATTCGTAAAACCTGGGGCTTCACGACCACGAACATAGCCTGTGTAGACAGGCTATGTACTCTTAAAAATGCTTCTGCCCATTTTTCAACTCCTATGTTGGCATCTTGCACAGCTTTTGTAGCCTCCTTGTGCACTTTGAAATTGCTTGTTGGATGTTTTTCATCTTCTACACCAGCACTCTATACAACTTCTGTAGAAACGGTCATTTTATATTAGCCTATTTCTTTATTAAAATCTCCTTCCTTAACTCATCCCAAAGTCTTCATCAAGCTCAATATCTTCCTTTACCCTTGAAAATGACGTTTTCACCCATATAAGTATCATTTTCCTTGATAATTCACATAAAATCTATATAATATCACATTGAAATAATGTGAATAATAATAGTCTTTGACACTTATCAGGATGCATCTCTAGTCATATGCCTAAAGGAGCAGTTGTTCAAGTACCATTTGTTTGTGCTACTTGAAGATCCTCACGAAATATATCATTATTTCTTTGGTATCCATTTTAGTTTGGATCCTTTTTGGTTGAGGGAACAAGAACCTCTCTCTTTGGAACTTAAACCAACTTACTATGATGATTCAAATGCATTGTTTTTCCTATTGCATAGTTATGTGTGATATGACCAATTTCCCCATAGTAGTTGCATGTCCTATAGGTGGCTTTTACAAATCTAGTTTTGTGGGACTTGTAGCTACTTTCTCTATAGCTTATTCAATGTTTATTTAAATCATACCTTTTGGTTTTTAAGAAGTGTGTTCAATTTTTTTTTCTCATTTGTGAATTTGGCTATAGTGGCCTTTGAATCATCGCTAGCTTTTAACATTATATTTTCATTTATTAATTTTTCTACCTCTCTTAATATTTCATCACTATTATTACCAGCACATGCAGCATTATTATTTTTATTTAAAGTTTTAACTTCAATGTCTAGCAAATCATTTTCTATTGTTAGTTTCTCATTAATTTCCTTCCGCTCATTTTTTTTTGTTTTTTAACTTTTTACACTTATTATTTATCTTTTCTTTTTCTGATTTCAGAAAACTTATTTCATCATGCATATTTTCATTTTTTGATTTAATTTTTTCATTTTTGGTTTGAAAAATTTCAAGTTCTTCTCCTACTTCTATCATTAAGAATTTTATCATGTAGTTCTTTTTCTCAACTTTATCTAATTTACAACATACTTTATTTTACATAGCATATAACTCAACATATGAAGGAGAAGAGGGAGAAGCTACCTCATTGTCTAGAGCCATGAAGTACAAATTTTCATCATCCGAGTCGAGTGAGTCTTCATCACTCCATGTCACCATATAAGCTCTCTTATTTTCCTCCTTGAATCTCTTCTTGAGTAGTAGACAATACTAATGGATGTGTCTTGGCCATTAAAAATTATAGCAAGTTATCACATCCTTTCTTTTGTGCTTCGATGAGCTGCTATCACTTTTCATTTTCTTTGACTTGTTGTTGGGCTTCATAAACTTTCTAAGCTTTTTAGCCATCAAAACAAGCTTATCCTTTTCATCTTCATCTTCCTCTTCATTGGAATCTTGTCTTGTGGCTTTCAAAGCAATTGCCTTCTTGTTGGTTTCCTCTCCTTATTTTTTAATGAGCTCATGGGTTTTGAATGCTCTAAGGAGTTCTTCCTTGCTCAAAGCACTTAGGTTTCGTGCTTCTTTTATGACTGTTTTTTTTGCTTCCCAATCCTTAGAAAGTGACCTGAGAAGTTTAGAACTTATTTCCAAGCTAGAAAAGTTCTTCCCAAGCACACTTAAGGGGTTTATGATATTAATGGATTTTTGATGCATTTCATCTATTGATTTATTAGAAAGAATTTTCAAATTGACTGCATAAAAGATTTATTTTAGTATCTCTCACTCTAAAATTCCTTTATAAGTTTTTTCAAGTTCATCCCAGATTTCTTTTGTAGTTGCACATGTACATATTTTGTTAAAATCGCTGTCACTTAAACCACAATCCAGAATATTCATGGAAATTTAGCTTAAATCTAACTTTTTTCAATCTTCTTCATATTATTTTGTATTTCTTTTCCTTCAATTTTGAAAGGCCTATTTTCTATTGCATTTTAGACTAATCTATTTTGATCTTTAAGAAAAATTTTCATCTTGCATTTTCAGTAGAGGTCTTTTTATAACTTGCCCCTCTAGAAATCCTAGTGCGTTAGAAGCCATGATCTTTACTCTATTAGGCTATTAAGCACAAAAAAAAAAAAAAAAAGAGGCCCGCTTAATACTAAATGGAAACACACTAAAGGATACTTAAGAGGGGGGAGGGGGTGAATTAAGTGTTTGAGTAAAAAGCACAAACAATTATTTTTTATGCAATGAGTCATATCAAACTTTTAAAGCAGTGGATAACAAAGCAGATAAAGATATCAGATGGCAACATTTAATGAGAGGAATGGTCGGATTTAATAGAGCACTGGCTTGCTAGTCTCTAGACCCATTGGCTTGTCGATCTATGATCATCACATGTTGCGCCTCAAATTTTCTTTGTCATGCCCTTATCGCGCCTCACATCATGGGATCGACATCATTTAACATTTGAAGTCTCTAGACTGGCTCGCTAGTGCGAAGTTTTCCTATGTTGCGCCCAATACTTGCTTCATATTGCTCATGTCACACCTTTGCATTTTAGCCTCCACTGATTCTTATGTTGGCTTTTGTTAGATCGGGTCGTTAGTGGTAAGTCTGCAAGCACAAACAAATACATACATTCATGCATAAGGCAAATTTCTATATTTATATTCTTTAATTTTTTTTTTACCAAATATCTTTATATAACTTTTGTTCTCATCAAAATCATATTTAAAATAGTTCATTTTAACAAATCTTTCAAAAACATTTTGACATCTATTCTCGTGAGTAATTAATTTCCATAAACAAATCCATACCATCAAGTATCTACTATACCTTTCATGATGATAAACAAAGTTTAAAAGTTCATTACAAAACATGGACTCTACTAGGCCCTTAAAGAATTACAAAATCAAAAGATAGATCTGGATCTTCATCAAATCAAAACAAAAACAATTACAGCGATCCTAATCCTCTTTACTCATCAACAACTCCTTTCGAGTCATCCCATACCTGAAACAATCAATAGTCATCCAAACAACACATGTAAAGAAAAAAACAATGAGCCAAAGCCCAATACAACAGTAACACAAGCATACATAAGATGACATACAAGCTTAATCTTTAAATTAAAGTGAAATAAACAACACTAGAGCACTTACACTCTAAATAAGCTTCTAGGAATCTGGGGATCCTAAGTAACAACAGCTGCTCAAGATGTTGATATAAGTAGTCCAGATACTTATATTTCATATATCTAACTAAAAAAGAAAATAGTTTCATTTAGGGTTTATAATTGTTGCATATCTCTACTTATCTCAGTCCGTAATGTAATACTGCTCAATCGATCTCATAAATGTGAGCCATATTATATTGCATTCCTCTAAGCCTAAGTAGATATTATTCTGATATCGTTTACTCTATCAACTACCCACTAAGCCACTTATGAATTACCATTGCATCATGATATGCCATTGCATTATGGCATACCATTGCATTATGGTAGGGGTGGCCTAAGTGCTTAACTACTTTGCCTAGCTTTGGGCAAGCTTGTCGCTCCCCAAACCGGATTAAACGACATAAGCACAAGCAATACTTAATTATTAGGTCATCTTTGAGTTTTAATTCATTTTAATATACCCTATCTTAGCATGGAACAAACATGTTACTACTTATCTTTTATGGCGTCCACAATCTAAACATAATCAGAGGGTATATTAGTTATCCATAATATCTATTCAAGAATTTAAATTATATAAACAATTAAATAAATAATTTTCTCATATTAAACTCATTGTATTTTTTCATTTGGACTTAAAAACAAGAACCCTACCATGGTTGCGAAAATCATCATGCCAAGATACAGACAGTTTTTCTTTGTATGTCAAATTATCTTTTATTAAACAAAGCTTTAATCTAGCATATTCTAGAAACAACATATCCTTTATATTAATTAGGATTTAACCAAACATATTACATTTAAGCTAATTACAATTTAATATATATTAATTCAACTTAGCCAAGTTGATTAGACTTAATCGTTCTAATAGATTTTAACTTATTAAAGTTTATTAACTAAGTCCATTTTATATCTAAAATTTATATCAACTTAGGTCTATTAACTAGTTCACTTTATATTTAAAATCTATAAATCAAACCTAGTTTAATTACTAAGTTCATTTTATACCTAACTTCTATATTTATTCTAATTACTTACTAAATCTATAAATTCTCTTAATTCATTGTTATTTATATAAGTTACTAACATATTTTATATCATTTATTGTTCATCTATTTCATTTTGTCTTTATTTATTTTTTTTATTTAATTTTTTTTATAATGAACATAGGCAAATAAGGTGGCTGTGTTTTACCCCATGTACATGCATATGAGAAACACAACTAAACACAACTCTTTGTGTTCTTGTTACGTTTTTCAAGGTTTAAAGAATAGAGAGAAGCATGGTGAGATAGGATGTGCTATGTTCCTCTCGTGTTTCACTTAACATGCAACGCATTCAAAGAATAGAGAGAAACACGGTGACATAGGAGTAGCCGTGTTTCAGCTGTGCTTTTTTTTGGAATTAAGATTAATGAAGCAATATGAGAGAAGCACGGTCAAGTAAGCCTAGCCATGAACTAGTCGTGCTATTCCAAAATTTTGCTTAATAAGGAAATAGAGAGAAGTACAGTTGGACAAGGTTGGTCATGTTCTAGCCGTATTTCTTCTCTAATGAGTTAAATTTAAAATTTTTCAAGCAAAAGCAAGGAGCACGATTGATTAGATGCTCTCATATGAAAATAGATCATGTTAACTTTAACTTATTTTATCTACTTGTTTTACCTCTTGATTACATAAAAAACATATCATAAACAACATACAAGCTCATATCAAGTTCATCTAACATTCTTAATCATATTTCTGCTACGTTTCTCTTAAAATCGTTTCATTAAGCCTCTACCTATACATGTATAACCATATACCTAGATTATAGCTTACATATTCATATAATACCAATTTACAAGTTTTATCTTAAACCCTACTTATAACCGATACTAATCCATCATATATATATATATATATATATATATCTAGAAACAACAACCAAAACAAGAAAAAACAACTATACTTACCTTTTTTCAGTAAACATATGCAATTGGATCTCCTCTACGACTTCTCCTCCTTATTTATTGAAGCTAAAACATGTATGATCTCCATCTTCTATCTTGTTTTCTAACTTTAACTTCTCCAGTAGTCTCCTTGAAAGTGAGATTTGTAGTTGAGATTTGAAAATGGAATAAAAAAAATGAAGACAAGAAGGAGGGGAAGAAAGAATGAAAAGAAAGGAATGAGAAAAAACAAAAGAAATGAAGGTAGGTAAAGAAAAGGAAAAAGGAAAGAAAAAGATAAAGACTAATGATATTTTTAAGATAAGGGTATGAAGTTTAAACCTTTTAGATATTTATTTTAAGTAGAAATAATTAGAAAATAATTTGAGAATCTTTGTAATAGAAATTAATAATTTGATTTATAAATATAATTTAGAAGTTTAATTTAGGCAAAATTGATATCTAGTTTGGGTAAGACTTAAGTTCTGGTACTTTTAAACAAGCAAATGAATTTAAAATTTATAGGGATTAAGAATATGAAATTTAGGCTAAAGTTTAAGGGTTTAGGAATTTGCAAAATAGTTAAATTATTTATCTAAGTTTTAGGGGATTGGAACATAAGGAAATGAGGATCTAATTGATAATTGGAAGGGATTATGAAATTAAATTTTGTTGGGATAGATAAGTAAAAAAAAAATAGATAATTAAAAAAGGATGTTTGAAATCTCAGTTTCAATTTAAATGTATTTACCAATTTGATTATGTCCATCTATCCAATTACATCTTATAAATTTCTTGATTTATTTATTTGATCTATCTAAATTAAATTTCTAAACTAAGTTCAAAATTATTCACCTATTATACTACACAATTATTATAGTTTTAACTTAGTTAAGCAAGATTTTGAGTATTTCAGCTTCAATCCTTATTAATATCAATCATTATTATTAATAATAATCTATTTTAATAAAGCTTTAGGTCCTCTTTATTGTTTGACTTTATTATATTAGATACATTCCTAAAATCTTCTCTCTCTTTTTTTTATTCATTAATCATACATTCTATTTATCACGTCACATAATTTATTCAAAACTTGAATCATTATAGCATTTGCTATTAATAATATGTGTCCCACATCACATTGTTATTAATTCCTATTAGTAAAATGTAATTTTAATGTCTTAAGCGCTCTTTAAAGTCATCTTTCTACTCTCACATAAATGTATCAATTTCCATATTTTCCTTTAGTTTTAGATCATTCAATTTATCCCTAGTAACAAATGGCACTTTTAAATTTGATAAAATTAAGATACTAAGGAGGTCCTTTTCAATTCCTACTAAATATGGACACAATTCTGAAACCAAATCAAATTAGAACCATTAGTTTCGGGTCTTGAAAATGAGGAACCAGAACCGGAACCGTTTCCCACGATTCCATTTCGGTTCTATAGAATCGACAGTTTCTGATTTTGGTTTTAGAACTACAAAACTGTCTTTCTTTTTTTCCAAGTAAAAAAATAAATTATAGATTTTAAAAAAATAAATTTTAAACTCAAAATAATTAATAATTGGGTCTCCAAGTATTAAATTGTTTGGCCAAAATTTGTAAAAATTTGTTTAGAATACACATTTAATTATATACAAACACAACCAATATCAATTATAGTTAATAATATGAGATTGCAAAATAATTTAGAGGATAATAAGAAAATTACAATACAAAAAATAATCTCATGTTATTAAGTAATGAATTTTGTTTTTAGGAAAAATTTATATAAATTGAATTATATACGATTTTAAGTTGTTTATTTTTATTATTATAATAAAATATTAAATATTATAAATAGATAATAAATTTTACCATTAATCTAAAATAGTATAAACATTAATAATTTTATATTTAATATAATTATTAAAATATTTTTTCTAATTATTTTATTTTATTTTTTTCTCAATAAAGTTGATTGGAACCACTGGTTTCACCCAGTTCTAGACCATAGAACTGCCAAAGAACTAGAAAATCGATGGTTCCTAACTAGTTCTAGAATCAACTAATCGATTTGGTTCCGGTTTTAGAACCATTGGTGACCGCTTAGGTTTGAAATCGAACTGTGCTTATATCTAATTCTTACAGGCTACGATAAATGGCTTCTCTTATACACTTTCCTAGATTCCAAATAAATTATAGCAAAGAAGAAATTTAAGTAATTTTATTTTATTTACCTAATTTGGTTGAAGTTAGAGGTTTTGTACAAGAAATATGAACAAAGTACATTGATTTATTGTGAATCATTAAGCTGTTAAACAATTCTTTTAATTTTTTTTTGACCGAAACAGTTCTTTTAATTCGACAAATTAGATTTACATGCTTAACAGCATTTAGTGTTTATTTACAATAGATTCTACTTTTTTGTGCAAATCAGTTTCCACGTAATATATCATGTATATAAAATTAGCATGAAAACAATTAGTTTATATTAATAATTAAGATATGGTGAAAATTGTAGGGCTTAAATATATTATTTTAAAAAATTTTAGAATTTAATATGAGATTGAAAATTTTTTAATGATTAAAATTTTTCCAGGAGTTCAAAAATTATTGAAACTCAAGGTTTTATAATTTGATAGAAAATAAAAAAGGCTCCAAAGAATTTCTAATTTATTTCTAGAACGAGTGTCACAATAAGTGTCTGTCAGTATTTTATAAATTGTATCCAATAACCTAAACCCATTTATTAGGCTATGTTTGGTATAGGAAAACTACGAGGGGATAATTAAGAATGAGGGATTGAATCTCATCCCCTTGTTTGGTTTAAGAGTAAAAGATAAGGAGAGCGAAATTGGATATAATATTTCTTTATGCCTACCATTTATTTTGTATTCTTCAAAATGGAGAGAATTAGGAGAAAAGAAATTTTTTAAAATTTATTCTTATACTCTTTTTTTTTAAATTACTTATTATCTTTTAGAGACATATAAGTAATTTTCTATTTATCATATTTTGTGTTTTATAATTAAGAATCCATCAAATTTCCTCTCCTTCATTATCCAAACATATAAAATGATTTAAATTCTCTAACAATTCGTTTCATCTAGTTTTTTTTTTCCACATCATTTCCTTCCTAATTTATTCCATCATGCCAAACAAAACAAAAATTTATAAAAGGAAACAAACATTACTTAATATGTTGTGTCTTGTGACTTCATTTAATAAATTCAAATTTAAAAACTCTATTGTATCTGACCAATTTATACGTAGATTCTCAAAACCTGAGAGTATAATTTGGCCCATTGGACAAACGTATTTCATGTGGTAAACCTAATTATAATTATTTATCTAGAAAAAATAAGATTACCAAATACAAAAAAAAAAAAAAAAGAATTACACTAAAGCCTAATTTTTTTACAAAATTAAAGTTCACAGAAACAAATTGAAATTCAATAACTGTCTCTGTAAAATTAATATCTAATCACATATGTCAAAATAAATAATCTACCAGCCACATTATTGCATCACAAAGAAGCATTACTTGACTGAATATTACTGCCCATATATAGTAAAAGTTGTTGTTAATTAATATGTATTCACATTCGATTTCATGGTACTTCGAGCGGAGCCAAAACATTTTGGTAACGAAAATTTATATATTAAAACAATACCATACGATACCAAAAATATTCCGTTTTATTTTAGTTTTTTTTTTTTTCCTGTTACAATGAGATGAAGATTCGTATCTCTTACTTGAGAGATGAGAGACGATGCCATTAGCTGCTTTATTAATTTAATTTCAGCAATATAACAAAGCATCTTAATAAACTAATATAACTATTTTGACACACGTTACATGTAAACAAAGAAATAATTATTTTTACAAGGGAAGACATAACTATAGCAATATACTCTTTATACAAATGCACCCTAAATTAGTTGGCTCATGGTATTATTCTGTAACTAAAAAAGAATACCATACAAAACTAGTCTCTTAGATATTTTTATCAAATGTTGTTATAGAATATATCACATAAAAGATTTATTGGTACTAGTTTATATATGTATCAATGAGTATTGAATAAATACATATAATATTTTGACGTATTAAGAAAAAAAAAAGCATATTACTAAATACTTGAATGCTATTAATCAATTTTTATATGATATTAGTAACATTGAAGCCTTTCTCATATGAGAGGAAATTACAAGACCCATAAAACTTTGCTTGGCAATGTAGACATTTGAAAGTTCGTTTTTTCACCACACTCTTAGATGTAAAGTCTTCATGGACTCCCAAAATGCTAAAGCAATCCATATTATGTAGAGGAGAGCAAATTCCCCTCAATATGGAACTATAAGAAATAAGCTTAATGTGAGAATTTCTTTTTACAAATGTGAGAATTTTCACCGTGCCACATTAACTTTTCTCTAATTCCCATTTTTTTTTCTAGTTTATATTGTGATTAAAAATTAGATGCAATACATTATTGTACCCATCCATGCAGTGGTGTGTGCCCCCACCATCCTTTTACATTAGCTAACCTGGGATTCCATTCTAGGATTAGCCTGCAGTATCTTCGTGACCTGCCAAAACTGCTATAAATGCAAGGGTGAGTCCGTGTCAGAATCACGCATGGCAAACGTCGCAGCCGAAATTGATCGGCATCGTCTCGAGTGGAATGCCCCCAGCCCCACTGCAGTGGTCCTATCTGCAGATATTATTCACGGTTGCTACAGTAATTTGTTTGTCTTACCCTTATGAAAAAATGGTTCTGGCGACGATGTCTTTCGACATACTGTTCCCCATCCTCCAATGAGCTTGCATCTCCATGCCCTAATAGCATCAAATACATGTCTGTAGTTTCTACTGCCAGGAAAATATAACGGCTTATTCTCTCCTCTTCCTTAATGATTTCATGGTTATGAATCAAGGGCATCTCCACTGCCATTGTTGTGGAGCTTAGGGATATATGCCTGCAGCGATCGATGTTCCCTCAGAAGAACAAAATATGAATTTCCATTTTGTCCGTTATAATGCCTCCTGAAGAATGTAAGATCTATTTCAATGCATTGCCGCCAATCTCTTGGGTGATGAGCACGATTCTTTCCGAGAAGTTTAATAGGACCAAATTGATTCTGAAGAACAAAATATGATTTAATTGAAGATTCAACAACATACGTGCAAATCAAATAAATCAGATCTATATATTTCCCTCAACACTTATTACCATGGCATATTTGAGATACTATTTTGAGATCATAACCATGCATTACGTATAGGATAAAAATAAGTTTACGCATGATAATAAAAAAATTTGTGTTATTTTGGTAAATGTTGTGGCATTGAAGATGGTGGAATCATAGTTTTCCGGATTTAGGTTGGATATATAATATAATTGCTCGCTTTGTAATTTAGTGGGATCCAGTTCTGATCTCTATCCTTGAGGTATTAAGTTTGATTTTCTACATTATAATGTCCTTAGTGACCACATTATTATAACCACTGAAAATAAATATATAATCTACAACTTTTCCAAAGTCGAGATGTGAAAATTAAATATGAACAACCTTCAATTTACTCTATTAAGCAATTCATTGAGGTTAGACACGCCTGTGAGATCTTAAAAGATTATATTAATTATTTTGATAAATTATTATTGATGTACATATTTCATTTAATTAAATGATAAAAAAATCCAAATCCAAAAACGAAGAAAAGAGAAAAAAAAAAGGAAAAATCTAGGCTTAGCTACCCTAGATTTAGGGAAGTCAATTAAGAGGATTGCCGTACCTTATGTTTATCATAAAATTGAACTTTTAAGATAGTTTAGCCAAGCTTATTATCACTATAGTGGATAGGGGTGAGTGGATAATCTTATCGTATAAGATACCCATTTCTATCTTACTCGATCGGATAGGGTTTGGGTGGGTATTAGTAGTTACATGATAGGGTATGAGTATAAATTTTTTGAAACCTATTCTCATAAGATAGGATACATGTATAAGGTCGTTATACCTTGTACTCACCTTAGAATCTATACTATACAGTAGAAGGTAATAGTTTTAGGATATCATTTATCCACTCAATTAAATATTATATACTAATGTCAATATATAATAAATAAATAATAATATTCTGTTGCTTATATTGTAACCATTTATATTATTTTAGAAGAGTTATGATTATATATATGTACTTGAACTCCCAAATTATATAAATATGTTATTTATTTTATAGCACTACTTAATATAGAAGTAGCTCCAAAGTTTTTAATTTTGGAATTTTGTGCAAGTTTTATAATTTTGTTTAATATTTCATCAATGAGTTCTACAGAAATTTGTTGCAGGTTTCAGCTTTCACACATAAACATATTCTATATAGTATAGAACTTGTAATATCGACAAGTCATTTTTAAAATTTCTTTCCACATATTGTTTATATTGAAAATATGAAAATAATATAATGCTACATATTACATGAAATCATATCGAAAAACTACAAACTTGAAGTTTGAAAATACAAAAAAAAGAAAAAAAAATATAAATTTTGTGGAAAAAAAATTACACGTTCCACAGATACCTTATGCCCCTATAGTTTGATGGGGTAGAGTATGCAAGGGTGATACAGGGTAAGTTCCAGGTACGAAATTTAATACCAAGTTCCTTATAAAATAGGATATGGATAATACTTTATATCGTATCCACCCTGTTACACGAGCCAAGTTTGAGCCGATAAAGATTTGCTCCTGCAAACATCAAAAGACAAATTAGAGGGGTGCCACGGGTTTCCGGTGCAATCACTCTGATGCTTAAGTCGGTCTATCGATAAAAATAAGGATAGTGCAAACAGAATGTTAGATATGTTGTTTTGTCTGTACTCTATGCTATTTTTCCTATTCACTCTTTGTTCTTCTTGTCCCCTTTCCCTAAAAGTTTGGTGGTTAGGTTGGGGGGGGGGGGGGGGGGGGGGGGGGAGGGGGGGGGAGGGGGCTTGGGGAAGTAATAGGGTTTTGGGATCATACCAGGATACCTAATACAAGAGTTTGTAATAGGTACAGAAGTGGTACCCGGATAGGAGGGCTTGGCATCATGGAGCGCAGCCGAGCTGTTAGTGTCCTAGGCTATGAGATGTGACTAGGTCATGAGATGACAATATGAGATTGGTTTGGGTCGAGGATGGGCTGATCAACCCAGCGACCTGATGAACTCGAAGAGGTGTTATGAGGTATGGATTTGAGGTCGAGTCCTACACCAACTCATATAGTTGAGATGTTATGTTCTCTGAGATGAACTGAGTTGTTTCTTCCATGGTTGCTGGGGGCAAAGGTTCCTAGCCTCCCAAAGACTGAATGGGCCTAGGGCTATATTTTACTATCAACATTTATCCCCCCACTCTCGATGTGAGAGCAGAGAGAGTGTATACTTGTAAGGTTGTTGTCTTCAGGGAGTTCAGGTCGGGGAGAGCTGAGCTTTCCATCTGAGTTGCATCCCCCTTTAGTGATGTCTTATTATGAGAACCGTTGGATTTCCTGGTGGGATGTTATACCTAACACACTTCGTAGTGTCTAAGGGGGTATGTTATTTTCAAAGGGACCTATGGATTTGCAAGGTCCTGACAATAATTGTGTCTGACTTTGACAATTATGGCGAGTAATTGTGATGTCAAGGCCCTAAGGCCTGGTCATGGATCTTAAGGGGGCTGGGCCTTCCCACTTTCCTCATTCTTCTATAAGTACCCCTTTATTGTGAGGGTTTATTGGTAGTATTTTCTTTTTACATTTCATTGGGAGATTTTTCGAAAGTTTCTTTCATCTTTAGTTCATAAGTGCCTTCCAAGCTTTGTTAACGATGTCGAGTTCAGGTACCTCCACTACCCAATCTTTTTCGCTCGACTCGACTAGCAGGATTCAGTAGTTTACCCATGAGGTGGGGAGAGAAGAGGGAAATACTGCGTCAAGGTCTTGTGGCTTGAAGTCAAGTGATAGGCATGGGTCGAAGAGTGGGGGCTTTGCTTCCGTTAGTGGCCACGAGGAGAGATCAGTCAAGTCTCTAAGGTCGGCACTGAGGTGCTTCTAGTGTTGTTCCCTATGCTTAATTGGCCAGGAAGGTTTATTAGGGTCCTAGAGATGTGTATCTTTCTGACGGTTTGCAGAGGATACCGATCGTCCCTTTGTACTTGGAGGCAGCATGAGAAGACGACCCGGAGGGTGGCTGCCCACATGGGATTTGAAGTAAGCTATCAAAGGGAGAGATCCAAGCTGTATTTGAGTAGAAGTTGTGCGATGCTCCATAGGATTGGGTGATTGTGAAGCTTACGAAGTCGGATCGCATGTACCTCCTTGGTGGTTAGAAATTTTCTTTGTACAAGAAGTCATTTGAGTTTGGATGAGAGTGCCTTTTTCTCCTTTTCAAAGGGAGTTTTTAAATTTTCATCGTTTGTGCCCAGCTCATTTGTTGTCTAATGCCTAGCAAATATTGGTGCCTTTCTAGGTCATTTATCTCAGCATGTTGGTGTGACTTACTCCGACCTTGTTTCGACATTTCTTTCTTTACAAGAGGTCACCAGAGGAGTGGTGGTACTTTACCAAATAGCTTAAGTGTCCTCAGTTGCTTGTCGAGCTCATAAGTTCAAGTGGGTTACATTGGAAGCGTAAGTTCTGGATAATCAGGCTGGAGGACAGCGTGCAACAGGGCTTTGACTTTTGGGTCGAATGGTGTAAACTTATTCGTGAGAAGTCCCCATCCTTAATGGCGCATGATGCTAATAGGTTGATAGTGTCAGAAGATGCCTTGCGAGAGCAAGGTGGAAGGCTATATGATGCCCTATTTGTTGTAAGGAACTTTATGAGCAGGAGGCCAATAACCGATGGAGGTGTGACCTGGTTGTTCATGACATGGAGCTATCTCTCTTTCTCCCTTCCTCCTGAATAACCTATTGAGTCGAGCTCTAGGGGAAAGGTTTTTTCTGTGGTCAAGGGGTGTGATCTTATTCAGCTCAGTTGGGTAGGTAATTTTACATCGATGCTGGCTTAGTTATTTTTTGTTTTGCAGAGCTTGTGTTGTCATGGTAAATATGGATAATGTGTTGGTTAGTCCTTCAAAGAAATGAAAGAAGTCGTTAGCAAAGAGACCAAGAGTTGAGGAGCAACCTATTGAGGTTGAGGATGCCACTAAGGTCGTCTTGCCTATAATTGATGTTAATGAGTAGGAGTAGAGAGCTAGAGAAGGGGCTGTGGGAGCTAGAGGTGTAAGTGATGTTGGTGGGGTCGGTATTGGTGTTGGCATTGGTGAAGGAGGCATGAATCCACTTCGTTTGGCTTCATCTCGGGAAGAATGTGGTTCGATCTAACTGTCCCCCATGTCGACGTGGGTTCGAGCTCCTATTAGTGTTGGTGAGGTCAGTGTAAGCAGTAACGCTAGCACAGAAAGTCAGATGTTAGTTTGCAATAGTGGAAGCCAGCCTGGGAGGGGCAACACTGGTATGCCACTTGATGTCGTGAAGGGAAGGTGTTGAAATAGAGTGACATTGCGATGAATTGGTCATCTTTTGATTAGATGGCCCACCCAATGACCTTAGGAAGTTGAGGGCATTCTATGATGAATTGTCATTGGTGGATTTGGCTATAGATTTCTCTGTTTAGAAGACTTACGAGGTAATGATGCTGTTATATTTGTTAAATTTTGTAGTTAAGCGAATCTGAGTTATGTTTAGTGAGCTATGTTAACTATTCTTTGTTGTAGGCTCTGGTGACCGTCATTGAGGCTTTTCGGCTATTGAAGGAGAGTCGTGAGGTAGTGTGTTGTACTTTATTTTCACTTTTCCTTTTCACTATTTCCTTCTTTTATTTATTTTTTATTTTTTACACATCTCATTTACGTAGGGAGCTACGTAGCTTAAGGCACAGAAGGCAAGCTTAGGGAAGGAGCTTGCCAAAGTGAAGCAAAGTGAGGTACGACTGAAGAGAGACTTGATTACTTTAATCGACGAGCTTGATAAGCCGTGTGCATGGGAGGAGGATAACATCATATGAATGCGGGTTGATGTAGGCAATGCGAGGAGGAGACAGGCATCCGCGGAGAAAGCAGCGAGTGAGTTTAAAGACAAATGGAAAAATGTGAAGGAGGATCGAGACAAGCGTTTTTTGCCTGGTAAATGAGATGGAGACCACCATGAGGAGGCAAAGATGGAACTTGAGGTTGCTGCCTAAGAAAAAGGAAGCTATTGGAGAGCTTACACTCGCTAAAGGGAGACTGAGAGAAGTTGAAGGTAAGGTTGTTCTGGTTTTTATTCACGTCGTTCATTATTATTGTAATGGCTTCCTTTTGATTGATTATCACTATTTTTGTAGGGTCGCGTTGTGGATCTTCAAATGGTCAACTCATTCTTGAGGCGACCAAGAAGTGGGTGATTCATGAGCTATTTAAGAGTCGAGAGTGAAAGGATACATAAGTAAAACTTATCTGAGATACCACGAAGTTGATAAGAAGCGACCTATTAGAGAAGTACCTAGACTTGGATGTTAGTTGCTTATCGACTCATTTGGGGGAAGTTCCTGAGAAAGGCTTTGCGACGAGAGTGATGGTGAAGGTGATGGCAAGCGAGGTAAAGAGGTTATTACTGAGGGCACGGTCGAAGCTACTGCGGAGGAAGCTATTGAGGTTGCTGAGGAAGTAGGGGTCATTGGTCACCAAGGAACTGGCAATCTTGATGCTCAAGAAAGCCATTGTGAGGGTATCATGATGACTCGATAACCCAACCAAGAGGTCTTGTTGTCAGCGACCTTTGATGTCAGTGGTGCGCCTTAGGTTGAAGGACTTTCCGGGAGGTAGGTTAAAGCTGAGCTTATTGAGGGGCTAAGTGGAGCAATGAGATCTTTAGGGTTTTTGGCAAGTGAACTAGGTGTTTAGGGTCTTTTCTTGTTATACTGTAGATTGGGAAATTTTTTTTTTTAGTATTAATGTAATTTAGGATGATGTATTCCCTAATTATCAATGATTTTTTTTTGTGCCTGATCTTTGTTCAATAATTAGAGTTTCCCTATTCTGTCCATTGTTTTTGTTGGTCTTCCCAACCTTGCTTTCTATTGGATTACGTCGCCTGGGCTTTGTCACATTTTCCTAAGACTAGTCATAGTCTGTCAGTACAACTTTCCTGAGTGGATGATGATGTTCTGCTAAGGGGGTTACGTGTGTTAGAAAAACTTTCCATTCTGATGGTCATGGATTTCCTACGCATGATTGGACGGTAAGGAGGTTTGTGCTCGAGGTATTTGAGGTTTAGTGACATTGATTATCATGCCTATGAGATGTTTGTAGCTCTATAAATACCATTTGTGTGTGAATTTCCTTCTCCCAAACAGCGTTCTTGCTTGTTTTTATTACCATAATTAATCTCGTACTAATTATACTAATAAGAAAATTGTGAGGAGTCATGGGAGTCATCCCTGTCATACTTCGTTGGCTTGAGAGGTCGAGCCTGTGGGCACCTCGCCAGTTGAGGTGCTGAGGGAGTCTTGTTGTCTCTGTTTAGATGGGTCGGGAGTCTCGCAGTCCCTATTTATGCAAACCTATCACTCAGGTTATGTAGTGAGCTAGGTATTTTGACCGAAGTGCATTTCTACCTATCCCAGTAGCTGTCTTGTTTGGGATTGTGTTTTTATTCTGTAGTTGTTTGAATGTGATGTTCGTTGGCATGCACTCTTGGGGTTGGTCGTGGTGACTGCAGTAGTTGCGTACACATGAATGGGGGCCTGACTTTATTGAATAGTTTGGGACGAGGTCATCGTGGAAAGGTTACCCAATCTCTTTTCCTCTTTTCCAATCAATCTCGTATGGAGTCCTTGATGGGAGATGAGGTTGTTAGAGCTAAGGGTGATGATCTCCTTTGTAAGCTTAGTTTCATATTGTCAAGTTGGTAGGAAGCTTACTAGGGAGGTGGCTCTTCAATCCATGTTATCTAGTAGTGCCGAGTTGGATCCAGTTGAGGTTCATTTTCGTTATTACATGGACAAGCTTAGGTCGATGTTTAGGGATATAGAGTTATGGTATTGCCCAAACTCGTAGGAGGACTTCTCTAATGGATAAGCCCGTATCAAGCCATGGTCGGGTGGTTCTCGGAGAGCTTTTCTAATTTGAGGTTTAAATCCTTTTTGGGACCTTTGAAGTCATGGTTGAGTTTGCTCAAGAATGCCATGTTCGTGTATTGTCTTGGTGGGGATGCTAATGAAAAAACTATCCTAGCCATGATGCTAGTCAAAACTACTATAAAAATTTTCTTTAATGAAATAAATGAACAGTGACCTTGATTTCTTGTGTGTTTGGTTGTACTTTCTTTTTGCTCAGTTTCTTTTATTTGGCCCTTTTGGGGTTTATTTGCTTGATTGTGTGAGAGTAGTCATTTGAGGGAGTTATTCGAGGTGGCAAGGGGAGTTACTCGTAAGAGGGTATCACCTGGGCTCTTTAGGGGAGTTACCAATAAGAGGGAGTCATCCAAGCTCTTTAGAGGAGTTATCTGTGTGAGGAAGTTACCCGAGCTCTTTAGGGGAGTGACCCATAAGAGGGTGTTACTTGAGCTCTTTTCTTTGAGTTGTAAGAATTTGTTTCGAGCATCATCATGACACGATCTTTATAAGGAATTTTGATTTCATTCGTGAATGCTTTTCTTGTTTCATTTTAAACACCTAGTTTCTTGCTACTCAAAGAACCTTCTAAAATTGTTGGGTTCCAGGTTCGTAGGATGAGCTTGCTTTCCAATGTTTCGAGCTCGGAGGCTCCATTCCGTAAGACTTCCTTCATGCTTATTAGATCTTCCCAGTTTGGGGCAAGTTTTCCACGGGCTTCTTCCGAGCCCATCACTTCTAGTTTTTTGCAGAGGAGGTCTTTAGGGAGGAAAACTTTGTGTTGAACCTTCTTTTTATAGTACCGTACTGCTTTCTGTTGATATGCAGTGATTCCTTTGCTCACAGTGCCATGAGTTTCCTCTATGGTGTCGAGCTCTGCTCAGAGGCTGACCTCATTAATCAATTCATCGTATGAGGCCACCCAAATATTGTGTAAGTCTAATTCGATGGCAGAACGGCCTCGAAGCCAAAGGCAAGATGAAAGGGAGTCTAATCGGTAGGAATTTATCGCATACTATTTTTCCTATTCACCCTTTATTCTTCTTGTCCCCTTTCCAAGAAGGGGGAAAGGGATTTATAGGGTTTTAGGATCATACTAAGATACCTTGTACAAGGCTTTGTACTAGGTACGAAAGTGGTATCGGATAGGAGGGCTTAGTATTGTGGAGTGTGGCCGAGCTATTGGTGTCCTCCTAGCCATGAGATGTGATTAGGTCATGAGATGAGGATATGAGATTGGGCTGGCTCAAGGATGAGCTGATCGACTCAGTGACTTGATGAGCTTGAAGAGGTGTTCAAATCTATGGATTCGAGGTCGAGCTTACATTAGCTCGTACAGTTGAGGTGTTATATTCTCTAAGATGAACTGGGCTGTTTCTTCCATAGGCTGCTAGGGGCAAAGGTTCCTGGCCCCCCAAAAGACTAAGTCGGCCTAGGGTTATATTTTATCGTGAACACACCTTATACACGCTTATCTCTAATAGTGGATTTTAAGATTTAAGTTATGTAAAATATAGCTTTAGAGGTAAAGTTATTGAGATCAATGGGATGTCATTCATCTAAAATATGTAAATGAAAAAAGTGTGTACCATCATTACCTACGTTACAGCAGAGATGGGGACATACAATCTACTATTGTCCTGGAATTAAGGGCAAGGCTTCGTAATAGCTTCACACACACACACACACACACATACACACACAAAATATGTTAAAGACATTTATAACATAAGAATATGAATATTGATCTTTCAATGAAATATATTAGATTTGATTTTTTTCCTTAGATTATATAGCTGAGGGAAAAAAGTTATGAAGAAAAGGAGTTTTATTATGAGATCTTAGAAAGGTTAGATTAAGTTTAAAAGGAAAACTATAAGTGCAATCTAAAGTGGATTATAAATTGATAAGCTGTCTCTATATAAAGAAAATGAAAAATGTTAGGATCTGGAGTATGCCTTCAATGGGGAGAAATTCAATGGATTTTGTTAAGGATTACACAAATAGGTTTTTGACACCATCTATAATGCAAAACCTTAAAGTAATGGGTTAATGAGTCTTCTTTCTTATAAACTCTTCACATAAGACCTATTTCTCATGTTAGATTCTCACGCTTGCACCTTATTAATCTTCTTCTCAAGTGTGAGTCTCTACGATGGGGTAGGCCATACTCCCCTCAAGAGCTTATCATATTGATTATGTTAAACCTGCTTTGTGAGTGGCCTACTTACCATGAGTTTTACAAAGGAGTCACACCATAAAGCTCTTCTGTCTACATGGTGGGCCAACCATGAGAGTTTCACAATTGAACTAGGTTTTGATTCCAATTGTTAGGTGAAAGCTTAACCTTAATCACGATAACAAAAAAATCGATTAATAAAACAATTAATCAACCTATGATTAAGGTTAGGCTTTCTCTTAACAAGTGGTATTAGAGCCTAAGGTTTCAAGAAAATAAAAAAAGAAAATTAAGGCCTTATTGTAGCACAAATATGGTAGAATCATTAGATACGATGATCAAACTGAATTCAACAAATTACTCCATATGAAAATCTATTATGGAGGATCTATTGTATTGCAAAGATCTATATTTACCTTTGGGCGGTGATGATGCAAAGCTATAGACAAATTTGATGCTAAGTGGTCAATCATGAATAGAAAAACTATCAATTATATCTAAAAATGTGTGGATCACAGTGTGTATCACCATGTGGCCTAGGAAATGAGAGCATATGTCCTATGGAGGAAATTGGAATCCATGTATGAGAGGCAGACGACCTTGAATAAAACCTCCTTGATCAGGAGAGTTGTAAATCTGAAATACAGGGATGGATCCAACATGGTTGAGCACTTGAATGATTTTCAAAGGCTAGTGAATCAGTTGTCTTCCATGAAGTTGGTGCTTGATGATGAGATTCAGGCACTATTGTTGTTGAGTTCCTTACCTGATAGTTGGGAGACATTGGTTGTGTCTGTTAGTAACTGTTCCCTAGAGGTGAAGAACAGCCTGATGAATGAAGAGGCTAGGAGGAGGGATCTTGATATAGGGTCTAATTCTATGGCACTTATTACTGGTAAGCCAGGAAGGAATGTTAGAAGCAGGTATAGAAGATCATTAGCTGAAGATGATGAATATGAGAAATCCAGGGGAAAGTCCAAGTCAAGAGGAAGAAAAGACCTCAAATGCTACTATTTATGATAAGCCAAGTCACATGAAGAGAGAGTGTAGACTCTAGAAGAGAGAGAAAGGTAAACGTAATGAAAAGGATGAAGATACTACAACAGTAGCAGCAACAAATGATGATGAGATCATCATTGCCTAGGATGAGAAGTGTGTTAGCCTTACAAGTCATGATGATGACTGGGTTATTAATTCTGGTGCCTCTTTCCATGTGACTTCTCATGGTGAATTCTTCTCAACCTACATTGCTGGTAATTATTGTAATGTTAGGATGGGAAATGATGGTAGATCTAGGATTGTTAGCATTGGAAACATAGTTTTGAAGACTAACACAGTTTGTAGGTTCATTCTCAGAGATGTCACACATGTTCTAGATATCTGCCTTAACCTTATCTCTGTAGGAAAGCTTGATGTTGAAGGCTATAGTAGCCACTTTAGTGAAGAAAGATGGAAGCTCACCAAGGGTTCTCTCATTATGGCAAAAGCAAAGAAGAGGAATACCCTTTACTTAATGTCAGCAAAGCTAAGTAAAGGAGACGTGAATCCTGTACTCTCACATGAAGATTCTAATGATGGTAGAAATGGGGGAGATTCGGTTGAAGAATCCCAAGAGCCTTATTTGAGATGAGAAGATATGTAAAAGGTAGATGACCATTAGTTAGATTTAGTCTAGATGAGGATGTGATACTCACTGATGGGGGAGAGTCAAATGGTTATAAGAAAGACATGGGAAATGAAAAGAAGAAAGGAAATGTTAGAGCCATGCAAGATAGACTAAAATCCTTCATGAGAATAGGAAAATTGACTTGGTGAAACTGCCTAAGGGCAAGAGACCTTTGAAGAACAGATGGGTGTTCAAAGTGAAGATTGATGAAGACAGCTCACTATCAAGGATCAAGGCAAAAGCTAGTTATGAAAGATTTCAGTCTAACAAAAGATGCTGCAGGAAGACAGCAGAAATGTTGATACCCCTTATATGAGTTGAAGGAGGAGATTGTTGGGTTATAGATCCAACTTATATGGGTTTATAACTAAGGAAATCCTAAATATATATTGATATATATTTAGAAGGCTTTGAAATCAAGGATACCCTAAATATAAGGCATATACTTGGAAGAGGACTTGAAGATAAGGAGTTTTGTGCAAAACAAAGGTGTTCTATGTTGTACACTAGCTGATAGGGGAAGCTACACCGCCGGCCTACAACATGTAATAGCTAGCATTGAAATTGTGAATTATTTCCGAGAGTTGCAGAGAGACTACGCTGGCATGAATGCCGTCGCTGTTGGGGGATACACTGCCGGTGTAAGGCAGTATACCGTTAACGTACAAGCCGGCATACAGGTTTCTAGAACGCCGAAGTTTTCTACACCGCCCCTACACCACTAGCCTATGTTTTATTCAAGCTAGCTTTTGTGTTTTGCATATAAATAGTACCTATTTGTCCTATGGTTAGTATATAATGGGTGTGTGCCTCTTCTCAAGCCTAAAAGGAGTATTCTAGAGAGAAAAGAGAGGAAATTCTAGAGAGAGAAACTCTAGAGGGAGAAACCTATTTCTGTTTGTAATCCACTGGTTGTGGTGAAGATCTGTGAGATCCGCTAGTGATATCAAGTAAAGAACAAACTTGTAATCCCATTATTTTTAAGAGTGGAAGAAATTGTGCGCTGCTGGTCTTGTGGCTTTTCTCGCATTGGGTTTTCCACATTATATCCTTGTGTTGTCGGTTTTATATTTTCACATTATTTATTATTATCGCATTGGCAAGAAGAGATCTAATCTTTGATCACAAGTTGATTAATTGTTTGATTAATCAATTATGTTGTTATTGTGATTAAGATTAGGCTTTGTCCTAATAAGAATATCAATTGCTAGGATCTAAAGTTTGCCTTCAATGGGAAGAAATCCAATAGGCTTCGTGAAGGATTACATAAATAGGCTTTTGACACCATCTATAACTCAAAATCTTAAGGTAGTGGGTTAATAAGTCTTTTTTTTCTTATAAACTCTTCATATAAGACCCATATTTCCCATGTAGGATTCTCACACTTGTACTCTTACAATCTTTCCCTTAAGTGTGAGTCTTCACAATGGGGTAGGCCATACCTCAAGAGCTTATTAAATTGACTCTGCTAAACCCGCTTTGAGAGTAGCCTGCTCACTATGGGTTTCATAAAAGAGTTACACCATAAATCTCTTTTTTTTTTCACATGATGGGCTAATCATGGGAGTTTCCCAACCGAACTAGGCTTTGTGCTACTTGTTAGGAGAAAGCTCAACCTCAATCATGATAACAATAAAATTGATTAATGAAACAATTAATCAACCTGTGAGTAAGGTTAAGCGTTCTTCTAACCAAAAAACTTATAACTCCACTTTATGCAATAGACCATAATAGAATGAATAATTTATTATATAAATATACGTCGAAAGGTTTAAAAAGACAACCCTCTCCTATCTAATTCAAAATTACTTTTTTTTTTCTATTAATTGGTCAAGTTCAAAAGAGTGAGTATCCCTAATTTAAAAAATTAGAATGAAACTAGTAGCTAATTAAAACCAAAGAATACATGATTTAGAAAATCATTTTAGAAAACCAAACTTTCATCAATAGAATGAAGACTGCTTCCAATATTATGTATTGTTGTTTGTTTATATTACACGTTGTCACACCTCAAAAAAAGGCCTAGTAGGATTAATCTAAAGCTATCATATCACGTATGCACCTGTAATATGAGAGCCATATTGTAAGTCAGAGTGTACAAGACTCTATTTATTTATCAATGTCTATCATATAAATGATATATTACATTACTAGATTTCAATTACGGAATCCGGTTTTTCCACTTTCTACTAAGACTACAGAGAATCGGTATCACCTACCAAATAGTGAAAATGGGTTTACAAACCTACAACATAAAAATCTCAATTGTTTACACAATTTATCTAATTTGCACACTAAGTTTAACATAACCTATATATTTCTATCTTCAATAAGGTCTGTTGGAGAAGTTCTCTTCATACATTCTTAGCCTAATCCTAGCTAATGTTAATCTTACACAGAAACTATTGGGGGGTGAGTGAAACCACAGCTCAGTGAGTTCATCCCTCACTACTATTGGTCACACAAGTTATCAAGCATTAATTAAACATTCACGCAAATCTATCTACACATAATATGAATGTATACGTGATGAATGCAAGCAACACATCTATGGGGGTCCGAAACCATAAATGATGTAGATTTACGTTGTCTACATATCAGTTGTCTCGCATACTTACCCGCATGGGATACCTCGTCTTATCCGAATGAGGTTGCCTGGTGGTTACGTCCATCCAGACTTAACCAATGATTATATATCACTGGTAAAAAGGCAATATTTTTCAACATGTTCACGTGATTTATGCTGGTTAATATGTAAATCTGTCCATTACCAGATAATGACGAATCAAACTGACCATCACCAATTAACGGTGAATCAAGCAGGTAGACCCCGACTTAGGTAACATCTACTGCCAATACTGACCATCAACTAGTAAAGGTGAATCCAACAGATAGATCCCAACTCAGGAAATATCTATCGCCACTTCACAAGTGGACCCCAACTCAGGCAACCTCAACTATCAAATCATTACTCGAAAATGTCACATATTTATTTCATAAACTCTTTTAGAAAATCTCGTTTAAGGGATAAAGCAGCGGCCTGAGATTCTTCAAGTCATGATCTTTTGAAAATATATTTCAAAAATACATTTAATAGCAAGCCCAGGACATTACCTATAGCAGGCTTCAAACACATGCAACGAGTATATCCGATTTACTTAGTCAAATGATTAAACTTATTCATTTATTCGGGTGATCATGCAGATGATAACATTCATAACATTCAGTGATTCATCAGACAAGCAATACAACCGATCATAACAACAAGCAGTAACAAACACAAACAAATATCAGATCATAGAAATCCTTCACTTGAGCATTCTTGATTATTTGATATGTCCTTGGAAGGTACTTAGGATTTGAGAATGTAGACTTTAATATTTCCTATGGAATGAAGGAACAGATATTTATCATTATATGTAGTATTTGTATAATGATTCTAGTTGTACTTATTTATGTTCTAATTCAAATTTTACTATTCCTGATTTAATTTTCTTACTTAATTAAGAGTTTCTAAATTTTATAAAAGCTTTATTTTTCCGACAAGGTGATGAAATTTGTATTACATTTTATGTAAGAGAATCTTCCTACATTTCTTAAACTTCAATTTTTAGGTGTATAAACTTAAATTGTGTCTATTTAACCAATCTATTCTTTATTATTCCGAAAATAAGATATTTGAAACAACATATTCACCTATTAATCATGGTATAACCTATACTATAAATTATACTAATTCTAAATTAGACATATTTTTAAAAATTACTCTTTTTCTTTTTATGGTTTCACGTAGTATATTAATCTAAGCCGAGTTGGTTGAAACTAATCACCTAATTCAATTATTAAATCTTCTTTAATTAGCTGAATCAACCTAATATGATTTTACTTAGTAAAATAATTCATTTAAGATATATTAGTTCTATTTATATTATTTATAATTTATTGTTACTTATTAAGACAACATACTTATTAACATAATGTAAATGTCATAACTAAACTTTTATGATTGTCTAAGTATCCTATCTTGTTATTTAATTTAATTTCTATTACCTGTATTGGTTTTTTTATGATCCTATGATAATTAAATTATTTAATATTTATTTTTGTTTTGGTTGTCTTGATCTTGTTGGGTATTTATATATATCTATCGGATATTTGAAAAATTCATATTTAGCTAGCTTATATTTTTATAACTATTGTTATTGCTATTTTAATATTGTTCCTTATCTGACCCACTATAGTACTTATATTTATTTACTATTGTTTAGTGTCGTTGTGTTTCTTTTCATATACTTCATATAACTTTCTTGTTATGAATAGGTATCATATTATTAAAAATTTAGCTTATTTGAATTTCCATATCTTATAAATATCTTATATATAATATATATTACAATTCTATACTTTATTTTTATTTTAAAGTCTAATAATATAAATAATAACGATAATGTTAGTAATATTAATAGTAATGATAAAAGTAATTTACTATTAATGCTGATATTATTTTTCATAATAACTTTAATAAAACAATAGCAATTTCCATGACAACAACAACAACAACAACAACAACAACAACAACAACAACAACAACAAAATAATAATAATAATAATAATAATAATGATAATAATAACATTAACAACATTAAAAACAATATAATCATAATAATAAGAATAATAATGATAATAATATTCGGAATAATATAACATATTTTATAACTAAATCTTATTAATTAATTATTTTAATTTTTTATTATATTTTTCGGATTTCCAAGAGGTACACGGCTAGATACACGGCCGTGTATCAGCTGTGCTCTTTTGGGTTTCAAACCCAGAATCGAAGCCGAGAGGTACACAGGGTGTACATGGCCCTATGTTCCACTCGTGCTCTTTTGGGAATCATGTTATCAAGCCCCAAAAGGTACCCTAAACGTGGCAGTCCGCCACATACGGTATTAAAACTTAAGAATGACTTTCCGAAGTCATGTGAAAGTTTTCAATACTATATATAAGGCATCTATCACAACAATAGGAGACACTGGTGGGATGTATAGTTCGAGATAGTATATACAGCATATAAGAATCTAAATAATCATCCAATTTATCATTAGGAGAATAAAATCCATACATCATCTTAGGGGCTTTTCCCCTATAATTCTCCAAACAATCATAATATCAACTTAATCTCTCACAACAAAATAATACTAACACCATAAGACATTGAAGGATAGTTAACCTAAGATCTTCAAAAGATTTCCAGAAGCTCCTTAAATCATAATTCCACCTAGGTATATGTAGTCCTTGTTCATGAAAGATATTGGTCCTGTACAACAAAAGTCTATCGGAGTATAAGCATAACTAGCTTAGTGAGAATATTCTTGAATCAACGTACTTGTATAAATAATTTCAAACAAGTTATTAAACAAGCATATGAATACATCAAACAAGTGATCAAGCAATACATATGATCTACCGGAAATCATATGTTTGAATGGATTTACCTCTCCATTCAAGGTTAGGTGTTCCAGGCTCTTTAAAACCGGTCTTTAAATCCAACTCCTGTAGTTTACTTTAGGCGCTTACTCGCCCATCTCAAATAGTTCTTTCAGGCTCCTAATCGCCCATCTTGCAGATTTCTGGCTACTGCTCACCCAGCTACTAAACTCTTGTCCTATCAAGAATAGCAGCTCATGCAATGAAACTAACTACGTGATATGCATGAATCAATTAATATAATTCGTAGCATATGATTAGAGTAATTTAAAGGTGATCAAAGAATTTGCACACACTTCAATAGGATAATAATAAAACATAAGTTAATTAACAATGATTCATGCCTCAGTATGCTTAACATTCTTTCAACCAATATTATCATACATAATTCATTTTCATCTTTTCCTACTTCTAGTGCCTCTAGCTACAAGCACAACCAAGTACGTAAAAAGTAGGAAATAAACTCACTTGGCCATCAGGATCTATCTTTCTTATGGATGAGTCGATCGGTAATCCACTAATCAAAATAATCCTCTGGGTATGAATACTCCTCCTCGGGATCACCTAATCAAGAAGAATACCCATAATGAGTATTTCTTATTGATTCTATGGTACTTATCAAAAACTATGTCATAAGATTGTTAAAATTCGTATAGAAGGTAATTCTAACTTAAAATGGCCATAACTTGGTCATTTTAACTTGGAATTGTGTATATAATATACCGTTTTCTACCTACTCGAAAAGATCTATCCATTTCTAAGTTATTTTTGTCATAAAAAGCCATTTGAGTTGGAAAATACTATGGTACAGAAAGTTACGAATATATGGATATATATATAATATATATATCTAGTTGAAAAATCCTTTGAACATATATAGGCACTCATATTGTATGCATGATTTTTGTAGTTTTGTCTCAATATTGATATTTCATAAACAATTTGTCTTTGGTGGTTTTAAAAGATAAAACTTTTTGAGAATTTCTCCTTTTTGAATTGTTAGAAGGAAAAATATATTTGAGTTGTTATGAATAAATGTTTTCCTATTATAATTTCATTTTCTCATTTTCAAAAGTAAATTCATTTTCAAAAATTTGGTTCTTTAAGTTATTTACTAACTCTATTTCTAGTGATTGAAAATAAGCTTTTCAAAATATTCCTTAAGTTTTTGGTGTGGTCAAATATTTGAAGTAGTATTAAATGTATGTTTCCCTCTTATTTTTATATCCTTTTTCTTCTTTAAAAAATAGGTGTACTTCTAAAACTTTACTTTTTTGGCAAGTTTTATTTTTCTAGGTTAGTTTCCAAAATTTTATCTTAGTTTGAAAACTTGTTTTATTCTTAATATTTGTCAAGTGATAGAATAATTCCTTTAGACAAGTTAATAAGAAAAGCTTTCTTAATAAAGAATTGTTAATATTAGAACTTAGTAAAAATTTCATTTTAATTCTGAAAGAGAGTAGCAATATACAATTCAAGTTTTGAAGATACTTTTATATCATGTGATTTTCAAAGTCTATGGTGAACCTATTTTAGTTTTATAAAAGGTATGGTTGAGTTAGAATCTTTCAATACTAAAAATTCTTTTTTTTATGAAGTATTAAGTTTTGATTTATGAAAGAAATGAGTACCTTTTATTATTTTGAGGAAATCCACATTACAAATTCTTCTAGAATTTATTATTAGCTTATTATTTTGAAAAAGTTTATTTAAAAACAAGACTTAGATCTTTTGTTAGAAATTCTTTTTGTTAAGAAATCTAGTTTACTTTTCTTTCTTTAATAAAGCACCAATTTTTGTTTTTATTTAAGACAACAACATTTTAATCATGCATGAATATGATTATGTAGCAATATAAAAATAAAGATAATACATAATAAGATAGAAATAAATACTTATAAGTAAATAAACATAATAAAATAGCTAAGCATTGGGAACCTTAGCTTCATCAAGGTATCACAATCATGTATTGGGAGCCTTAGCTTCATCAAGGCAACCCAGGACTAAGAATAGAGTAGTCCCAAAAGAAAAGAAAAGAAAAGAAAAGAAAGAAAGATAATTGTTTTGACTTGATATGGACAAGTCTAAGACTAGAAAGACTAGTCTTAATATATTGCATAAAACAAGTAAATAAATAAATTGCAAGACATGAAAATAAATAAATAACAAATGAGCTTATATGTTCTAAATAAATATATATACGTAGTATACATAATATTATATAAGTTAGATTAGAGCAAAAATAATAACAATAATAACAACAACATAATAACATAATGTAAAATAGGAACATGAACAAAAACAAGACATGAACATATTGTTGCTTCTTTAACTCATATGAGTATAAGAAACATACACTAAGCTCATGCTAAGTTGTATGAACATGATAAAGAATATAGGTAGAATTTTTACCTAAGGTTTAATGGAAGGTTTGAAAAGAGATGAATGGGTTTTGTCTTTATTATTTTCTTCTTGAAGAATAGAAATTGGTAAAGAGTGTTTTGAGAGAGATTGTTGGAGAGAGGTTTTGAGAGAGTATTTTGGTAGAGTTTTGTTATGTAAAATGGATGTGTAAAAGAATAAAAGAAGAAGGGGGTATTTATAGAATTTTTGGAGTAAATTTTGATGTATTAAAATAAATTGGAAAGAAAATAATATAGAGAAGAGAAAGGGGGTGGCCAGCGGTTTCAAGAGGAAGAAGAGAGAGAATATTTGTTTGTTTTGTAATTTTTGTAAAGAAAATAAATAATATGTAAAGTTTGATGTGAATAAAGTTGTATTGGAAATGTAAATAGTAAGAAAATAGTATGTAGGTAGTAAGAAATAGGTGTAAGAAAAAGTAGAAATAGTGACATAGTAATGAATAGTATGAATAGTATTTTGAATAGTAGACTAGACATATAAAATACCGGTAGTAATAAAAATATGCATAATCGAGCTATATCTGTTATTTTTAGTTACCGAAAAATTCTAAAACTGATATTTTTGAAATCCTTGTTTAATTACGAGTCTTTTGGTGTTATTGGAATATTTTTATTATTTCGAGCTCCGGGAACGCTTTTCGAGAACTGATCCCGATTGAGTTTGAAGGACACTCGAAATTTGCGAATATGATATTTTTATGTTACACTACATTATTATGAACTATTTTAAGCCATAAACTTAATTTCGTTTTCTAAGGTTGAGAACGCGGGATTGCCGGAGTTGAAATTATTTAATTATCTTGGTCTTTGTTGACTTTTGGAAATTCTGGTTTGACTAAGGTTAGGGTTTAATCCAACTTTATCCTAGGAATTGAGGAGTTTATATCCGGGATCGGATAGGTGGATCTTTTCACATTCGGGTTTTCAAATTGAACGATCATTGGACTTTCTATTTTTGTTTTTTGAAAATTCTCTTATGAAATCCGTTATCGAAATTGATTAAGGTTTGGTTTCAACTTGGGTCAAACTTTAGGGTTTCGATTCGGTATTCCAAAGCCATTCTCGAAAAATTCGAGGGCTTACACATGTACTATTCATCTTCTTCATTGAGTTGATATGATTTTCTCCTATTTTACAAGTTGAAATCATTTCTAAAGTTTTCCTAAGTGTTTCTACATGTTATATATACACATATATCAACTCATAACACATCAATATGTTGTTTAATCCTTGTTTGATTCATGCAAAGGTGTAACTAGGGTTCTATGTGTTTTTACCTTGTTTGGTCAAATTTGTTGTTGTTAATCCTCCTCTCAAAGCTTGTTTCCATCCTAGATGTATAGAAACATAGTTTAAGACAATGTTTAATCATTTTAAACCACTTAAAACAAATTTCTCTTACCTTCTTATTCTTTCTAAGCTTTTAAGGTTGCTTTAATGGAGTCTTAGTTTGGGTTTAAGTTTGCTATTTGTTTTGATGTTTATTTGGAACAAAAATGGTGTGTTTTTGTTGTTGTTTGGCTATTGATTCATAGGTTTGTTGGCTCTAAGCTAAAAGCTTTGTTTCTTTGTTATTAAAGAACTATATATATAGAGAAAAGAGGAAGAAGGAAGGCAGCTCTACAGGATATTCTTCCACCGATTTGTAAGTTGTTTGTATGTGTTTTTGTTTGTATTATTTAGTTGATCCATTTGGCTTAATTTCATTGCTTTATGAGTGTGAATTATTGTATTTTCGAAGGTAAATGTGTGTGAACGTTAGAGGAGAAGTCGACTTGTATTTGTTCAAGAATTCTCAACCGTAGTTTTGTGTAAATTGTACCGTATACGTATAAATTTTGTGTCAATGAAAAATGTAAGGGAGAGAGGATGAATAGAAATACAAAAACAAAGAAAATATGATGAATTTATAACCAACAACTGTATAAAGAGTAGGGAAAAATATGAACTTGTGAAAAAAATCAATTTTGTGGGTCCAAGTGACACGTATGATAAATACTTATTCGATAATATTTTTAGACGAAAATTTACATATTATCGGTATTAAATAAGAACATTCTGGTATACATAGATTTTCTATTAAAGATATGTGTATGTGTGTTATTGTGTATATGTTTGTTACGTACAGGGAAAGAACAAATTTGAAGAAAAGAGAAATGTGAAAAGAAAAAAAAAGTAAGGGAAATAGGATGAATGTAAATACAAAAACAAAGAGAAGATGATAAATTTATAACCAACAACTATGTAAGGAGTGGGCAAAAATATGAACTGGTGCAAAAAGTTAATTTTGTGGATCTAAATAACACGTATGATAAATACTGATTCGATAATATTTTTAGATAAAAAATTACATATTATTGATATTAAATATTCTGAACACTTTGGTATTCATAGAATCTTTAGTTTAAAGCTTTTATTTTTCAATTTTATACCTGCTATCGTAAACTATATTTTATCTGTTTAAAAGTTTTGTTTAGTGGTATTTTGATAAATTAATAATTATATTGCCCTTAATTTAACTTTATTATAAATTTATATGGTTTAAAATCACAGATGGATTCATTAATATTTATAGATTTATTCTAGAGTTTTTATTAGATTAGAACTTTAATATTTATTTTATATTTGTTACTTGGTTCCTTTTTCTAATTATAAGTTACTAGATTATATCAGAATTTTAGTTTTTATAG
Source organism: Combretum micranthum (assembly GCA_024138025.1). Taxonomy (NCBI): domain Eukaryota; kingdom Viridiplantae; phylum Streptophyta; class Magnoliopsida; order Myrtales; family Combretaceae; genus Combretum; species Combretum micranthum. Next base: position 168,505 of record JAMXBD010001671.1, read on the forward strand.
ACTCAAAATTATTTAACTTAAAGGTATTGATATTTTTTTAATATTAAAACTTAGGTTTTTAAATATTAAACAGTATTTTTTATTCTTTCATTTACTTTATTTCGAATATTCTATATTTTTAAAGTCTTATTGATAAAGATTGTTTATTCTAATTTGTTTATACTTAAAATTCAAATCGCGAAAAATTTGGAATGATTTTCTGGTATTTTTATTATAATTCTTTTATGATTCGACACTTTATTTATGATATTTATTATAATCGAGGTATACAAAATTAGGGCGATTACACACATTCTTTTAGTTTTGTCCAACAAATTTTTGAAACTTTCAATAGTTTATGCATGTTTAAATATTGGTGCGGTCAAGTGGTTTTAAAACACTGCATTTCACAGAATAAGGACATCATATATTGATTGAGGTAAATGCAAGCGAATCTAAGCCAATGCAATTTGTACAAGTTTCTTCCGGTGGAATAATTTTTCCCTAATTCACAATTTCTTATCAAAAGGTAAAAGATATTGGTGATTTCTTGTTATGTCTTCCTAATTGCCTATCTCTTAAAATAAAATAATTTTCGTTTTTTGGTTTAGTTGATTTCATTTTTGGGTCGTATTATAACGAAACTTCAATATACACCGCCTTCTAAGTAACTAATTTCTTTTATTTATTTTATATGTAATTAGAAATTTTACAAAAATGAAAATAAAATATAAATGTTATATATTCATAGCAGTTTATACGATTAGAGTAATACTATATGAGAGCTTTTACAGTCCGTCTCAACCATCTAACCATTAAAAAGATATATATATATATATATTATATATATATAGTAATTGAAATATTAACTGTTTTAGTAATTTTATCATGGTTGAGTATGGTGTGAGCTGTTGGATAGTAACGAAATTGGTCTCATCAAAATTAATGACGGGACCATAGGGTTTCCCATACTATATACCCAATTATATATATATTTCTAGATTACAATATATAGTTTCTTATACGTGCATTTATAGAAAAAGAATGTTACAAATGGAGGTTATGAATTTTATCAAATCACATAACTAGTTATTTATAGGGTTAATTATAAAAACATGACCTGTGTTTTAGCCAATTTGCAAACACATGGCTTATGTTACTTTTTTTTTTTTTTACAAATAGGTAACCCGTTCTATACAAAAGTGTTAATATTATTTAATAATTTTAGAATTACACATGTCAATATTTTATTGGTCATAAAAGTTAATTTTACATTTTTTTTTCAAATTTCCAATTTTAAAAAGATAAAATTTTGATATATTTTATTTATTTAATAATATTTTTTATTAGATTATGTTTTTTTAGACCAATAAGACTCTGCACATATCTCTCTAATAATAATTAATTATAATGAAACTTTTGTATGAAACTTAGGTCACTTATTTGTCAGAAAAATTATCACAGTCATGTGTTTGTAAATTGACCAAAACACAAATCATTTTTTTGTAATTAATCCTTAGTTATATAATGGGCACATATCAAATGTTATCATGCAACCAAGACATGTATCATTATATGTAACAAAAACACGAATACATAATTATAGTATGATATAATTACTTTAGGACACATTGTTTTTATGAGATATAAATCATACAATTCTCCATCGATCCATTATGAATATTTGGCGTCATAGTATTAGGATCCTTTAGCCATTTTATAATACATTAAAGTAACCACATAAAATGATTAAATTCATTGCATACCTAAACATTATTAGTTTTAAATAATGGATTTTGCTATAATTAAGAATTTATTATTTGAAAAACGATGCATCAACCTTCAGATTGAATGTATTCTTAAATGTTTGACTTCGTTGAGTTTTCATTGTGAGATTCAAATGAACTTGTAAAATACAAATACATATAACTACTTCCTTTAATTTTGTCAAAAAGATCTAAACAAAGTTGGGGATTTTATTTTTTAGAGCTATATGAATATATAAATTCAATATATCGATGTGAGAAATAAAAAGCAGCGCAAAGAATTGAAAGATTAGTAATAGCCAACCAAAACTTTCCACCAAGAGAATTCAACATCAAAATTCCTAATAAGAAAGCTATAGAGTATTATAGTATGTAAAAATAAAGCAAGAACCTTGAAGCTAAAATTAATACATCTTAAGTAAAATATAAGTGCGGTATCTTTTGTAGTAGAGGATAGCTAACGATGTTGTTAGAATAACATAGAGTTGATGCGCCCTTTTTGTTTAGTTAGTAGTTCAATTGGTCAATGATCTGATGGACAAAGTACGGCCGATGAAAAGAAGTAAGAAAAAGGGAAATGATTTAAGGGCTATTACATATGGTTGGAGGGGTTAAGACTTTGATTTTAGATGGTTGAATACTATCTTTTGTTATAAATAACATCTTTTATGTTTTATTTGGTTTTTCTTTTTTATTTTTTTAAACCATCTATGACATTATTTTTGCAAAATAATATATGATAATATTAGAGAATGGAGATGGAATTTGAACATAAAAATCCTAGTAAAAAATCAAATTACCAAATTCAATCATAAAATGGCATAGAGTAAGAATAAATTATACAATGACAAATGCTTATGGTACCATGCTAGACGTGCTAACTCGACTATAGCCATGTAACTCCTTGCAGCTACGATATAGTAGCCATCATTAATGGTTGCAATCACATTTCTTTTATTATATTCGAAGAATGAAGCATTTGAGAAGAAGTTGAATTTCAATATTTTGTATTTGTCAAGCTATGAAAACGAGAAAGAACAAAAGATATTGTCAACTGGTATGAAATAGAGAATGAAGGTAGTTATAAAGCATATAACAACACACAAATAATTTAAAATAAAAGTGTTTTTTCCCGTCATCTTCCCTATATCTACGGGGTAAAAGAATTGGTACTGCTATCATACCAGGTGACTGGGAATAGATGTAACTAATAACCTTATCTCTCACATAGTTTTTTTTTTTTTCCTTATTAATGCTTAGAACAATTTTACTTGTATGTTGTCTTTAATAATAGAAATGACAAATGTATAATACCCGAGCTCTCTTTCATATATTTATGGGGTTAAAGAATTGATATAACTATTAGACCATATGACTAGGAATGGGAATAGATGTAAATGAATGACCTTATCACTTAGGCAATCTTTTCTTTACTTTCTTTCTTTCTTTCTTTCTTTCTTTTTTTTTTTTTTCTTAATAACAGTCAAGTCTAGGTGGAAATCGATTCTTCTCACTCTCATTAACTTATTACCCCAATTTAAGTTCATCACACTCTTGACTTTCCACATCTAATGATTTATGAATTTTACAACGATCATTCTAATTCAATTAAATTATACATAATCTGTAATATTCAATGATCAGTTTTCTTATGGTGGTTAATAGTCAAGTATAAAAGTATGGGTAAGTTTTGAACCTTAAATCGGATTTCATATAATTGGTTGTAAATAGTTTAATTAATGATGAGGCATATAAGCAAGATAAAAATTTTTGCAGAAGGAATTATTTGATAATAGATTTCAAATGGGCTAAGCATTTATTTCAATTTTAATCTTCTTATTTCTATGTTTTAAAACCCATAGAAGCCTATTTCACAATATAAACCTAGCCTAATTACTTAAACACAAGTCTATTAGCCCATAGTCTTCACTTTACCATGCACCTCCATATATCCAATAACTCCCTTAGGTTTAGATAAATATCACATGGTACTAAAGTCAAGGCAACTTTATAAATAATTATATAAGTTAAATGACAAAACTAACCTCTTGAAGAAGCCTAATTTTTGGTGCCATTAGGAGCTAGGGAAGTTCCATTTTCCTCCACAAAATTTTTTCTAAGAAATTCATCAAATTCACGCAAATTTTCCAATATTCAAGTTAAGTTCAACTTAGGTAAAATAATACTTACGTTCTCTATTCATCAACTTATTAATTTCTTCCACAAAAATTAATTTCTATTTCAATGATCTCTTAGGTGAGTTGGAAGATCAGAATTGAAGACTAGGTTGGGATTAAGCTTAAAGAAGCATCTATAACTTAAAAAGAAAGGTAGTGAAGATTGTTTTTGTTCATTTTTGTAAAATAGGTGAGTTTATTTAGTTTGTATATTGTTGAATGTATGGTTATGAATGTTATTATTGTTAAATAAGTAAACGTTTAGTAACAAAGTAGATTATTCAATACATAAACATATATATGATAATCTTTTGTGGTTTGATGAAGTTAAGGATTCGTACATGTATGTGTAGTATCTATAAGGATTTGTTGAAGTTTTATATGAAGATTATATGTTGATGCTATGATGTGTTTACTGAAAAAGAGATCATATCAACTGGTTAGTTGATGTAAAATTTCATAAATTTGGACACAATAAACATCATAGTTAATACCATGAGTGCCACGGGCGTGATGTAAAGCATTATCTTCTCGAGAGATTTATTTTGGCAAGATCATGGGCATGATAGTGGTCGTGATCCTCTTGGTATAAATTTATCAACCTAAACTACAACAATTTAAGCCATAACTCAAATCAAGGCTATAATGCTAGGCATGATCTCCTCTGTATCTTTTACAAAATTTAAGTCATCCTTGATCATGGGCATGACTGTACCCGTGATGTGAGTCACGACCTCTATCACAGATGAGACAAATCCCTTACATCTAAAAATAATAATAATAAATGAATATATAAATGAACATATATATATATATATATATATCTAAATACTAATTTAAGTTCTTGCGTAAGACTTTACTTAAATTGAATAATGTAATGTGAATTTAACATTTAATTATAGATTTCTTTGTTATGAGAAATGTTTTCTATGAATAGCTATTGTGTACATTTGAGTTGATTACTTAGCTCATAACAGATATCAAGTATCTATTCAAGTACATAGTAACTTGTGTGTTGTGTTTGGGATAGATATTCTAAATAAACTAATAATTAAAGACGGCTTAATAAATGGTTAATGATTGTGCATAGTTGTTTAATCCGGTCTAAGGAGTGACAACCTTGTTACGTGATGCCAGCTCGATGATTAGACGCTAAGACTATTCCCTATCTTTGTTAAAGATAATCCTTTGTGGCTCAAAGAATAGCTGATAGGGAAAATGGCATCAAGATAACACTTACTTATACTTAGTGTGAAGTATATGGTTTTGTTCATGTTTATGGGATTGGTTAAACTAAATGATATTATGGATTAAGATAAGTGAACATACGTAATGGCTATGAGCCCTAAATGATGCTATTATAGTAAATATTCCTATAGGAGATTTAAGCATTTGGGTTGTTTATATCAACCCCTTGAGCAATTAGTGCTTCTCAAGACCCTTGGATTCCTTTAGTGTGTTATCAGAATATGAGTACTCCATTGTTGACTTGCTACATCTAAATTTAAAAAGATATAAATTTGTTGTTTGTTACATTGTATTTAGATTATGTGCGCATGATCCATGTTGTATGTGCTTGTATTATTGTTGTATTGGGCTTCGATTCACTATTTCTTTTTCAGGTGTTGATGACTTTGATGATGATTCTTATGACTACATGGGGTATGGGATGAATTTAGAGGAGTTTCTTGAGGAGTAGAACGATTAGGACTACTGGACATAGTGTATTATGTTTTGTTTAAGACTTAAATCTTACTTTCTAAACTTATATTTTTGTTAAGGGCTTATTCATGAGCCCATGGTCTGCATTTTGATATATCAACTCACTACTATATTTTGAGAGATTAGATACTCTAAATTTCCTTTTGAAGTACCTCATGCTCGGTACTAATTTGTAAATATGTATAAGGATCTACTCAAGAGAGTAGCTTTTGAAATATAATTGTAAAATTTATTTTCCACTACTAACCCAGTTGTTTCTAGAATCTCCTTATATGGTTTCAAAAGTTAAAATTGATTAGCAAACGATCATAATAAATAGTAGTTTAAGACAGTCTACATGTAATACTTAGGTATTATATGCGGCTAGGTTGGATATGCCATGACCCTATTTTAGGGCATGATATATTTTTCGTATGAAATGTAGTATTTTTGAAAGATACTTTAACGTATAATATTTTCAAAAAGATTCCATATTTTAATGTGTCAATATGTACACACATATATATACAATTTACTGCTATACATGAGATGGTCTATATACTAGTTTATGTATGATTTTATAGGTGCTGTAAAAGAATTTCATAGGTTATGTACTATATATGTATAATTATATTTCAAACAGTTATATAACGTATTAAAGTATATTTACATGTGCATATGTTGACAAAAATGCATGTATATAGTAGCAATTATATATATATGTATAACATTTTTGTATAACTTACAAATAGATTTTACATTTAGTGCTATAACTATTTTCAGAAAGTGGACATAACTATTCATATTTACATTTATGTATATATTTGTGTATGTATATAGACATGTAATGATTATTTTATATCAACATAGCTTACACACACACACACACACACACACATGTACATAAGGATCATGATGTAGTTCATATTTTTATTTTTACAAACATATGGTATTTTGAAAAGAAATGTAATCTTATATATATATATATATATATATATATAATTTATAAAGACTATACATAGATACATACATGCATATGTGTAGTAGTATATTTATAATTTATGTTACATTTACAACATTATATGCTGAAAAAAAATTATATTAAAGTATCAAACAAGGATATATATATATATATATATATATATAAAGATCGTAAAATAATAGTATTAGGAATAACCAATTTTCTAACTATTAAAAATCAATGTGAGTAGTGAGAAATAGGTTTACATACAACTAAAAGCCTAAATAATAACTAAAAGTAACTACAAAATCAAAGTAAGTATATAATGTTATTAAAATGTTTCCATCAAAATTTTACAACTACAAATTTTTTTCTACAAAATTTTGGTAATTCTGGGTTTAAAGATAACTATATATTAAATGGAAGCTAGATACTAAAATTATATGGTAAAATTATAAAATTAATTTTCATATGTATAATGGAATTCAATAAAACATATATACGCTAGTTGCTACTATTATAATTCTGTTAGAAAATTTGAAGAAATTATATTTGGTAAATGAGCACATAGAACTCATGTAAAACAAGTATACATAAACATAAATATATATTTAGTATGTGGTAGATTGTAAGAAAATTCTTCCAACCCTATTGTCAGGACCTGTCCTAAGGCTAGGTCCTGATTCAAAGACAGAAAGAGAGATGGATATCATTCATACTAAAAGGCAAATAATTATATTTTTGCGAGTTGCAACTGGTTAATCTTATTTTTATACATACATCATGTCCCTAGTTTTTCTTAATTACATAAAGTCATAACTACAAAATACTAGTTGATATTTATTGCTGGCTCCACTCTCACAAGTCCCCTATCATGATGGTGCCCATTAATCTTTGATCATACCTGAGGATAAACAAGTATCCCTCAACTCACTGTTGAGCTAAGTAAGTGGAAAAAAAAGTACACAACAACATAGAAATATATATAAACATAAATGTATATAAACAAAACAATTATGTAGTAAATACATGCCATGCTAATGCATGTGACATGCACTAGTACCAACATCCTAGCCCAACCTAGCTTTCATCTGATTAGTTAACATCCCAAGAATCTAGATAAGAAATCTAGAAACCTAGGGCTATAAGAAGTAGGTAGGAAGTAAGACCTCCTATAAATTCAACTTAGCTGACTACAATAGTAGCTAGAAATTGATTTGCAAATGCAAACCACCTAGTTGACAACAACAGTTGTGAGAAATTGATTTGCTAATGCAAACCTAGCCTTGCTAACCACCATAGAAGCCAGAAATTGATTTGTCGATGCAAATCTACATGTCAAAAATCCAACCTAGCATAATCACAGTTTTAAAAATATAACTCGCAGGTCCTCTTTCGTGCTACTTTAACAATAAAATGTGGCACAATTTTGCATATTAACAAGGATTATAATATCCAACTCATCGACAAATTAAAGTTTCATTATCATCACCTGGAGCAATATATAGGACTACACTTAAGTGAAACCCTATAAGGTCAGTCCTTTAAAAAAAATGCTATCAAGTCAATACTCACAATTCCAACACGTCCAATAAAGAAATCATTCGTTCAACAACAAAAAACATACACAACTCAAATCACAAAATCAGTAGACATAAGTCTACTATCAGCAAAACACAAAATCCATTAGCCTGGATTATCTATAATATGTTTCTATTCTTCAAAGTCCATATGTCCTACGAGTAGCTCACCTGACAGAGTGATATTACTCGTTAATATTCCCTTTGTGATTTTATTTAATAATTTATATCGATTTACTGTTGACTTATAAAATTATTATTTATTCTTGTGATGGACTTTCTTGTTTATAATACCTTTATTTATAAGCTTGTGCATTGATTATGTAGTGAGTTGAATATATCATTTTAGTATTGATATAAATGTAAAATATCATGAAATTCGTAGTAATATTTGTTAGTGATTGTATCCTAGACCAATCATTGGATATTGTCATTCTTACTCTTAATTTAGAGGTATTAATTATAATATTGTTTACATGTTTACTTTATAATAATGTCCTTAAATAATCAAGTAATTATTCTAAATGTCCCTATATGCTCATTATCACAGGAACAATAATAAATTAAATATAGTGTAAGCTTTGATTGATAATAATGGAATGTTTATTTGTATGGAGATACAAATCAAACTCATAGGTACATGTTGGAGAACTAAGTACTAGATCAACACACTATGAGATTACTAGTGGATTAGTATCATAAGTGATTATCATAATAACGATGTCATCATATCTTTAGACTTGAAATCACCATGGATTCCGACATGAGAAACATTATGATTTGATTGAATCAAACGTTATCTTTTACCAGATAATTATAAAGGTTGAGATTTGGCATTGTGTGAATCATCTAGAGGGAGATGAGTATTCAAGTTATTTTTTTTCTTAAAAAAAAAGATAGGATATGTCCCTCTCATTATGAAAGAGATATCTCTCGGTTCCTTAATAAGTGAAATTGAGAAACACATGATCATGCTCAAATGAATTGATAGTATGATTAATATCATTTATTTTATCAGTCTAATTGGATATTGAGAAATGATAAGTTCGAAAATATAAGAGTGACACTATCCATGCCTTATGCTCAATCTATATATCATATGATAAAAGGATTATGGCATAAGTTATGGATCAGGTAAAGTCAGATCACCGATCTTCACTTAATTTTGGTAGGTATAATGTCTTTCTAGAGGCCACTTGATGAGAACCCTAGGTATAGAAACCTAAGACCCTTCAACAAGAACGTTGTATTTAACCCCAAGGATCCCCTCAATTAGTAATCAAGAGCGTGACCCTAGCCAAACCTATTGATTAGAACCTGCGTTATCACGATCGGAACTTAAACCCCAATCAAACTCGTCGATTGGAACCTAAGTTATCTATGAGATCTCCTCAAGCGATTATGAAGAAATCAAATTCAAGTTCTTGGTCAAGAACAAATAGAAAGAGAAAACTCTCAATATTTCATTCATATATCAATCTAAAACATTTTGTCCATCATAGGGTTAATATAGGCTTTTAAATAGCCTTTGAAATAAACAAAACATGAAAAAATAAACGAAATTCAAAAAGTAACGTTCTGTGCTCAAACGTCGGTGACTTAGCCACCTACGCTAGCAGCATAAAATCATACACCAACGGCCTTCATTCCAGCATTAAGAAACTAGTATTTTGGTCATTTTGTTCGCAATCATACGCCGGCGGTCTTCAAGCCTACGTCGGCAGCGTACTCATGAAAGCTAGCAGCATTGGTCTTTTAGATGTGCTTCTAGCAAAGTGACGAACTTATCACTTTTGTTCGAGTCTTGTTGATAGGCCTCCCTTGTTTGGATCTCCAAAATTAACCCCTGGAAAGCTTCATTAACTCGCTTGGCTCATGCTCTTGTCATTGGGCCACTAATGTTTTAAAGTGAATCTCAGGACTTTTTTGAATCTTTGGGAGTAGTTGTCTGATCTCCATCATTCCCCTTTCCTCGAAAAGATTCGTCCTTGAATCTCTTGCATCATATAAAGAAATATCAACCACATTAAAAGTAGCACTAACATTACCATAATGACCTAAGAGATCAATCTTGTAAGCATTGTCGTTGATGCATTCAAGCACTTGGAAAGGTCCATCTCCTCTAGGATGTAGTTTGGTCTTCCGTTGAGTAGCAAATCATTCCTTCCTTAAGTGTAACCAAACCCAATCTCTTGGTTGAAAGGTGATTTTCACTTGACCCTTATTGGCTTACCTGGCATAATGCTGATTCTTCTTTTCAATATTAGCCCGAATCTTGGCATGTAAATCCTAACAAAATCTGTTTTTTTCTTACCATCAAGATCAATAAACTCATTAGTAAGCAAAGGTAAGATGTCCAACGGAGTTAAAGGATTAAAGCCATAAACAATCTCAAATGGGGAATTAGAAGTAGTAAAATACACCACCCTATTGTAACCAAATTCAATATGTGGCAAACATTATTCCCATTGCTTCAAATTCTTTTGAATTACAGCATGCAGTAATGAAGCGAGAGTCATATTAACTACCTCAGTTTGTCCATCCGTTTGAGGATGTGCAACAGTAGAAAATAACAATTTAGTTCCTAAATGACTCCATAAAGTTTGCCAAAAGTGACTTAAGAACTTGACATCTCTATCACTTACAATGGTCCTAGGCATACCATGTAGACTCACTACTTCTTTGAAGAACAAATCATCAATATGTGTTGCATTATTAGATTCAGAACAAGCAACGAAATGAGCCATTTTGCTGAACCTATCAACAATAACAAATATGCTATCCTTACCATTCTGAGACCTAGGCAACCCTAATATGAATTCCATGGAAATATCAGTCCAGGGTTGGTAAGGCACAAGTAAAGGTGTATAATGTCCATGAGGCATCACTTTAGACTTAGCTTATTTAATGTAATGCACTTATCATAAACAATTTGTAATTACGCTTCATATTAGGCCAATAAAAATGTTCGTTTAATACATCCAAAGTCATTTTTAACCCAAAATGCCCATTAACCCACCCCCATGAGTTCTCTAACAAGTAACTCACGTAAAGAACATCTAGGCACACAAAGTTTATCCTTCTTAAACAAATATCCATCGTGCCTATAAAATCAGCAAAAGCATGTTCAAACTAGGCATCCTAAATTTGTTTGAAATCAACATTAGTCTCATACATACCTTAACATGCTCAAAACCAAGTAGTTTGGTATGTAAAGAAGTTAAAAGAGCATACTTTAGGACAACACATCAACTACGACGTTCTCCTTACCTTGCTTGTACTTGATCACATAGGGAAATGTTTCAATGAATTTCAGCCATTTCACATGTCTCTTCTTTAACTTCCCTTGAGACTTCAAGTACTTCAAACTCTCATGGTCCGCGTGAATATGAATTCCTTGGGCCATAGATAATGTTGCCATGTTTGTAAAGTCCGTACCAAGGTATATAACTCCTTATCATATGTTAGATAATTTAATGTTGTTCTGCTAAGCTTCTCGCAAAAATAAGCAATTAGCTTGGAATCCTATATCAAAACACCACCAATACCCTTTCCTAATGCATCACATTCAATCTCAAAAACTTTCTCAAAATTAGGTAAAACAAGCAAAGGCGCACTTGTCAGTTTCTCTTTCAGAACATTAAAAGCCTTTTCATGCTTTTCAGTCCAATTAAAAACCACATTTTCTTGATAAGATTATTTAAAGGAGCTGCTATAGAACTAAAGTCTTTCACAAATCTCCTATAGAAACTAGCTAGACCATAAAAACTCCTTACTTCGCTTACATTCCTAGGTATAGGCCACTCCCTAATAGCCTTAACATTGTCCTCATTTACAAATATTCCATTTGCACTCACAACAAAACTAAGGAAAATGACAAATGGCATGCAAAAAGTGTCTTCTTTAAGTTAGCATACAATCGATTTTCCATTAGGACATTAAAAACCTCATGCAAATGTGGAACATATTCATCTAAATTCTTGTTGTAAACTAGGATATCATCAAAGTAAACAAAAAGAAATTTTCCAATGAAAGCATGTAGAACATGATTCATTAATTTCATAAACATGCTAGGTGCATTAGACAATCCAAATGGTATTAACATCCATTCATACAATCCATACTTAGTTTTGAAAGCAGTTTTCCACTCATCGCCCTCTTTCATGTGAATTTGGTAATATCCATTTTTCAAATCAACTTTAGAAAAAAAACAAGCACCATGCAACTCATTAAGCATATCATCAAGTCTAGGAATAGGGTGTCGATACTTTACCATGATCTTGTTGATTGCTCGACAATCCACACACATCCGCCATGTCCTATCTTTCTTTGGCACTAGAATTACAAGAACTGAACATGGGCCTAACTTTCCCTTACAAATCCCTTTTCTACTAACTCATCTACTTGTCGTTGTATCTCTTTTATTTCCTTAGGATTGGCTCGATACACTGGCCGGTTGGGAATTGAAGCACCAGGAAGGAAGTCAATTTGGTGCTCAATGCCTCTTAGGGGAGGCAATCCACTTGGATCTTGTCAGTAAATAGATCTTGAAATTCGTGCAATAGAGAAACAACCACATTAGGAAGAGAATGGGTAAGTTCGTTAGCAGAAAAATAAACATCCTTGTACATAAGTACAAGTAGTTACTGCCTTGCCATCACAACGCTCTTAACCTCACTTTTCTGGATGATATCACTCACTCGTGTTTGTAACTCACTTCTCATCTCCTTTCCCTCACTACTCACTAAAGTGTGTTTATCACTCTTTTTCTCACTTTTCTCTTAAGCACTCTTATGTGTCTCTTTCATTCCAAATTCTTTGGCAATTCTCATTTGGTCCCCACAAGCCTCCCACGACTTAAGTGGTGTTAAAATTACCAGCTTGTTATTCAAAATGAATGAATAATGACTTTATACTCATCACGATTAACTTTTCTATCAAATTACCATGGATGCCCTAGTAAGATGTGACTAGCTTGCATCGGCACTATATCACATATCACTTCATCTCGATATTTGCAAATTGAAAATGAAATCAAAGCTTGCTTAGTCACCTTTACTTCCCTGCACTCATTCAACCACTGAATTTTATAGGGTGCTTGATGTTTCAAAGTCTTTAACTTAAGTTTATCTACTAGCAAAGTACTAGCGACATTGGTACAACTATCACTGTCTTTGATCAAGCTACATACCTTGTTCTTGACATGGTATCGGGTATTAAAAATCTATTCGCGCTGGACCTTATCACCAATATCCTTAGGCCGAATGCTAAAGGTTCGCCTATTGAATAACAGCTCTCCACTAACTAGCCTTTTATACTCTACATCACTGCAATCTTCCAAAGGAGGCACCGCTTCATCATTAGAGCTGACACTCTCCACATCTCCATTATCTCGTATCACCATACCTTTCTTATTTGGACATTGTGAGGCAATGTGTCTAAACCCTTGGCACTGAAACATCTAATATCTTGAGATTTAGTTGACATTTTAGTTTCAGATTTACCTTTTGAAGCGGAAATGAAATCTTTATCCCTCTTGTCATCCTTAGACTTCGAAGACTCCTTAGGATTCTTCCACTTTGACTTCCATGAAGACTTGGAAGATGAACCATCGTTTGAACAACTTCTGGAACTCAATCACTTCTCCACTTTAATAGTTTTGTGCAATATCTCCTCCGCCTCCACATATTGGTGAATAGATCTACCACATCAACGATCTCTTTATTGAGCCCACCTATGAACCTAGCCATAGTAGCTCTTAATCTTCTTTTACCCTGGCTCGAATAATGGCTATCTCCCATTTCCTTGTAGTAGATCCTCTACATTCTTGGAGCTTAGGTTAAACTTGCAACTTTCTACATAAGTTCCCTGTAATAGTGAATTAGGGATAAATCGCTTTCTCATGACCACCTTCATTTCTTCCCATGATCCTAGAGGTCTTTTCTTTATACCTCCGCCTGTTGATCACTAGCTGATCCCACTAGATACTAGCATAGCCAGTGAATTCAATAGTTGCCAACTTAAACTTTCTTCTCCTCATAGTAGTATATGACATTCAAATATATGTTCTACCTTTCGCTCCTACTTAGTATAACTCTGGATCGTTTTTTCCTTGGAAAGAAGGTATCTTCATCTTGATACTACCCAAATTGCTATCAAGCTTCTGGGTCCTTTCTCTACCTCTCCTAAAACTACCTTCATCAGATCCCGAATGCTCCTTGTCACCTTTAACCAAAGACTTCTTTTTATAGGTTCTAGATTATAGGAGATTCTAAATTATCCAATCTATGTTCAGATTCTTGAATTGATCTTGAATAGTGTTCATAAACAATTTCATGTTTGTTTCAGGATTCTCACTGCCACTACTCATGATTTTGCACCTGCAAAAGAAAAAAAACTAAGCAATTTCGTTATTCCTCAAACACTCCCTCGCGTGTGTATGCTCTTAGATGCAAAAAACTCTTGTGTTTTGCTCTGGTCAAAATATTAATCTCATCAATCTTTCCCTTGCAAGTCCTTAATTAGAACTTTGATCAATGATCTCAATCATAAACACCAAAAGAGAATCAAATGTTAAACAACTCAACCTAAAATGATAAGCTAATAAAAGATGAGATTTCAAGAACAGAAAAGTTCTAAGAAAGTTATGTAACCAAATAAATATCTTTCACAGTAGGAATCTACAAACCCTCCTTTTTTTAATATAAAATCGCAATTTTTTTTTAAGATTCTTCTTCTTTTTTTTTTTTTTTTTTGAATGTCTATGTATCAAGAACAATAAACCCTAACAAGAAAGATCAAACCTCTCTCTATGGAAATTCAAGATCTAGACTGAAAGAAGAGCAAGAACAGATTTAGAAATCAAAGAAAACAAATAAGGATAATGTTTACTGATTTATGGAGCCAAAGCTCTGATACCAACTGATGATGTGATAGGAACCACGCCAACCTGTGAACGAGACCTGCTATCGAGATCTGAAAACAAAATCCCTAGATCGTTTAAGAAAACTGGTGCAAACAGTGGCCCATTACCTATATGATGGCAAGGAACTTGGTATAGTTGTAGACGCCACAACCGGTGATGGCAAATCGATTGATAAGTCAAAGGTGTTGAACACCACGGAAAACTTTCGATAAGTTCATAAATAAGTTCTTTCCAAAACTCAAAGAGAAAACTCTCAATATTTCATTCATATATCAAATTGATGCATTCTGTCCATCATAGGGTTAATATAGCCTTTTAAAGTAGTCTTTGAAATAAACAAAACACAGAAAAATAAACAAAATTCAAAAAGTCACGTTTTGTGTTCAAACGCCGGTAGCGTAAAATCATACATCAGCAGCCTTCCTTCCTGTGTTAAGAAATTGGTATTCTAGTTGTTTTGTCTGCAATCGTATGTCAGACTATACACTGATGGTCTTCAAGCCTACACTGGCGGCGTACTCATGAAAGCTGGCAGCAATGGTCTCCCAGCTGTGCTTCTAGTAAAGTGACAAACTTGTCACTTTTGTTCTAGTCTTGTTGATAGGCCTCCCTTGTTTGGATCTCCAAAATTAACTCTTGGAAAGCTTCATTAACTCACTTAGCTTGTCCTCTTGTCATTGGACCACTAATGTTTTGAAGTGGATCTTGAGACTTTGTTGAATCTTTAAGACTAGTTGTTTGATCTCCATCATTCAATGATGCGATAGGAACTACGCCAACTTGAGAATGAGACCCGCTATCGAGATCTGGAAACAAAATCCCTGGATCGTCTAAGAAAACTGGTGGAAACCGCGATCCATTGCCTATATGAAGGCAAGAACCTTGGTATATTTGTAGACGCCACAATCGGTGATGGAAAACCAATTGATAAATCAAAGGGGTTGAACGCCATGGGAAACTCCCGATAAGTTCATAAATAAGTTCTTTCCAAGACTCAAAGAGAAGAAACTCTCATATTTTCATTATCAAAGACGAACTTCCCATGGGTTTGTATAGGTTTTTAATTAGCCTAAAAACTAAACTATAACAGACAAGGAAAAATAACCTATTAATGACTCTTAGAGATATGTAAAGACAAACTTGACAATAAACAACTGATTAATGACTCCTAGGAATATGTAAAGACAAACTTGACAATTAAATAAGAAAATATGAAGAGACATAAGAAGAAATCTAAAAAGACACAAAAAATTAAATATCCCTAATAAATACAATAAATATCCTTAAGAAAATAATAAATATCCCAAAAAAACATAAACTTAAATATAATATGTGTATGTATATATATTTTGTGTTGACACCATCCGATCCTCATCGCCACTTATGTCTCATGGGCTAGAAAAGTGTTTTATATCTATTGCCGATAGTAAATGAACCTACAAGGTCGTATACAACGAAAGAACCAAATAGGTCATGGGTTTAATTTAAAATAAGCCCAACAGGAATTTCTTAATTATTTAATAATCTTAAATACTTAGGAATAATAAATAATATTCTTTATGTGAAAGAGAAAACCTTCTCTAGGAAGTAATTTGTAATCCTTGAGATTTTTCCACATGAGACCAGTGATTGGAAACAAAATTTCATAAATAAATATTAGAAAATATATACATATATATATATATATAGTTAGTAAGCACGAAAATGCTTGTAGAAATATTTTCGATTGAATCCCATAATAACAAGTAATTTCTTAGCTAGTAAAAAATACCAAAAACAAGATTACTCAACATGAGTTAATAACTCACTAATGATATACCTATGATTATAGTTTCAAGTATAAAAAGAAACAATTAATTTTTTAAAGCATATTAGTTGAAAAGTGATAGTTTGAAGAAGAATCGTTAGGGCTGGAAAATACGCGATGGGACATAAAACATCTCAATATTTATAAATTTAGAACTCAAATAGAAGTTTTGATTTTACACACATGGAATTCAGAAAACTCTGATTCTTTAGAGCCTAAAACTACCATTTAGCTTATCGGGTCCAAAAACCCTTATCGCATATGTGAAAAACTTAATACTAATTAATTGCATAGCTATATAACTCTAGATGTTAATTTAACACTATCTTTTGTGTATTTAGAATCTAAAAATAGTTTTCAACATTATTGTCTTGAACTAATTAATAATTTGTTTATATATTTATCAATATCTATTTGATATCATAAAATTGTTTGCCTTATATAGATTAAAATTACCAAGTCTAGAATTATATGCATGAAATTCTTTAAATTTCTAGTTAACACATAGTAGAGAAGTAGAGCTTAAGCTATGAGCTGCGAATTTCATAAATATTCCCTCATTAAATAATTGATAGTGACATGTTTTGACTAACACACATACATGGAAGAAGCACAACCAATCACTTATGGATGAAGCCATTTTCACCCCAAAATTCTACAGTCATTCCAAATACTATAATATTCTAGGTAAATAAGATCTATGGTGATCCTTAACAAACATTACAACTCACACATATAAAATACTCTCAAATTTCCTTTGAAGGCACCGAAAAATTTCAACTCCATTCTTCCTTCACACCAAAATCAACAATAGCAATTAACAACACTAAATAACTTCTTTCATCTATCTTCAATTCCCTAAAGAAGTTCAACACTACCTTCTACTTACAAAATCTTAGAAAAGAGAAGGAGGAATTACTTTCTCTCATACTAAATCAAGAAGTGGCTTCTTGGAGCATAAGAGAAAACCATCTTTGAATTTCACTCAAAGCCAATATAATCTCCTTTGTCCTTAAACTATCTTTGTAAAATGCATTAAAAAGCATGGAAAACTCTGAATGACCTTAGAATGAGGAATGAAATACCTTGTTTTATGCACATATTTATTAATGTAATACTAAGAACTAGGATAATGAAGAATGAAAGAATTAGCAAATTTAGTAGAGTAATAAGAAGGTCTATACTCTTAAATCATTGTAACTATGACTCAGACTGGTCTAAAAACACATATAAAAAGCCTATAAACTAATATAACTTCACTAATTATAATAATTTATGTGGTAAACAAAAAGGTAGGACTTTAGTACACTTATACATAACTATCTTAATCAAATATGAGTAATATAGATCTGGTGTCATAAGCTAAAACATGACCATAACTCAAGAAAGAACACTAGTTATGGCTGTAATCATGGCCATGATTTGCTCAGAAGCCTAGAAATAATACCAATCACGGTTATAGTCTTAACCCTGATCTCCTTTGTACTAAGGTTAAAACCTATCACGATCGTAACATGGGGAGTCATCTCCTTGAAAAATAAATTTTATCTGTAGTCTTCATTGTGCCTATATTCAATTTCATAAGGGCCATGGTGTAGAGAGTAATCTCTTTATATTGTGAAATTTATGTTGTAAACCTCTAATTTTTAGGATAAATTTGAGCTTAAACCCTAAATTGAAAAGTCAATCGAAAACCCTAAGTCTACAAAACCCTAGGAAACCATGGCAGTTTAGATCTGGCAACCCCGTGTTCTTAAACCAAGAAGTCGAAATACGAGTAAAGAGTGTAGTTTGGTTCGTAATAATATTATGATGCTTAAAAATATTAGATTAGTGAATTTTCGACTTATTTCGAACTCGATCGGATACAAACTTTGAAAAGTATGTCCCAGAACTCAAGATATTAAAAATATATTATTAGTACCATGAGACTCGTAAGTTCATAAGATTTTCAAATATATCAGTTATATAATTTTTCGGGTTATAAAAATTACAGTTATAGCCTTTTTATCGTATTTTCTTTACTACCGGTACTTTAATTGTCTAATCTATTTTTTGATTTCTAATCAACTATTCATCAAGTACCACTACCCATGACCTACTCTTACATCCTTATATCCTATTCTTACAATTTCATCATTTTCCTTACATTTACTTTTCCAATACATCTCATTACATAATATAATTTAAAAATTTGAATTTTATTACACAAATTGTTACACACATCTCTCTCCCTCTCTTTCTATGGAACTAGTGCCCCTTCCCTCTATCCTCTCTCTATTTGTTTTATTTATTCATTTTATTTAACAAAAAATCCTAATACACTTTTCTATAAATACCACTTTATGCCTTCACCATTTTACTTTCCTTCTTTCTTCATTTTCACTTATAGAAAATTTTTGCAAAACTCTCTCCTTCTCTCCTTCTTTGCCGTGACACATACCATACACACACACTCTCACAAGTTTCTTTTTCCTTTAAGTTTATCTAGTTCCACATATCTAATAGGTAATAGATATACACTTTACTATCTTAAAAACATGTAATGACAAGATCATTCATGTGTGATTCCACTCAAAAATCCCCATGAGCTTTAAGTTAGAGATGTGGAAACACTTGAACATGAGATCCTTGCCATCACAATGTTATAGATCTTGTTATTCAAGTTATTTTGCTATTACTTCGTTTTATTATTGAGTTATGTTATTATTATTAATGTTTTGTGGATGTATTCATCATTCAACCATATCCAAATAATGATCATAGTGTTCATGCATTTATGACTAGTATAATAAACTAGATCTAGTTGTTTTGAGTTCATAAATGCCTTAGGTTTTTGTTTTATGCACATAAATAACTTGTAATAGCATGATGATAGTGGGAAAATGTTAGAAAGCTTAAGATCTATTATAGTTTCAACAAAAATGGATTTTGAAATTTGGATCTAAAAAGAGCCATGTTTAGAAAAGCTATTTTTAATTTCAAAATGTGTATTTTATATTAAAAATGAAAGACTTAGGGAATATGTATCATAAATGAGTGGTTTTGATGAGTAAAGCTTAGATCTACTAAGGGATATTTTCGAAACAAGAAAAGTTTATAAAAGCTATGTTAAAGTTTTGTTTCAATCACAATAACCAACTTGAAATTTGTAATAAGGAAAGCTTGAAGTGTAATCACCTATTTTTCAACCCTAAAACAAGATTTTATTAAAGAAATGGAAGTCTTAAGGCGTAGGTTTGATTAAGAGATAGTTTTTGAAAGATTATATTAGTTTTACGAAAGAAACAACTCCAAATATAAATTTCAAAATTCGGATTTGAAATGACCTCTATTTAAACACCTATTTCTAAATGCCAAAATGAGGATTTTTATGGAAAAATAGAAGTCCTAAGGGACACATGTAATAAAATCCTAATTGTGACAAGGATGAATAAAATTTATTAAAGTATAATCCTAAAATAAGGAAAGGTTTCAAGGCATAGATTAAAAAATATTTTCATTCCTTAAAATCCTACAAAATTCGTAATTAGGTAGATTACCTATGAAAACATCTATTTTCTAACTCCAAAATGAAGAATCTTATTAAAATAATGAAGGTGTTAGACATATAGGTCATTAAGATTGAGCTTTGATAAAAGCAAGTGTGATTTTGCAAGAAATAGAGCTAGTTTTCTCAAGTCTAGTAATTTCAAAAGTTTGGCAAAGCAAAAGTTTTCTAAAAGAATTCTTGATAGCATATCACTAAGGGTATACATATGGATAGTTTATCTCATAACATTCATGACAATAGCTTGTAGGTATTGCATATACACATAATGCACTTGTTAGAAATAAAGTTAGGAAAATAGTGTCTTATACATCCTATTAAGCATTATCTAAGTACATGAGGAAATAGATTTACCAACACTCATGAATCAAGCATGATATTAAGTTATATATGTATATAAAAGAGTCTTTCAAGATATAATGATAGCTAAGTATCTATCAAAGCTTTGGAATGATGCTTGGATTGAAATTAGGAATTGATTTTTGGGAAGAGAATTCCGTATAGCATTCTGTACCCTACTATACATGGACCAAATGACCTTGTTTGATGGAAAAAACTTTAGAAATATATAGCTCTCGTCGAATAGGTAGATATCGGTATATAATATGCGAAATTCGGAGTTAAAATGATCAAATTATGGCCGTTTTAAGTTGGAATTTCCTCTTAGGCGAACTTTGACGAACTTGATAGAATAGAATTTATAAGTTTATTCAAACTTCATAGAAATACTCAATGGAGTTATTTCTTTTGATTAGGAGACTTAGGAGACAAACTAGACCTTCTCGAGGACTATTACGATTAAGTGGATTTTTGCGCCATGGCAAAGTGAGTTCACTATCTCTAAATAATATGCTTATGATTGTGCTTGTAATGATAGTGGCATTAGAATTAGGGTAAGATAAAATTGGAATGTGTATGTGAATTCTATTTGGGTGAATCATTGATAAGAATATTGAAATGGGATTGTTGTAAATATTTGTATTATTTAGTATAAAATTGAAGTATCTACAATATCTATAATCGCACATAAATTTTAATTAATATGCCATGATCTTGTAATCAAATTGACCATGCATACCATATGTTGAGTCATATTGCATTTGTTATTATACCTTTTGTGGGAAGAAGGCATAATAGCTGGGCAACGAGGGGCCTGTAAACTCAAATATTGGCATAATGGCTAGAATTGAAATGGTAGTGGTGTAGGCACTTATATCAACTACAAAATTATGAGTGGGTGGGCACATGAATCAACCACAATGTAAATGAGAAAAAATGAAATCTATGGTCGTATGGGCCTGAAACACCTAACCTCAAATGGAGGGCATAAATCCATTCAACATACGACTCCCGGAAAGTCTTATGTGTTGTGAGCACACATGATTGTGCATTTCATATGATTGATAATATAACTTGTTTGCTCTATTGTATGATGAAGTATTTAATTAGGAAGTGAAACTTACTAAGCTCGTACGCTTATACCGTTATAATTTCCTATTACAGTATGATTATTTATGGCTATCCCCGAGAGGCCACATTCTGTAGGTTTATCTTTTGGAAGTTAAGGAGCTTTTTGAAGAAGTCGGGACCTAAATGTTAGGCATAGACTTCTAGTTGAATCTCCTTAATCTATATATACATATGTTGTTGTAAGAGACTTTTAAGGACCTAAGGACTTTTAATATTTTGATGGGGGTATGCTTCTTACATCTTGTAATAGATTAATCTGGTTATAACTGTTATGATTTATAATCTTATTGCTTTGTATGTCTCCTTAAGCTATTTCGATTTAAAGTATCGTTCCCTATATGTCAAACGTGAGCCTTACACCTGATGTCTGAACTCATAGAGTGACTAAGGTTGTCATACTTGAGTTTAAATATCGAGTATGGCGGATTGTCGTGTTCAGGGTACTCTTTGGGGCATGACATATGTCGATCACGATTGTAATGACCCTCATGATCCACTCTGATACAAATCTTAGTACCTATCATAGCCGTGACGAGGACCTTTATCTTCATTGAGTAGAAATTTATACATAT
Source organism: Combretum micranthum (assembly GCA_024138025.1). Classification (NCBI taxonomy): domain Eukaryota; kingdom Viridiplantae; phylum Streptophyta; class Magnoliopsida; order Myrtales; family Combretaceae; genus Combretum; species Combretum micranthum. The sequence continues at coordinate 190,993 of JAMXBD010001671.1, forward strand.
CACACCTATGATCCCACCCGTGATCACCAATCAAGGCTTTCATCATGCTCGTGACCTGACCTGTGATACAAGCGGAGATTAATTTTCTCCCATTGCTTTCTAGAGCATGCCCATGATACATTGCCCTGTTTCATCACCACCTATATCATGTCCTTGACCTACACCTACACTCCAAGGCCTTATGTCCCACAATAACCCTTTGAATAAAAGAAAGACAATTACGATAGGGGATTAAAGTTTTGGAATCCAACTTGTTATAATTCAAGTGTTTGAAAGATATAATTTAGAATCAAATGACTAAACTTAAGGAATACATACATAAGTTGAAACACGAATTTTGCTCTTCATAAGATTTTAAGGATATCAAGTGCGGATTAATATAGATCATAAAGATATTAATGGGTATGATAGCATTTACTAAAGATATATATCTAAAATAAAATCAAGAAAAACACAATGAAAATAAATAATAATGGAAGATTCGACTGAAGGAGAAACAATAAAAGAAAATTAAGTTTAATCTCCAAGACTTAATGGAATGTAATATAAAAAAAGTAATTGAACTTGAAGTGGAAATTAGAAATACAAAATAAGAACAATAAGCATCATAATATACTTTCTGGATGATTAGTTTGACTTTGTAATAATGGACCATGTTAGAAATGTAAAAATAATGCTAGAAATAATAAACCTAATATTAGGATGCTTAAACACCAATAAGGCATATTACATAACTTTATGTATAGTGATAAGTATTTGTTATCCCATTTCATAGGAGAAACATATCGGTTTTTGGGCTTTTCAATATATTATTACAACAAATAAGCAAGGATCAACACATGAGTAACTTTGACCTTATCACATTGTTTGTGCTTGTAGTATAGTTACATATGTAATACTATACTAAAACTACTATATATGTGGGGTTCGAGTATAAGGTATGCTACTTGGTGTTTGGTTAATTACTGAAAGTATAATATTAAAAGTGACAATTGCTTTGCGTAATAGCCATCGTATGGAGCATGTTGAAGCTTGTCTATGAGTTATATGATCACATATAAATATGATTTAATGTTATTTAACCTGATAATCAAACCTATCATGCATTGTACGATTTGCATCCGATGCATTAAGAAGTGGTGACCCCGCTACATATTAGCATTTCTGTTCTCGGGTAATGCTTGGTTTTTTTAGATGAAATTTTCCTAATTCTATGCAAGGTTATCCCTGTCCTATTTGGTCCTATGGGAACTAAATTGGTGGGCACCTGAAGGAACGCTACCTGTGGTATCATCATGAAAGAGGCTAATACTTAATGAAGTTTCTTTGCTCCAAGGGTATGAGTGAAAGATTTGAAAATATAATTGTCAGAATGTACCGTGCTCATTCCTCTTTGATTCTCTGATTCTCTTGGGCGTAGTATCCTAGATTTCCTTCCTATCTCGATAAGAGGGCGTAAATCTCCATCCTGTTTAGATTATGATTTTCTAAACTTGTACTTATGCATATGGTTGATTATTGCATTGCATATGCTTGTTAATTATACTTATTTGTCGTTGCTTGATGTGTGGTCTGGTCAGGTTATCTCATTGAGCCATAGTTTTGTTAATCCTTCAACAATTTTGTATAAGAATAATTCATATTGAGAATGAGCTAAGAATGTAAGGAGAGAGTTCTACTTTAATGAAGTTTTGGAATATAGGAATATGAGCTTTGAATACAAACTTTATGTTTAGTATAAAAGTTTAAGATTTTGTATTGTGTAAGGTAAACTTAGGACATGAATTATTTAATTGTATAATTATTTGAGTTTTCTATTATATGGATAGTATCCAATCTTATTATTTGGTGAGGGATATAGATTCTTTGCAGCTTTAGTGGATTGTGAGAAATCGTACTACCGTAATTATCAACATGTATTTACACAATTAAAACTTGTGTAGCAAATATTAAGTAGAGTTTTGCAATCTCTAACTTGTAAAATGGTTCTCATATTATGGGTGCACATGTGGTATGATAACTTCAAGTTAATCCTACTAACCCTTTTTGAAGCATGACATCATTTCCAAAAAAGAAAGAACTTCTCAAGGAATTAACTTCCTAAAGAAGTAGCTTCTTTTAAAAGCTGTTCCAAAAGAAGCAACTCCTTTAAGAAGTAGATTCTAAAAGAAGCAACTCCTTTAAGAAGTAGTTTCTAAAATTAAGTAACTTCTCAAAGAATTAGTTTCTTTTTGAAGTGGTTTCCAAGAAGAAGTAACCTCTTGAAGAAGCTACCTACTTCCTTTATATAGGTAATCTCTCATGAAGTGGAGAGACTGACTTTTCATAACACCCAAAATTAGAGAGGACAAAAGAGCTTGTGCTAAGAAATTCTTGTCATAATCTAGAATGGTTCTAGAGAGTGCTAGTACACCAATACCTATTTTCGGCATGTCATTTCTTGTGGATACTGGTAGAGGGCTTTCGTGATTTTGCAATGCCAGCAGATTCGCCTCACTAGCATTTTGAAAAGTGTATGAGGTAAGATCCTCGCTCCTCTTTGATTAATCTGAACCACATGGATCAAGCCGGAAATTTATGGCTATATTAAAGAAAAAGGAAAAAAATTCCCCTGCAAACCATGATTTGGATCCCTAAATTCCAAACAATATTATCATTGTCTTATATCTTTAACTTATAATTTCATGAAATTTCAATTCAATACTAAGTACTTTTTTTTTTCTCATAAGCATTGTTACATGAATTTCAAATTATATAGTATGAACTCTATACCTACCTAACATGATATGATTACAAAATTTGGTGATTCTTATCTTTTTACAAATTTGACCATATTTTTAATGCATGCATTTTAGCCCCTTACAATTTCTTTAGTATATAATTTGGTAATTTATGTAAGTTAAATATGTTGAGTTAGTACGTAATGTATGTAAATTTGCAGGCACTCGTAACTTTTTTTGGCCTTTGTTTAAATGACCTCTAAACTGTTTTGCTACAATAACATTGTAACAAAGAGTAAAATTATTTGTAAATTAAAAGTGCATTATATATAGATATGTAAAAGATATTTAAATTGTATTAGTCAAATGCTTTCTAAAGGATCTCTTTGTGGACTTATTTAACTATTATCTAATATATAAATATTACAAACTATTTATAACCAAAGTAGATGAGGATGTAACATAAAATAGAATTAGAAAGTGCCTTATCTTGAATTTTAGTGAAGAAAAGTTTTCATTCACTAAATTTGAATAATTAACGAACACTCCCTTTTTTGTATGATGGTTACAATGACTTTGGATGTGAAGTACTGAAGTGAAGGATAATTATAGTAGTTATAATAGAATAGGTATTATATAACATTTTTGTAACTTCAATTTTTTTTCAATAATATTAATTAATTATTATAATTTTTGTACTTTAGACTATTTATATAAGAGGAAATAAAGCAATGAAACCGCGTATATATTTATTTGATATCCACTATTGCAGACTGATCAAACTCCCATCTCCTAGGATATGCTATTTGTGTAAGTGGAGGATGGCAGATTAGTAATTTGATTTCTTGAGAAGCACATTCGTTGAATTTTTCGTTTGTTTAGTCAATTAAGTTATCAATTTTGAATACGAAAGCAATTGGGCATATTAAAAAGCGATAAGTCCTTCCTTCTGTCCAATGGATTTACATTAGCAATTGAGGAAATTTGCATTACCAAGGGTAGTATATGCACATATTTTCATTGGTCATCTGTTAACAATTTTTTTTTCATGAAATTACTATGGATGAATTCCATTCTTATTAAGGACATGTAATTGTGATTAAAATAATTCTCTTTCATTCCTCGCTGCGTGATTCTCATGTATAGTTGTCTTCATTCACAAAAATTTCAAAATATTATCATAATATATTACACATCAAATCTCAACTTTTCTAGCTTTAAGATAATTAAGTTTAACCACATAAACTTTTAATTTTTAAGAATAGTATAGGTTTTGGTTCTATTCGTTTTAAAAATCTAGTTTTACGATAATGTTTCTTGTAATTCTTAGGGTTCTTATTAATGTTTTATGTTATTCGAAGTATACTTCCTATAATCCTAAATTTTAGCATGAAGGTTCTACATGTAATTCCGTCAGAATTATATATGTCTTTATATATATTTTTTATATAAGACATACTTGAAATCAAATTTTATGTAAGATATACTTCAAATTCTATATATTATTGATTCAAATTATAGGATGTTACATTCTACTCTCTCAATAAAAGTTTCGTCCTCGAAACTCATCTATAAAATGTTAAGCTTATATCCATAAATGTTCTATAGTAAGATAACTAAATGTTACTAAACTTTCAACTTAAAAAAAAAAAAAAAAACACTAACCTTTCGTATACTCATGGTATTGAACTCTCATTAAATTTGTAGATTCCCAAGTTGCTTCTTCGACATTATGTCGGCTTCATAGCACTTTAACATATTCAATTTCACTGCTCCTTAACCTTTACACCTTTTTATTCAGTATAACCTTTACACCTTTTTATTTAGTATGCGAACTAGATATTCCACATATGTTAAGTTTTCTTTCAATTCTATTGGAGGTGAATCTAGAATTGTGGTTAGATCTCCAACAAATTTCCTTAAAAGTTGAAACATGAAACACATTGTGTATACATGCCATGCCACTTGGTAATTCTAATTCATATGCCACTTTCCCAATTGTTTTCTTAATTTGGTATGGCTTGACATAAACTTTCCTTTCATCCTAAATTGCCTTACACTTTTCATGGGAGACACTTTTAGGAAAACCTAGTCACCAACTTGAAATTCTAATGGCTTCCTTCAGGCATCAACATAGCTCTTTTGTTTACTTTGAGCAACTAATATACAAATTTGAATGATTTGTACTTTCTTCTTAAGTTCTTGCAACATTGTTGGTCCAGTAGTTTGCTTGTTACCAACTTCATCCCAATGATATAGGAGATCTACACCTTTGCCCATACAAGGCCTCATATGGAGCCATCTCGATGGTACTTTGATAGTTGTTATTATAAGAAAACTCAACTAGATCATCCTAACTTCCTTTGAAATCCATGACACATGCTCTGAACATATCCTCTAGTGTCAGTATTGATCTCTCTAATTGTCCATCACTTTGAGGATGATAAGTGGAACACATTAGCTGTCCGCTCTTAGGTTGATCAGTAAGGGTCGAAGAAGGACAATCACTCATTCCCATTGTTGTATGCAATGATTGCCAAAATCGAGACATAAAACGAGAATCACAATAAGAAACTATGGATATAGGCACTCCATGTAATTGAACAATTTCTTTAACATATAATTCTATAAATTGGGATAATGTTGCATTTTGTCTCGATGCGAAGAAATAAGCTGACGTTTTTTTAGCCTATCCACTATGGCCTATATCATGTCATGTTGCTTCCTAGTCTTTGGTAGACCAACAACGAAATCTATTGTTATATGTTCCCATTTCCACTTGGGTATAGGCAATGGTTGTAATAATCTACCTAGTTTTTTATGTTTGGCTTTTTTCCTTTAGCAAATTACACATTGAGAAATGTACTGTGTAATATCACTTTTCATTCTTGACCACCAGAATCCTTGCTTTAGATCCTTATACATCTTGTCGTTTCTTAGGCATACTGGGTACTTCGTATTATGTGCCTCTTCCGAAATGACATTTCTAATTCCCAAATCTGCTAGCACACATGACTTTCCCTTGAGCCTCAATATACCTTCATCGTCGAGCTAGAAGTTTAGGGGTTTCCTTATGTTATCCTTGATCTTGTGTAATTTTCTATCTACCTCTTGAGCCTTCTTGATTTGCTTAAGAAGTCTAGGTTGAATTTCTATATTTGCCAACATAGGGCCACTTCCTTGAACCACTACTTCTAGACATAATTTCTCCATCTCCTTAATTAATTCTTGCTGGTCTATAATGAGTACCACCATACTCTTTAATTAATTCTTTCCGTGATGTTAATGGATTTCAAGTTCATATTATATCAATAAATCCAACCATATCCTTTTCCTTAAATTTAACTCCTTATGTATGAAAATATACTTTAGGCTCTTGTGACCTATATATACCATACATTTCTCACTATACAAGTAATGTCTCTAAATTTTTAACACAAATACTATAGCTGAAAGTTCCAAGTTATGAGTTAGGTAATTACACTCATGTGGTCTAAGTTGTCCTCATGCATAAGTGATTACCTTATTATTTTGCTTTAAAACATAGCCTAATCTAATTCGTGAAGCATCACAATAGATTGCATATTCACTGCTTCCATCAGGTAATGTCAACACTAGGGTTGTTACCAACCTTTTCTTAAGCTCTTGTAAACTTCCTTGACATTTTTCATTTCATTCGAACTATACTGCTTTCTTTGTTAATTGGGTTAGTGGCATAGCTATTTTTGAAATGTCCTATACAAACCTCCTATAGTAGCCAACCATTGCTAAGAAACTCCTTACTTCTATAGCTATAGTTTGTTTTACCTTTTTCCGTTATTGATTTTACCTTCGCAGGATCCATAGATATTCCTGATTCTGACACTATATGTCTTAAGAATCCCACTTATTCCAACCAAAAATTCACATTTCTTTAGCTTTGAATTTAATTGATTATCTTTGAGTGTTTAGAGAACAATTATTAAATGCTTGACATGTTCCTCATTACTCCTCGAATATATCAAGATATCATCTACAAATACAACAACAAACTCATTAGGATATTCTTTGAATACTTGATTCATCACATCCATGAATGTAGCTAAGACATTTATCAATCTAAATGGCATTACCAAGAATCCATAATACCTGTAACTAGTCCTAAATATAGTCCTTGATTTTCAATTGATGATAACTGGATTGCACGTCTATCTTTGAAAACACCTTAGCTCCTTTTAATTGATCAAATAAGTCATCAATTTGGGGTAACCGGTAGTTATTCTTAATGGTTACTTTATTCAACTCCCAATGGTCTATGCATAATCTCAAAGTTTCATCTTTCTTTTTCACAAATAACATAGGTGTACCTTAATGCAATGTGCTAGGCCTAATGAAACCCTTATCTTCAATTCTTCTCACTCTATCGGAGCCATTCAATATGGAGCTTTAGAGATAGGTGTTATACTCAATTTCCTTATCTGGAGGTAAACCCGAAAAATCCTTAGGGAAAACTTTAAGGTATTCACATAGTATCGGTATGCTCTCTAATTTTACTTCCTCAACTTGTGTGTCCATAATTGAGGCCAAGTATCCAATATCACCATTGTTCATCAACTTCCATGCTTTACTTGCTGAGACAAAAAAATGAGTTTTTGTAATAGAATTTCCCCTAAAAAAAGCAGTTCTCCATCTAAGTTCTTAAATATTACCACCTTTCTTTCACAGTCCACACTTACATGATACTGTGTCAACCAATCCATTCCAAGTATTATATCAAACCCTTTCATATCCAACTCTACCAATTCGATAGGCATTCTATTAGATTCTATAAATACATCTTCCTCATTTAACTTTTATTGAATAACTTTTTGCTTCCTAAGGGGTTTGATACCACTAGTTCATACTTTAAGGTTCTAGTGGGGAGACTATTCCTATCAACATACTCTTTTGACACATATGATGTGTTACACTTGTATCAAATAAAGTATATGCATAATTATCCATATATAAACAACCTTAGAACACATACTTTGTTAATATCATTATTATGTTCAATTACTTATCACTATTTCTATCAAATGTAAGCAACCATAAAACATACATTAAGGATTCTTACCTACCACAACATTTTCCTTGTTAGCTTTACTTGTTAAGTTGCATACATGTCCTTGAATCCTAGACTTAGGTCTTACTCCTCCTCGTTGATTATCTTTGTTTGCAGATCCTAACTTCTTTGATTAAGTTTGGGATTGCCTTGTCAATTGTTGTTGTGGCTATAGCTTCCAAAATTGAGATGTCATGTGTCCTCTTTTATTACATTTAAACAATAGAAACTCTTAAGATTTGGATTTTGGCATTGCCTAGCTATATGCCCAGATTCTCCACGTCTAAAACATTTTGCTTGTAACTCAGGGCAATCTAAAGCTTAATGTTTTCCATTGCACTTCTAACTAGATGGAGTTATTCCAAAAGGTTTCTAAATCTTAGTAGAGGGTTGATAGCTCGTTTTACTTTTTACAGTTCTACTACTACTAGAACTTCCAACAAACTTTCTCTTCTTACTTGTTATTTCATCTACTTCTTGATGTAAGTTGCGAACTTATTCAATTAAACAAACTTCATTCACAACTTCTACATAGTGTACCAACCTACACCTTTTCAGCTCAACTTGAAAATAAAGATGAAGTCTCGCCTTAAACCTTATAACCTTTGAAACCTCATCATGTTGGACTGCTTTAGGAGCAACCTTCAACAATCTATTAAATTCTTGTTCATACTCTTGCACAATTCTACCTTGTTGCTTTAATTTATAATACTCTTCACACATTTGTGCCGTCATAAACTTTGGAAAGTGCTACTTGTGAAAAGCTTCTCTAAAAATAATCTAACCTACAGGCTCTTACATCAGTCACCTTTAAGCCATCCACCACTTATTTGCACGACCTTTTAATAAAACAATAGTAATTGGTACCTTTTTATTCTCTTCTACAACTTGTATCAAGAATGCTTTCTCCAATGAGTCAATCCATTCCTTAAAAGCTAGTAGGTCTATGTTAGTCCCATCATAATATGGCTTAGCTATTCTTTGGACACAAGCAAGTTTATCCTTATTTGTGCTACTATTCCTAACTAACGTAGTTACAAGTTGTTACACCAAATCCATCATCTGATAAGGTTATGCAGGATTAGGTTGAGGAGGTAGTTCTTTTCTATGCTCCCCATGTCCATGGTTTGTAGGTGGTATCCCACGTCTATGTCTGTTTTGTATTATTTTTTGTATTAACAAAGCATTTAAACTAAAAATTAAGCTTTGACCCCTTTTTTCTCTTCTTCATAAGGTTTAGGAAATCCTAATACCTAGCTACCCCCACACCTCTCACTGTGTCTTAGTATTATAGTCCCAAACTTATGCTCTAATACAACCTTTGCAAGGCTTGCCCTAGGGTTAGGCCCTAATTTAAGAATACAAAGAGATAGATGGATATCATTCATACTAAAAAGGTAAATAATTATATTTTCACACAAGCGGCAATTGGTTAAACTTATTATGATGTCCTTAATTTTTTTATTACATAAAGACATAACAACAAAATGTTAGTTGATATTTGTTATAGGATTCACTCTCAACAGTCCCCTATCGTGATGGTGCCCACTAATCTTTAGCCATACCGAGGATAAATAAGTATCCCCTCAACTCATATTAAGAGGTGAGTGGGAAAAAAATACACAACAAAATGGAAATACATATAAACATAATATATATTATATGTAAACAAAACAATCATGAAGTAAATGTATGCCATGCTAATGTAGTGACATGTTGTAGCAGCACCATAGCCCAGCCTAGCTTTCATCTAGTTAGTTAACATCCCAAGCATCTGGATGAGAAATCTAGGAACCTAAAGCTACAAGAAGTAGCCAGGGAGTGGAACCCCTATAAATTTAGCCTAGCTAACTACTGTAATAGCCAGAAATTGATTTGCAAATGTAAACCCTATTTAGCTGACTACAATAATAGCAAAAATTGATTTGCTAACGTAAACCTAGCCTAGCTGACTTCAATAGTAGCCAGAAATTGATTTTTCAATGCAAATCGATATGTCAAAAACTCAATCTAGCATAATCACAGTTTTGAAAATATGACCCGTAGGTCCTTTTTTGTGCCATGCCATGAATGCTTTAATAATATAAGATGGCACAAATTTCATGTCAACAAGGATTATAATATTCAACTCATCGATAAATTAAAGTTTCATTATCATCATTTGGAACTATATAAAGAATTACACTTAAGTGAAACCCCATATCGTCAATCCTTTAAAAAAAATACTATCAAGTCACCAATCACAAGTGCAACACAGCCAATAAAGAAATCACTAATTCGAACATAAAAAACTTACACAACGTAAATCACAAAATCAATAGACATAAGTCTATAGCAAAACACAAAATCTACTAACTTGGTCTATATATAAATGTTTCTATTCTTCAAAGTTCATATGTCCCGGAGTAGCTCACCTAACAGAGTGATATTACTCGTTAATTTTCCCTTTATGATTTTATTTATTGAGTTATATTGATTTACTGATGACTTATAAAATTATTATTTGCTCTTATGATAGACCTTTTTGTTTATAATACCTTTATTTATAAGCTTGTACACTAATTATGTAGAGAGTTGAATATATATTTTTACTATTGATATAAATGTAAGTTGTCATGGAATTCATAGTAATATTATCATTATTTATATCTTTAATTTGTATTTTCATGAAATTTGAATTTGATCCTAAATACTTCTTTCTTTTCCACAAGCACGGTTACATGAATCTCATATTATATAGTAAATACTTTGTGCCTTCTTAACATGATATGATTACAAAATTTGGTGATTCTCATGTTTTTATGAATTTGACCATATTTTTAATGCATACATTTTAGCCCCTTAAAATTTCTTTAGTTTATAATTTGGTAATTTATGTAAGATTAAATGTTTTGAGTTAGTATGTAATGTATGTAAATTGTAGACACTCATAACATTTTTTCTCCTCTTTGTTTACATAACCTATAAATTGTTTTGCTACAATAACATTGTAACAAAGAGTAAAATTATTTGTAAATTAAAAGAGAATTAAATATTGATATGTAAAAGAAATTTAAAGTGTATTAGTCAAATGCTTTCTAGAGAATATCTTCGTGGACTTATTTAACTAGCATCCAAACATATAAATATTACAAACTATTTATAACCACAGTAGATGATGATGTAACATAAAATATAATTACAAAGCACTTTATCTTGAATTTTAGTAAATAAAATTTTTTATTCACTAAATTCGAATAATTAATGAGCACTGTCTTTTTGTATGATGGTTGCGCTAACCTTGACAGATGAAGCACTAGAGTGAAGGATAATTATAGTAATTATAATCGAGTGGGTACTATATAATATTTTTGTAACTTCTTTTTTTTTTTTTTTTTAATAATCCTAGTTAATTATTGTTATTCTTGTACTTTAGAGTACTTATACAAGAGGAAATAAAGTAACGAAACCGTGTACATATTTATTTGATATCCTACTATTGTGAACATATCCAACATCTATCTTCTAGAATATGCTATTTATATATGTGGAGGGTGGCATATTAGTCAATTAAGTAATCTATTTTGTATACGAAAGCAATTGGTCATCCTTCCTAGGAATAGTTAGAAACTGATAAGTCCTTCCTTCTGCCCGATTGATTTACATTAGCAATTGAGGAAATTTCCATTACCAAGGGTAATAAATGCACATATTTTCATTGGTTTTTATTGATTAATTTTTTTTCATAAAATTACCGTAGATGAATTCCATGCTTATTAAGGACATGTAATTGTGATTAAGATTATTATGTCTCATTCCTTGTTATGTGATTCTCATGTATAATTATATTTCATCGTGAAAAATTCAAAATATTATTATATCATATTATACATCAATTCTCAACTTTTTTAGTTTTAAGATAATTAAGGTTGAACCCCATAACCTTTTAATTTTTAAGAACAAAACAGGTTTTGCTTTTACTCATTTTAAGAATCTAATTTATATATATATATATATATATATATATGTTTCTTGTAATTCTTAGGGTTTCTTGTTAATGTTTTATGCTATTCGAAGTAAATTTCCTATAATCCTAATTTTAGTGTGAAGGTTCTACATGTAATTCCATCAATATTATATATACCTTGATATAAGATATACTTGAAATATTAAATTTTATATAATACATACTTCAAATTCTATATATTAGTGATTCAACCTATAGGACGTTACAACTATGATGTTCATGTCCTAATTTGGGAATATTTTAAACTCTGTAAGATCAATAAATCTATTATTAGATAATAATGACTACAATTATATAATGACAATGGACAAAATAGTAATCTCAAGTCACCATCATGGTATACAAGTGAATTTACTTATTATTAGAGAATCATGTTATTGCTGACTTGTAAGCTTTCAAGTAAATTTTGATATGCAATTTCTGTAATGCCCTTCAAATATAATGTGGTGAAACTTTAATTATCGAGATACCTCTTGGTGTAATAGCTTAGAATTCATTAGAACTCCAAGGTTAAGTGTGCTTAGGGGAGAGTACTTCTAGGATGGGTGGCCTCCTGGGAAGCAGCTGTCATCAAGGACAAAATTGTGTGGCATCAAGGATGTCAGTTTTGAAGTTAAGTGTGCTTAGGAGAGAGCAATCACAAGATGGGTAACCTCCTGAGAAGTAGCTAGCACTAAGGACAAAGCTGTGTTGCATCTTGCCAAAGCAGATAATGCTTTGGTGGGTAGAGTTCCAAATCATTTAGATTTTGTGTAATACCCTTCAAATATAAGGTAATAGAACTCTAATCATCAAAGCGACTTTTGGTGCAATGGCTTAGAGTTCATTAGAATTCTAAAGTTAGACATGCTTAGGAGAGAGTACTCTCAAGATGGATGACCTCATGGTCTTTGAATATTCTATAAGGCTATCTATCAGTTTTCATCACATTCCAGACTTCAGAAACAATATAGTGTTTAGGTTGGATTTTGTGATAATTAAAAATGTATTAAGTTGGATTTGAATTTTAAAACACCTATTATAAAATACACAACTCTATCCTACTTGTAGTGGTGGATATAATAGTGTCGTTCTATCTTATATACTCATTAGTATCATACTTAATTAAGGGAATAGTTTCTCAAAATCTAATTTCATAGAGTATTATATAAGTATGTCTTCTCTACATACTGTATCGATCTCAAATCATAGGTAATTTTCCACCTGGTAAAATTCTCAAATAATAATAATGAATGAAAAATAATGTAGCATATCCAATTGCAACCTTTAACATCTAAAGCTAGAAAAAAGAAACAAAACAAAAAAAAAGGCCTAAATTAAAAGATTGATACTGTTGTAGAAGGCAATGAAATTTTAATCTATCAATCATACCATACATATAATTTGTACATGTTGAAGTATAAGTTTAAAGTTGAAATGTAAAAAGATGCATAAAAGTGTGTACTACCAAATCTGGTGTTCAATTTACTCTTAAGAGATGTTATAAAAATATAGACACTTCTAAGATTATAAAATATTTAAATTCTATTTTTTATTTATTTATAAGCTTTATAAGGTACCCCTCTACATTGTAAGTTTTATAAAATTTAGATTTCATAGTGTTACATCCTAATGGGATAATTTATATGTGATAGTCCCTCCATATGTTGCTCTGGAACCTAGGAATGATACCTTTTGCCATTTAAAGTCTCCCAATAGAGTGTATGATGCATACTTACTAGCAACGAATACCACCGAGGGAGCAGATCAATGATGACATCAATATAGTAAATGAATAGCAAATAAATAAAGCACGGTGTCCTAGAAGTGATAAGGAGTCAATGGGTCCCACCAACTATATGACACTAAGCATACAAAATGTCTAATTTATAAATACTAAACAATTCATCTACATTGGATTACAACATAAATATGGAACCAAAAGACAACTAAGATCCTTCAGTGCATAGCTTTCCACATAATCCCTAAAGCTCAAGCATCTACCCCTAGTATTGTTTGTACTCGTGAGTAAATATGTAACGAAAGAAATCTAAGAAGAGATAAGCTACGGCTAGATTAGTAAGATATGCCCTTAATTTGCACCTTTCATGCAGGTTATCAAACAAAATTAAATTTAGCAAACACATGCAATGTTAATGCAAGAAACACATGAATACTATATGTAGTCATTTGAAAATTGCATATAGTATGGATTTATGCCCTTTGTAACTATGGTTAGGGTGTCAAATATGAGGATCAATGATCCTATTGCCCATCAGCCTTAGGACTCTTCTTTATGCAATGGCATCCAGTATAACCATAGCTCGAGGCTACATCCCCTAGGTGACTTAGTTGCTTGAACTAGAATAGGGACCATGATCTTCGTCTTGCTAGCAGCCCACCAACATACCGCATGATGTTAACAAGCTTATATGTGTGACATCTATGTCATGCATTACCATTTTATATTTTGTTACCAAATAATTTATTGATTCATTAAAGATGATTAGACAATTAACAAACATTCATATTTTTCATATAATACACTGAATTTATACAAACAATTTGTATTTCTTTAGCTTAGTATTTTTCTCACACAATTCAACCAAAAGAGAGCACAAACATTTATCCCATACTCTGAGTGTGGACCATTTATCGAATATATTAATAAGTGTAACTACTCCACAAACACAAGAACATGCAAATTCCATGGGAAATATTCAACTGACCATGATGTCTATAGGCCTTGGTAATCGATGGGCGGGTCAAAGTCAAAGTCTGTGTCACCTAAATACAGTGGGATTTATGAAAATCTATAATGAATAGCCATAGATAATAACCTCACAATCTATACTAGAAGTTTAATTTTTTTATACAATTCTTGCATTAAATTTTTAATTGTGTCAAACTTTTTCATTTAACTTTGATTTTGAAGAAGAAGAAGTTGACTCGATATGGTTTTTTGAATAATGTCCAATGTTGATATTGCTTTTACCAAAAGAAGTTCATGCAATATTGAGTTTGATATGGTCAAACTGCACGTTTCATGATTTTATTGATAATTTCTATTGTTTTCTTATTTATGTGATATCTTGGCTATTTTAAATTTGTTTTTGACGAATGAATAGTTGATTTCACATGATTTTTCGAGTACTTTCTATTGGTAACATTATTTTTACTAAAATAAAATTTTATGGATGTGAACCAACTAGGATAAGATTACAAATTTACTTATTTCTTAGCTAAAATCAAATGTCCACAAGTTCTATTCACTCCAATACACTCCTAAACTCATCTATACCTAATATTCAATCATTGGACATCATCAATGCCATTTTTATCAAGAGTCCTATAAATTTTTATTTTTCTTCCCACATCCATATAGAAATACCATCAACATTCAACCTTTCACTTCTCACTTTCTTTCATTACATAATTTATCCTGATTAATACTTTTAAAATGTCATGTTTGATCAAACATACTTCCCCTAGCTATATGTAAGACTCGGTCATGAATAATTTGAGAAAATAATACACAAATGTCCTCAACTCTTCCAAGCTCAATTGCTCCACTACTTTAGGTTCTTCAAAACTACCCTTTCTTTTATTTTGTTAATTACAATTTCTCCGTTAGTGGCCTGGCACAGGTTCAACATATGTGGTGAATATTGTTTATTCCTCCATCCGTTACATAGCATGCTGTTATCTCAATTATATTTGCTATAAGCATGTCAAGTTTTTATTAGCCACTTGGGCATCCACATGGTCCAAAGTCGCGGGCCATCGAGGAGAGAAATGGATGATTTTAAAGGCCAAAGGTATTAATACACTTGATAATCCACAACCTTGTCCGATGCAATTCTTCACTTATTATGGAATTCTCGGCCCAAATATATATAAAATATTTTATTTTAATATTATAATTATTTATCACTTTATTTTTATCGTCAATACATATTTTTCAATCAAGAGAAATTTTCACAAATCACTATACTTATAAAATTGATATATATATATAAAGAGATGATTTCAATCCTATTCAATAAAATTTTCAAACCACTAATTACTTCATGGAGAAAAGGCATTTAGCCAAGATAAGGGAGGAAGGTTGATACAATTTCACTACAATTTCCCATGTTTACTTTCCTATTGTAGGATGAGTCTCGGCCAGGCAAGACTATGGACAGCTGAGTTTTTTCACTAATCTTAATTCATTTTTCTCCGATAATTTTTATCATTGAACTTTCATGGGCATCCATAAATTTTGCAAGCTTTAAATATCATAGATACTATAAATGTATCTTCTTCATTTCCATGGTGATGCTTGGCTTATTTAGGAAAAGATTCAACATATAATACTTCCTCAATATATATTTATATATATTATACTATTCAAGTGTCACAGCCATTGAGGAATTTTTTTTCTTGTACAGCATATTCATCATTCTAATTCTCAAATTAATAGTTCATATTATTTTAATTATTGAGATATCAAGAGGAATATTACTTTAATATGTATATATATTTGTGTATAGGGATTTGTGGCTTGAAAATATATATTATATATATGTAGCAGGGAGGTTATAAATTTATTAGTTCAATAAATTTTTATAGATTATCATGGACAGATATTGTCAATAATGTCATGACCTGCTACATTCATCAGATTAATTTATATAAATTGGTCTTTCAATAATTCTCATTTAGTCACATTTCCAAGTAATTCATGATGATAAGGTTCACGTCTAAGCTAAGTAAAAGGAGAAATAATATCTTTTTATCTTATTGCAAATGGCACATTATATATACATATATATATATATATGCACACTTGCGTCAACTTGCTTGATGAATTCAACGTTAAAGGAGACGAAGCTTAGGATACTTACCTCAGATATACTTGTGGCTCTTGGAAAATGTGCATCCCTTTCTTTTTCTTATTGTGACGTGGAGTAGCAGCCGGGTGGCAGAAGGTTTTTCCGCAAATCCAATTCGTGAATTTCCTTCTTCTTTTTTTTTTTTTGGGTGGTGGGGTGGGGTGGGGGGTGGGGTTGTTGGCAGGAATTGAGTTCCACAGGCGAGAACAAATAACAGAGCGGAGGGGAGTTTTTGGCTGTGTTTAAGGGAAATGGATAGTTTTAAATGTAATAAAATAAAATTAAATTAAAAGGATAAATTTAGATATACATATGGGGATCAACTGCGGTAGATCTTAGGAGGATTGCAAGTGCAATTGTTAGACTACATTAGCTGGCCAGGGATTTATTTATTTTGGGAAAATTGTAAATTACAACCCTAAACTTTTACTTAGGTATAGATTAATTCATTGACCTTTTAGAATGAGTCTTTTCACTATTTAAACTTTATAAATTGGCACAATTTATGACCCTTAACATTTTCTGTTTAAACTGTTATGGATATCACACATTGGTTGTGGAAGGGACTAGGTGCTACTTTATAAATATGGGGAAAAGTTTCACTTCATGAGCTAGCTTTTGGGGTTGATAAGACCCAATAATACCCAATGGTAGTATCAAAGCTAAGGTTTGCAACATCTCGAGTTGAGCCGGACATGGACTGTTAATCCAATGGTTTGATATATGATAGGAGGAGATGTTGTAGATATCCCACATTAGCTGTGGTAAGGGCTAAGTGCTACTTTATAATTGTGAGGGAAAGCCTTAGCTTATGAGCTAGTTTTTGGGATTGAGAAAGCCCAATAGCATCCAACATAAACAAAATAGGTGGAATTATAAAATATCCTCTCGAACTTTTACTTATGTATAGATTTACTTCCTAGACTTTTATTTATGAACACATTTTGCCTCCTAAATCTATAGAAAAAAATTAATTGTTCTTAACTATGCCAACTTTTGAAAGTTTAAGAGCTTAGAAGGTTCACTTTGATAGTTGAGGGGATGATGCACATTGATAAAAGTTTAGGAGGATAATTTGTAAATTTCCCTTTATTTTTTTCTTGCACTTCGAACTGCTTCTTTGGGGGATTTCTAATTTTAATTATATAAAAAGAAAAATGGGAAGAACATCCAGCATGGATAATTGAGATAGTTGATTTTTTTTTCCATTCTGTTTAGCTAGTTTCCATGCAATTACATTATTTAACATGGAACTTTGGTTTTGTTGCATATTTTGGGCCATCACTTTGATAAATTGAGTCGAATTAGATTCAATTTCATTTTCTTTAATTAAATTGGAAAAATTAGGACTTAAATAAAATAGTTTCACTTGGTACAGGTTGGGTGCTTATGCAATAATTTATTTTTTGCAAGATTAAAGTTTATTGGGCATATCGTACAAGTTTTAGTAGTTGGAAGATTTATTGGTTACTTTGCAATTATTTTAATTACATTGTGAACAATAGAAATTGAAAAAGTTCTCACAATTTGAGAGTTGCATGCATGAAGGTTACCTTAGATGCCAGTGTTGAATTATTTGGATCAATTTTTTTTCCTTAAATTGACTTTTTAAATTTTAATTGAAGCATTTGGAGTGTAATGAACTAATTTTAATTGATATGTGGTTATTACGTGGGTAATTTTCGGATTTGTTTAATTTCATCTAACACAATTTAAGTTTAAGTGAGTTTTTCCTATAAGACTATTATTACTCATAAACCTATTATTACCATCCTTTGCAATTTTATTGATTTTAACAAGCTCGTATTTGAATTTAGGATTTGAGAAGGATTTGGTGAGTTCGAGGATTTGTCTGTTAGGTTATGGGACTATTAAGGTTGTTTGTCATAGGATTTATAACTATCCTGCAAGTTTTTTGGTTGTTTTTTTTTTTTTTTTCCTTCCAAAGGATATTTATGATTTAGGGCTAGGATATAATCAGATTGGTCATTATAGGGTTTTTGATCCACTCGATCGATAAGGATCAGTTTAGATATGGAATGAAAACCATATAAAATTTTAGGGTTAGGTTTGGATTCTGTAAAATACCTAATGATACTCAACTTGATAATAAAATTTAAAAAATAAAAAAAAAAATGTAAAAGTGGTGGCTTTAGGTGATGTCCTCTTCATGATGACTTTTGGTAGTATTTAAAAGTTGAATTAATGAGAACGACCTCATATATTTATTTACTATTTGTCTAAAACTACCTGAATTTGAATTGTGGAATAAGTATAGATACAATGATATCGTAAATTTATAATTTGATCGGGACAAAAAAAAAAAAAAGAAAAGTAAAAACACAAACATGAGTACTTCAAGGCTCAAACCATCTCAATCCTCTACTTTTTATTTAGTTTTTTTTTTTCTTTTGCCATTGCTTTTTATTTAGAATAATACATCAACTTTGATGTTTACTTCTTGATGTATTTTTCAATTTTACGTATAAGGCATGGAGTCATTGAGTTTATAACTTTATAGTTCTTTTCGAATCACTTATATCATTATTATTTAAGCTACTTAAATTTATTAAATATCATTACAATATAAAAACAAGTTGGGAAGAAAAAGGGAGAATTAAAAAAAAATTCGGATGGATTTCAGGTGATTAACTAAACCTTATAAGGTGGCTTTGGATATAGTACAAAAACCCTATAAAATATACCAAACTCAATCCTATAGTATAAAATTAAGTTTGATATACTCTATAGGATAAAGGGTTGGATTTCAGATTCATATAATGCATCCAAAATTCGATCTGTTTACATTCTTATTGAGGTTTGAACTTTATTGTTATATATTTTGGTTTAACTGATTAAGGTTCAATGTCCAAAAATTTTGCTTACGATTAAGTCAATTCATCGAGTCAATGATAATTTTTTTCTAGGGGTTTTACACATATAATTGTATAATGACATTGGATAACCTTACAATATAGAAACAGTAGAAACTTAAGTTTTGCCGTCTTATAATCGCGAAGCCCATTGCTACCTATATGATTTTCGTTAATCTAGTCAAGAGGAAATTTTTTATGATAGAGATCCTTTATAGACTTGCTATTATGGTAAATTAAATATGGCAATACATCTTTATAAAAGTAAAATTATTATGAAATTAAGTGTAATATGCTTTTATTAAGGTATCCAAAACCGCACTCATTGGGCAGACTACAACCGGTTAAAACTCGCGCATTATGCCTTCATTGGCTTTAATCTTTATTTTAACGAGTTGAAAATTTGAAATAAACTATAGTCAACCAAAATCAATTGTCTTATTTGCACGTTTCACTCTATATCATTCATATCAACATAAATGAACACAGTCAAACGCATTTTAATATGCAACTTTGGAAAGTTTGAATTGTCGAATATGGTCATTGGTAGATACGCTTTGTGTCTTGTGTGCAGTGATTAAATAATATGATATTATGAAAACATGGTTTAAAGAGGTGAGTTAGTATCTATATGATTTTTACCAGTTAAATAATGTTATCACGTGTTGACCTAGAACCATGAACCCTATTATATTATATTAGAAGAAATATATCTATAATACGTTGTGTCATAGTATAAAAAGAATATTATAAAATAATACGTTAGATAGTTAGTTTCATATTATACATAATAAGATTATTTTGTAAATTTTATAATAAATTTAAAATCAAATCAACAACTTATGTACAACTATCCATTTTTCCTTCCCATTTTTTCCTTTAAATCCGCATTACTATGCTATACCAACTCACCTCTCCCAAATAAAATATGTACTACTGTGTATCTTTTCTCTTTTGACTTTTTTTCCCTTGTTAGTCTTGTCAGGCCACGAATAGGATTAAGACGCATACAATTTTTCCATGTATAATATTTAGATATTATACGTAAAGACTAATCTAAAACACTAATTTATCATGATTATTTGCTAATCAATTTTAGGTTATGTAATTGTTTGATTAGATTTTCTAAATATAGTTAGTATTGCAATAAAAAAGAATACTACTTTAAGTAAGCTAACATGCATATGTAGCTAATAAAACTGTATTTGTTTTTCAAAACATATTAGGTATCAACCATACCTTTAGAGAATGAACCGAGAGCAAGAAAACAAGGAAAAAGTGCAAATCGCATCTATACTTGCAACTATTGTTCTGACCATGATATGAACTATGAACAAATCACGCCTCTGATGAAAGGATATAGCTTCTACCATAGTTAACTTTCAAGCCCACGATTCAAGCTATGATAAGTGACCTTGTTCTTCCTATCATGAATACACTTCCCTTTGAAGACAGAGCATAGAGAGAAGGCATATGAGAAAGTGACTATAGCGTTCTTGGCAAGCTTCAGTACTAGGCATTGGGCGTTATATCTAGAAGACTGTGTTTGTTTTTATGCTTTTGAATAGTATAGAGAGGTTCCTATGAGGAAGTTCATAGCGCTATGGGCCTCTAGGAAAGTGAAGAAGAGATTTTTAGTGAGGAGTTTAAGAATCTGCTTACAGAGATCTCCAAAGAAGAGAAGAGTTTTGCAACAAAGATGATTGATGGTGTTTTCTTTGCCTTTAACACTAACGCCTTGACCCTCAAGAAGAAAAGCAGGAGGATTCTGTACTATATGTTGTTGAGAAGCGTTTTCTTTGTATAGCATGATTAAGAAGTACAGAGTGAATTTTTGTTTAATGGTTGTATGGTGAACTAGACATCAAGCCGGCTTACAATGCAAATGAGTCTACTTAAGTGGTCTCATCACAAAAATCCTGAGAAATTTGAAATTCTGGCCAAGGCAAGGGCCAACTAATAAGGGTTGTAGCTGTGGAGAGTTGAACAAAGTAGCCTTTAAAGGCTGAGGTTTGATAGAATTAGAAGACCCAAATTTTGATGTTGAAGTTGAGGAAATTGAGATGGCTGCACTTGAAGCTCCAACCCAATTTTCAACAACAAATTTTAATAAGATGGAAAGGGAAGTAAAGGTGTTGAAGAAGAAGTTAGTAGTATTTGAAGACAAGTATGATAAGGATATGGGTGATCACAAGGAAAGAGAGACAGCTGATTGAGATGGTCACTTACGCTCCTCTACAACAGCCCACATGCTAAGAGTGCAAGTCTATAACTAAGGATGGTTAAGTTATGCCACGATGATTGTGATGACAATGATGATGCTTATCCTCCCTCACCACCTCAAAACAAAACATGAGCCCCACCTTCCCTATACATAGAGCAATTCCCATAATTCTAACCATAAGAGTAACCTTCCTCATCAATAACCACAATAATGTAGGAGAGCCGAGTCACCTACTCATCACTCAAATGAGGAAATGCCATTCCTATAATCCCTACTGTAGAACCTATAACGCTCCGGAACTTTGCCTAGCGAGTATTATTCGCTTTGGCCACACGCTACACAGTTTTGTCCTTAGATGCCAATACTTTCTAGTGGGTCACCCATCATGGGATTGCTCTACATAGAGCACTCTTAACTCTGGAGTTTCAACAAACTCCAAGCCACTATACCAAAAGGTACCTCTATGATTAGAGTTTCATAACCTATATATAGGGATATCACATACTCCTCCTTATATAATTGACATCCTCGTCAGTTATGTTATACAGGTCAATAACGACACTAGGTAGTGAGGACACACTCCTCCACTTCTGGCCGGTGAACTGCTTTGATACCACCTGTAATGCCACGGAACTCCGTCCATTGAGATATTGTCCAGTTTGGCCATACGCCATATGATTTTGTCCTTTTGGTACCAACACTTCTCAGAGGATCACCCATCATGGGATTACTCTACACAGAATACGCTTAACTTTGGAGTTTCGACAAACTCCAAGCCACTATACCAAAAGGTACATTTACAATTAGAGTTCCACAACCTATATATGATGGGTATTATAGAACCCTTATAACAACAACAACAAACACCATTTTTCCTTCAAGCTAATTCCCCTCTACCTCAACATACTTATCTTGAGCCTATTCTTAAAACTATCCCTTAAGCGTCTATTCCTCAACCCCCACTTTAGTCTCCTGAGCCTTAAACACAAGTACTTACACTTCAATCACCTCCTCAAACACAACCACAGCTGATGAGGCTAATGTTGTTGATGATGAGAACCATAGTGCAAGGGCAATTGCTGAGGAACAAAGACAAAACAATGCTACAATCCGTTGTGGCATTGACTTAAATACCTTAACACCTAAAGTTGTTGAAGAGGAGGAAAATAAGAAGAATCGCACCCGCAGTTGAACCCTGTGATGTGATTAATATAAAAGCCTTTAATACTATTGTTTTCCTCTCATTTAGTATCTCTGTTAAAATATAACAAACCTGATAAACTCTCTCAAAACCCTCAAAAAAACATCTTGCATAAGAATCGATAAAAATCATTCATTTTCAACTTTCTTGCCATCGAATTAATAAGGTATGCATATTTCTTTACTTTTATTATTATTTTTTTTGTTTATATTAGTGTAGATATTCGTTTAATCTTATTACTCTTAGGGTTTTAGTTTTTTGTAAAAACTCTAATGATCTATTTTTATTGATAATAAGTAACTTCCTTGATCATTAGAATGCTTTTAACAAACTATTTCTTATAATAATTTGTTGGAATTCTAAGGATTTGTTAAAGTAATTTTTCTAAACCCTATTGAGACTTTTCATCTTCCATGAAAGTTCAAAACGAACTTAGTTGGTTTAGGATTGTTTTAAATATCTAATTCTTTTTGTAATAACGATAATACAAAGTTAGGAAACAGTAAAACAACTAAAACTAGTTTGAGATTCTTTATGTGGATTTATGTTACTGATAACTTGTGAAGAGATTTTAGTAGTTTGGTATAGATCTAGAGTTTGTGACCTTGTTAGAGGCTTTAGTTTACCTTAGTGAGTTCTATAGTACAAGTATACCCAGTAAACAACTCATTGAGTTTGTTAAGAAATCATATAATAAGGAAGTCGTGAAGCAAATCTTGAGCTCTTTCTTGTATTAACAGACTTATCTCATAAATTTTGTTTGAAAACATGTGTATATATTTAGAATTAACCTTAGCTTAGCATTTTCTTGTTCATCATGTTCTTCTGAGTTTTTTTTTTACTAGACAATAGATTAAAAGTGAGTATGGTAGATGCTAAAAATCCCCAAAGAATACGACCTAATATTTTCTATGCTACTTTGGTAGATGCGCTGGCCTAAATGATAGTTATGCGACCAAAGTTGAACAAAAATTATTAGCAATCTTTATAATTTTTTGAAAACTCAACTTCGTGTTTCACACTGGATCTAACAAACAAGTTTTGTAGTCATTAATTTATAAGAAACGAAATAGAGAAATTGATTATAAAACAAGAAAATGATGAAACCCTACTAGCACCCTTGGAAACAAACTAAAAAAAGGTTATTCTTAAAAACTAGCACCCCAAGAAATAAATGAAGAAGGGACCTAACTTCCACGATCCCAACCTCAACCACCATCCAATGAAGCCCAGCTAGAACTGAATCCACAACATGAAGAGGTAAAAGATGTTAATGCTGAGGCAAAATCTAATGACAGCTTTTTGGAGGATAATGATGATGAGAAACGAAAGACAAAAGAAGAAGAGCAGAGAAAGATGTCATTCTAGCAAAAACAAGTTGCAGATATGTTGCAACACATGCATAATAAATAGGCATGATAGACTAAGAAAAGAATGACTATCTGTATACCATGGAACCAGAGTAATAGCTGGAAAAGGAAAAGGCCCATAGACCTAAGTTGAAAAGAATCAAACAAGAAGAAAACAAGAAACGGGCTGGTAATTCATTAGTATAGTTAAACTGTGATAGACCCAATAGAATGATTTCTCAATCTATTCAGTTGAAATCGAACGTGAATCTACATGAGTACTGACATAAACTCATGAATTTAGGTTCAAGCTATTAATTACAATTTACAAGTACCAAAAATATTAAATTAAAATGTGCTCAAATCACATGAATCAAGTCTTAGATTCACAAACCTTAATTTAAAATAATTTTTCTCCATAGATATGAATATTAAGCACTTGAAAACAAGAGGAATGAGTTGACGCTTAGTGCATAGTAACGTAAGCAAACGTAAGATTATCACGTGCACGTATCTAAATGTAATACAACATTAATAGTATATACCTTTTTAACTAAAGTGGAGTAAAACAACAATATAGCACTCATATTCCAGCAACATGCTGGAATCTTAAGGATCTTAAGTAATAGCAATTGCTTAGGAGGTTGATATAGGTAGGCTAAAAACCTATATCTCCTATCTTTATCAAAGTAATAGCCTTATCTTGGGTTCATAGCTATTAAGCTTCTTCACTTATTTTAGTACATAATATAATGCAGCTTAATCATTCCCATCAATGTGAGTTAGACTAAATTACTTCTCTCTGAAGGTGAATGGACATTTCTTGCTACCATTTCCCTTAACTAATAGTTCATGCATTGCATAAATCATGTTCTCTGAAGGTCATCACCATCACACAATGGTCTGGGTAGGCCATTGTAAGCCTTTAGATTTTTGGTAGATTTAAATATAAAGCCTAGAGTCTAAGCCATAACTGAAACTCTAAAACCGATCCGAATCAATCCTAGACCCTTGAAACTCTAACATGATTAATTAAAGTTTTACAACCCTAAAATACCAAATGATTCAATTAAGAGTAGAAACCCTAAAAATAAGGAATTTAAGAAAGCTTTGCCTTAAAACAATCGGAAGTGTTGATACCTTAATCGATTTGGAAGCCTTACATGAAACAATCTGACTGCTAACACGTAAATCAAGAATCATCAAAACCAGATAACAATTAATAATAAGATAATATTAAATTATTATTTTTATACTGTATATTAATTTATCGAATCATACATTCATAAGTCAAACACAATTTTCGCATATCTTATTTTCTACTTTAGATATTTGTCTTTTCAATTATTGTTTATTACTATTCACCACTATTCACATCAATCACTTTTTCTCACTCTCTTCCACACCTATTCTTATACATGCCATAACATATTCTTACACACATATGCTCTACAATACTTTATATAATTTTTCCTTTACTTTCTTCTCTCTCTCTCTCCCCCTCTCCCTCCCCCATACTCTCATTCTTCTTCAATTTTCTTTTATTCTTTATCTTCTCCTCTTCCTCTATAAATACCCTCTATCATTTTCACCTTATATTTCATTCTTCAAACATAAACACTCTAAAATTTTTTCCTCTTTTTCTCCCTACACCCCAGCCACTATCACCAACCCTCACTCCCTCTCTAATTCTTGGCTCTTCTCTCCTTCTTTTACACACTCATATCCTCCCCATTTTCATTTAGGTAAACACTCTGAACCCCTTCTCTATATTATGATCATAAAAGTCTTGTATAAGTTTTCATGCATATCCCTATGAAAAACTCTCCCTATGGTGCACAAATGCTAGGGATGGAAATGCATGTTATCATCCTTGGCTCAAGTTTATTTATGTTTATGCTTATGTTCATTTTGTATACTAAGCTAACTATTATATATGTATTTATATGTATATGTACATATATTCTCTAGAGTATATTGCTCATTAATCTAATATTTCATTTTATTTATTTTATGTTCCTTATATTTCATGCAATTTATTTTCATGAAAGTTTGTTTTATTCGAGACTTGGCCACTTCAAGTCTTAAAAAGACTAGTCCTAAATCTATCTAAGACTTATCCATATTCAAGTCGTAAAGGGGACTTTTCAATTTCAAAGTCCTAAGGAGCCTTGTCTAAATCTAGGACTCCTATTTTAATTTCATGTTATGTTGGTGACTTCTCCACTTCATGTCCTGGAAGCCTTGCCTTGAATCTAAGAATCCCATTTTTCTTTATGTTTATATTTATTATCTCTTGTCAAGAATTTATGTTATGTTTATTTGGTATTACCTCTTTAAAGAAATTATTTTTGCATAAATATTTAATGCTCATAGTGATGTTGTGAGAATGGTAAAAATGAATTTTTGAACTTAAAATTCTATGATGACCAAATGCCTCTAAATTTAAAATAAGAACAAGTTGATGATCATATGATTATCATGATATTCAATTACCAATTTAGAGGGTCTAACATAAAATGGGAGATTCATGAAGTTATGAACCTTCACATATTGACAATTCTTTATTATATGAAATATTTTCAAAAAAAAAAAAAATTTCAATACATTGAAAAACCCTTTAGTGAAAAGAGAAATTTAAAAATAAAGTCCATCCCTATATTTTCCAAAAAATGCCGTGACATGTAGAAAATAAATGGGGACATGAAGCTTTGGTTTTTCTTCTCAATACAACTTGATTTTGGTATTTCAAAATTAATCAAACAAAATGAATTCATGTCCAAATTTTGCTAATTTACCATGACATAAATAAGAGTCATGAAAATTTTCCAGCCTTGAAATTCTTTTTATAAAACACATGAACTCAATATTTTTCTATCAAATAATGAAGTGTTTTTAAAATTTTTATTATATATTATAACAACATCTTTAAAAAAATTTTATTGGGCAACACCACTAAGATCATGAGTGTGAAATGAATTATTATTTATGTTTCTTTTATACTTGAACTTAGAAATAGTAAGGAACCCCATAGAGACTACATATGGTAAAACTATTGGAAAATGTAAAAACAACGTTAAAACAAAGTCTAGGAGCAATTTGACCCTTGTCATTCCAAGAACTTAAAGACCTTATATGAAGAACTAACCCTAGAAATGGACAACACATTTGAAGTAGGTAGAAATCGATTACTCATATGCAAAAAATGAAGTTAAACTGACTTACTTATGACTATTTTAAGGTGAAATTACTCATATGTAGAAAATGAAGTTAAAATAACTTAGATATGGCTATTTTAAGGTGAAACTAGGTAACCAGGAAATCTACCAATAATAGAATTAATAGAGTTAGAAAGGTGAGTAAGAATGATATGAAATACTCATTTTCGGGTAATTCTTTGGTTTAGATGATGAAGGAAGCAACATCGTCTTTCCAGATGATTACTTCGATTAAGAGCTGTCATTATGGCTGAGTGAGTTTTTCCCAATGC
The DNA here is from genome assembly GCA_024138025.1 of Combretum micranthum. NCBI lineage: Eukaryota > Viridiplantae > Streptophyta > Magnoliopsida > Myrtales > Combretaceae > Combretum > Combretum micranthum. Next base: position 218,795 of record JAMXBD010001671.1, read on the forward strand.
TTTACATATCTTATATGTGCTAGTAGAATAGTTACATTAGTAATAGGAAAAAGATAAAAATGAAAATGTTGTGGGGATATACGGGAATGCATTTTTATGTTGTATTGTGTGATCAATGAATCTTAAGTATATCGAAGTCTCAATATGAATGTTTAATATGCTATGTTACTTTTATTTTATTATGAATGGGTGACTAATTGCTTGGTCACCCCTCAAATGAGATATAATGTGATTGAGGTAAATTAAATAAATGAGTCACGCATTGCATAGTGTCGAGTCACAGTCATTTTTGTTGCTACTCCTACGCGTAGAACTAGATGCGTGATTAACCGCGCATAAAGTACGGGCCCTTCTCTAGCTCAAGGAACTAAATTGTTCGGGGAATACGACCTCCTAGAGGAACCTCGTCAGATCAATAGCCATGAGTTGGCGCTCAGGGAATAGAAGTGATGATTGTAAGGACCCCCTTTTCAAATCAATAGTGGTAGTAAAGAACCCATTTTCAAAGCATTCCCTTACCCTTGATACGGAGGGCACAAATTCGTTTTGTGTATGGTCTTCAGATGACTATACATATTTGTTGTTCATGTGTTTTATTACATAGCATATGGTTGCTTAACAAATTGTCTTGTTCTTGTTTGTACGGGTACATTTTTCAAGAATATTCTCACCAAGCATATCATAGCTTATACTCTATAAATTTCTATTGTCTCAGGAATATCTTTAATTCATCCAACACCAAGACTTCTGATGCCTTAGGTAAGCAATTGGCAACTTTTGAGGAGCTTCCAAGGAAGTTTGCAAGTGAATAAGTAAACTTCTAGTGAAATCTCTCATGTCTTATTTATGAGAATTTTATTTCCATTTTAGATACATTTAAGGATGACTGTAATTTATGACTATTATGGTTTAGTAGAGAATGCCCTTAAGAAATGTTATTTACCTGATAGTTTAATGTTTATATCGTTAACTTCATAAATGGTGCTACTCCTCCTTATTCCTCTATTGTGAAGTACCCCTTATGTATAGTGTGGAAACCTTTGAGTGACTAAGCATCATTCTTAGGCTTCGATATTGAGCTGGTGGGCTATCTGTTTAGGGTGATAACTATTATTGGGGGTATTATGGTATCTCAAGCCTTACACTTTGTTATGGAACTACCTTGCTTGGAAGTGTTGCTTAAGGAGCAGAGACTTAACCGACCATTGTTGAGCAGGGATGTACCCATTTTCTATTTAGATCAAGTTTATGCTTAAAATGTTTCCAAAATATTTTTATTTTCTTCCTCTGTCAGTTGAGTGGTTCTCCATGGTATTTGACTTCTTTTTTTTTTAAAAAAAAATTTTGTTTTCTTTAGATATTTGGAGGTATAGTCGTTTATATGATTTTGTGAAGAACATCTAGATCAACGTAATTTTGATTGACATCTTAACTCTTGATATGAAGGACGTAAATTTTGTTCTAACAACCACATATGTGTTGCATACACATGATTTGATTGTTTGATCATGCATGCATATACTTGATTATACACTTCCTTTTTTTTTATTGCATGAATGTACACACGAGATTTACCACTAACTAGATGTACCTTACACCTTATAGTACTTTATTATCATAATAGTCATGGGATACATCGAGCAACGTAAACCCCATGTTAGCATATTTGGGAGCTTGGAATATGTGAACTCGAGTGGAGTGATCCATTTTCTTCATTCTTTTTTATGGAGACTCCATGTAGATTTTGTACTTATATGGCACTAATTGTTCACTACATGAGATTTACTAAGTATTTAACATATCCCAGTGGTGTCTCTAGGTTGATGGTATGCCTTATACACTATGTGGGAAACTTAGAATGACACGGTTTTCAACCTTAGTCTTTCATATAGTGTATGATGAGGCTATCACATATAGGGTACCCCCTAATGTGTGACATGAGCTCATTGTGGTTCTGAGTGAAGATTTGATTTAAAGAGAGAGGATTATAGATTGAGTGGGTTCTCGCAAAGAAGATCAAATTCCCCATGTTAGTCAAGCCTTATGCGTATTTGTACTTATATCGCACAATTAAAGTGTGATACACCCCCTCATCTTGTATATCGTGTTTTAGACGTATGATACAAATAAAATTCTTGTATTGTATGTTCAAAATGCTATACAATGATGATAATTATGTAATATTTTTTATTTAATTTGTATTTGTGTAATTCTGTTTTAAAGTAATTCATAAAAAATAATCAATCTCTTTCATTTTGATTATAAATTGATTAGTCATGTTGATATATGCATTAACCAGTCTAAATTCTTTTCAATGAACATATTAACTATTTCTTCTTATTCTTTTTTTTCTTTAATTTTATCATCGCTTAGAAAATTAAATGTTTTAATATAAAATGTCACAAATACAATCAAATAGAAAATATAAAATAATCCAATAGATAAGCAACACGAATTCATCAACTTGAACTCAACTCTTTAAAAGACGATATTATTTTCTAATATCATCCTTCAATTTTTCAGTAAAGAAAGGAAAAATAAATAAATAAGAAAATAAATAAAAGAAAAATAAAAAGGCCCATCACTGAAGCACTAAAACTTTTCTTATTATAGGAACTTTAACAACAGTATCAAAGTTCTGACGAGAGTACATGATAGACATGTCCTTAAAAATGATGACATATTCTCAAATATATTATGTGTAATTATTTCTTCGGAAATGTTATTTGAAGACGTGATAGAAGACATGATGTTAAGCATTTAATATATATATATATATATATATGTATAAAGAATTATATTTTGTCAGGTTTAGAAGATCATATTGCTTTTGTTTATTGCTAATGGCAATTGCTAGGATACTTCAAAACTTAGATGACAACGTTGGACCGCATCACATTTAGCTGGCCTGTTCCCTAGAGATTTGAGACGGTAGACTTGGTGATATAAATATTGAATCAAGTGGACTTATTATTATATAATAAAATTAGGTGATATTTATCAGATTAAGAACCATCCAGAACAATCTTTCATGAGCATGACCCTCACGTCACTGCAATCTGGATTGATATTTAAAAGGAATGAACTTTTCTTATTTGCTCCGGAAGAATAGCTTTTCTGAGCATGGTCGGTATAGGAAGTGTGATAAATTTTTTATTACGAGGTCAGATCCTCGTTTCTCTAACTTATATAGTTCATTAATGTGACGTTCATCTAATGGGCTAATCTAAGTGTACTCGGAGAAACTTAACAAATAAAACATAATTTGGGTCAAGAGTCAACCGCACAACTTGAGTTGCATGTTTGGTGGAATTTATTGATTAACATCTGTAACTTGTCTTTTATAAAACGTTTCAATTTATTCCCCGGCGAAGGAAAGCAATTAACTATCCTTTAGGAAAAGGACCAACACGGAACTAATTTATTACCTGAATTCTTTATAATGTTTTGTCTAAATATCTGGCATGCTTCACTGAGATCAAGTTCATTATAAATGTTAGATTGAATTCGGATCAACTTTAATATTAATAATATTATTTTAGCCTAGCTAAATAAAAAAATAAATATTATCTTAGATAAATTGCATATATAGGTTTACTGGAGTCGAATTTGAAGTTATTTAGAGTTGGTTTGATTTGAGCTCAAATTTAAAATTGTATTTTTAAAATCTAGTTATGAAATTTTAAGCTCGAATTTAGTGTGGATCCTATTTTCACATCTTAGTTCATAGAGTTTACCGACACTTGTGATAACATATTCTCTTTTACCCTCAGTTGACTGGGAAAGGATAGGAGACCAAGTTGATATCAATCAAACAGACAAGGAAGCAATAAAATACACAAAGGAGTTTCCTAACTACAAAGAATGTCTCTAGGCAGACAAGCATGTGACTACATTATATCATTAAAATTGAGCTATTTTACTCGTCTATAAAAATTATGGAATTGTGTTAGGTATTTCGTCCAAAAAGAGAGTTCAATCCAAAAGATTAGCCTATCAGGTATAAGAACCCTTTAAGTTTAAGTACATTCCATAATTTCTTATGAAATCTATGTGGGGTCATAACATTGTCTACCTCTTCAGAAGTAAATGCCCTTGATAGCCCACTCTAGATGGCTCACTCTGAATGGTTTTCACTCTAAGTGACTGTACTTTAGCCCCTTTTCAGATTGTCCCTTCGCTAGCGTTGGTCTCTCAACGAGAGCACCAAATATTAGGTAGTAAGCTCAAAGAAAAAGCCCAACCCAAAAGACTAAATTATCATATGGGATAACCCTTTAAGCTTAAGTATCATTCCATAATTTCTCATGGAATCGACGTGCGATCGTAAAAAATTATTTTAGTATTTTTATCCAAAAAAAAATTCCCACGTTCCATAATTAAAAGATATCATTAAATTGAAATATCCATTTACTTTTCTAGGTTTTGAGTATTTTGTTATACTTATTTTCTTTCATTTTTCAAGTATTTGTTATTCTTTTAAATCATTATAAAAACATCATTCAATTAAAGCGTTTCTAGAGCCGTGTATCTTTTTTAAAAAAATATCGTTGTACGATTGGTTTGCCCCTTTTTAAAATGAAGCTTTTTATTCTACAATAATTCATTGAATTTAGATTATTTTATTATATATATAATATATATATATAAATTTAGAATTTAATTGTGAGATTAGGGTCTGTTTGTTTCGTCATCTTTCTGTCATTTTGGCTTTATCTTTTATCATTTTAAAAAGACTATTTATCGGACATAGATATCGATGAAAAATATATACTTTTATTCATAGACTGATTAAATAGATTAGATATTGATATGAAACAGAAATGATACAACTATGATATAAATACCGATGAAAACAGAATATTCAAACTAATCCTTAAATCTATTATAGGATTAAAAATTATCAAGAAGTTTAAAAAGTTGATTGTTGAAATCAAAGGTTTTTATAATTTGATCGCAAAAAAAAAAAAAAAAAAGAGGTTTCCAAGAATCTCTAAGTTATTTCTAACATAAGTATCACAAGTAATTGTTAGTTAGTGTTTTACAATGGGATAATGTCAAAAAATGGTACATGGACTTTCATAAAAAAATTAATTAGGTATATGAGTTTTAGTTTTAAAAAATTTAGTACCTGAATAAAGTTTTCATAGACTTTTTCATACATGGAGTTTGGTTTTGATAATTTTGATACCTAAATAAAATGTTCGTAGGCTTTTTCATACCTAATTAAACTTGCCATAAGTATAAAAAAATCCATAAAAACTTTGTTCATATACCAAAATTATCAAAAACCAAACTTTAGATATGAAAAAAGTTCACGAAAAACTTGTTCAGGTACGAAATTGTTTAAAATGAAACTCTAAGTACCTGATTGAACATTTTGTGAAAGTTCATGTACCATTTTATCACTAATTTATAAATTGTATCTCAAAGCCTAAACCAATATAAGGTTATAAAAGGAAACAAACATTATTTAATATGTTAGGATTATAGATAAGCAACGGAAGAAATTTTTGTTGATCTGTTGTTTTTTTGTGACATTTTCTAATAGATTCATATTTAAAAAACTTAAGTTTATTTGACCAATTTATAATTAAATTTTGAAAACCCGAATGTACAATTCACCCATTGGAATAATGCATTTCATGGGTGAATCAAATTATTTATAAAAAAAAAAAATAAATACAAGTTTATCGAATATTAAAAAATTACAATAAAGCATAAGTTTTTATAAAATTAGTATTCTTTCGTTGTTTTACCATTATAAAATTAGAGTTCACGGAAATAAGTTGCAATTCATCAACAGTCTGTGTAAAACTAATATATTTTCATACATATCGAAATATATAAATAATCCACCAACACATTATTGTATCAAAAAGAAACATCACTCAATGATGGCAAAAAAAAGAGAAACATGACTCGATTAACTATTAGTGCCCATATTGAGTTTAAAGTTATCGTCAATTAGTATCTATTCACATTGATACAAAGTACTTCAAGTGGAGCTAAACTTTTTTTATTACAAAAATTTTAAAATTAAAACAATACCATAGATGCCATTAATGTAATTAATTTTGACATAAGATACATGTAAACAAAGAAATTTTTATTTTTACTGGGGAAGCCATAACTATAGCGATTTTACTGAGGCATACACATAATTTATGTAAATCATGTAATGCATGTTCATTTTATTTATAGTACTAATAGTTTTAATCAGGTTTAAGGTGATCAGTCATCTCACAGACAAGCAGCGTACTGTATAAGCAATATGATCATACAGAATTCTGTTATTATTTTTATTAAAGTAACTTAGCAATCAACAATTCAAACAACAAACAATCCCCATAAACCCATACAGTAAATTCAGGTTATTATCTTTCATTAAGGATCAACTATGCTATAATCACACACAATGTAATAAGACTGAGTTACTCACCTGCTCATACTAGCTAGACGTAATAATCAGCTAGGAAATCCTCTATAGTTTTAATATCACCTATTAAGATAAATAAAATATTCATCAATAAAACATATATTATAGAACTAAACTCGTATGAGTGTCTAAATGTCCTATATTGGTATTTGGTTTTCTTTCTATTATTGTATTAGTCCTTTAGTGGTCCTATGATAATTAATTATTATTTAATATTTATTTTCATTTTGCTTTTCTTGATCTTGTTTGATATTTAACATATATCCTTATTGGGTATTTGAAAAATTTGTATATAGTCGGTTTATATTTTTATAATACCATTATTGCTATTTTAATCATTCATTAGTTGACTTATTATAGTAACTCGTATTTATTTACTATTATTTAGTTTCATCGTATTTCTCTTAATCTACTTCATATAATTTTCCTATCATTTTTAGGTGTCACATTATTTGAAATTTTAGCTTATTTAAATTTCCATTCTTATGTATTTATCCATATACAATAAGTAATTCGCAATTATTATAATTATTCTTATTTGTAAAATATATTAGTATTAGTAATAATGATAATAATATAACAATATTAATAATAATATGTTATATTAATAAATTTAATTTTCACAATAACATTAACAAGAATAATAGCAGTCTTATAATAATAATAATAATAATAATAATAATCTAGTAATAATCATAATAGTAGTAATATCATTAATAGTAATACTCATAATAATATTATTGATTATAATGATAATAATAATCATTAATGATGAGATAAATAATAATAACGTAAAAGTACAGATAAATAATTCATAATGAAGGGTAGAATTATAATATAGTGATATATAAAAGGGTATTATTGTCCTTGAATAGATGACTTTAGTCACAAGGAAGTCACGGGCGAATGATTGGACGAATTTGACTGAGGCCGGTATCCAAGCTGTCAAATCATAAGCCGCCGGCCTAAATATAATGGACGATGGCCTAAGCTTCGGTGTTGAAGTTTCGAAATTTTGCAAGAGAAATTGAATTTACGCCGGCAAGATGGTTGCTAGCGTATCAAGGAAGGCCGCCGGCGTATCATGTAGGCCGCCAGCATACTGTTCGGCCTATAGTGACGTTTTTCCTAAGTTAGGGTTGCGTTTTTCCAAAGCCAACCCTCTCTATAAATAGACCGTAGACCCCACAAATTTGTCACAATTCTCCTTCAAGCAAACTCAAGGTATGTTGGTCTAATCTTGGTCTTTTTTCAATTCCTTTCCTTAGATAGATAAATCTAATCCTAGTTTTATATACATTCGAAGGAGGATCTAGGAGCGAAACCCTAAATCAAATTTAGAGGATTTCGGTTTCTGATCAAAGTAAAGGAGAATTGATTGAATGAATTAGGGTTTCTGTAAACCCCGGGAATTTTCCACATTAGTACACAACTTTATAATATGTTATATGAACTAGATAATAGATTTAGATTCTAATTAAAGTCTAAGAATAGATCAATGCCTAGAATTTGGTTAGATAAAGGATTTGCAAATCAAATAAAGAAATTCTTTAACCCTAGTCGATACCAGAAACGAGATTTCGTATCTTGAATGAATAATTCAAGATATGATTAAAAGAAAATCTAAAATATAAACCCGAAACCTGATATACAAATAGGTTTAAATAGAAAATATAAATATAGAGATTAAATGATTGCTTTTGAACTTAATAATGATTCGAGATTAGAACGATGAGTAGTAATGAGCTTAGACTTAGATTTAAACCCTAAATTAAGATTCTTAGATAAAATTAAACGTTACTAATAAGATTTCACGTTTAGTATCAAAACTAAAGATATATATATATATATATATATATAGTTTAACTTCGGTATCAAAAGCGATATTAAGTAAATAATTATCTATGCTTATAGATAGAAAACGATAACCTAAAGATGAACAGTTAAGAATATAAATACACAACGAAAACATAAACTGTTGAATAACTCAAAATCTGAACTCCAAATAAATAATCGAATCACGCTATTGTTCTAACTCGTTTTCTTAAGCTATTGAAGCCTAAAAAAAAATTGACCTAATGAGCTTAAGAAATCTTAATCACGGGAGATAAAATTATACCATTAATTAACCACGTATATATAAAACCTAAAATTGTATTATTTGATAATCTAAGTGTTTTGTATAATCCTATAAACATAATTTTTATATGAAAACTCCAAAGATTAGCTAATTTATACCCGTATAACTCGTTAAATTATCTTAAAATTTAAACTAATAATAAATTAATATATATATATATAAGTTTCGGTGGATTTTCGGCTGGGAAAGTTATGGAGGAAGAGGAGCCGGATTTTTGGATCAATAAGGCACTCTTTTCTCAACCAAATCAACCCACAAGACCAACCAAATAATGACAACTCAATATAACATTAATTGAAGTGAAAATAACAGATGAAATGCAGCCAAAAATCGGAGGAAAATCGGAGGGAAATGCAGCCACAACTTCTCTTCTTTCTTCTTCTATATATATTTGTTCAAAGCTTATAATGGAGAACAAACAATCCTCATTAATTCCCACACTTCCCAGAACGAAATTGCTCCCAAATAGCAAACAAAATGAACAGACAACAGCAAACAAACAGATCAAAACATCTGAGTTCAGATCAAAGGAAAAACAAAACGAAAAACCCTTGGATACGAGTTCAAAGGTAAGTTGATGAAGTTTAAACGATTTTCTTTCAAATCTAAGGATTATAACTAACTTATAATAATCATAGGAATGTAATAAACATAACTACAAGCTTCGAATTCCATCGGACAAGCTCAAACGAGGTAAAAATCCGAAACCCTAGCTTTATTTCCATAAAATCGAGATCTAAGATTATATGCTTGTAGAAATGTTAAGAGTTGTTGTTTAACTATGTATAAGATATATAAACACTTACAAACAGTTTAGTAATGTTTTTAACATGGAAAATTTAAAGAACATGAATCGGATCAGTGAGAAAGATGATGAACAATACCAACACTGTCTCAAAGCCGGTAGTATAATCACTCAACGCCGGCGGCTTACATGGATAGGCCGACGGCGTAAAGACGGCTTACACTGATCCGAGGTTATGTAAAAATAATTTTCACGTAAAAATGAATGTAAGCCGGTTACTTGGAGATTTACGCCGACGGCATAGAGCCGGCGTACGTTGAAAGCCGACAGCTTTCAAAGTCGGTACACCCAATATGAAATAATTTTCGAAATCAAGTCTACACCAGCACCTGGGTTTGAAAGCCGGTGGCCTTGAGCCGGCGTACAGCTAAATTTCTTCAACGAAAGCTAGTTTTTAAAACAAACATAATTTATATATATATATATATATATATGTGTGTGTGTGTAATATACCTGCTGATTATATATATATATATATATATATATGATAATATAAGAATTTATAGATAGTTAAGTAAATACAAGTACTCAAGCATATTTAGAGTAATATCTAATAATTTTTAGAACCCTAGAATTCAAGACAAATATTTAGTGCTAATAAGAGTTAGTATTAGTAAAATATTTGTTCTAAATAGATAAAATAGGTAAGAATGGAAATTGAAATAAGTTAAATTTTTTAGTAATGTGACTCCTAAAAATAATGAAATAATTATGCGAGATAAAATAGGAGAAACCCGACAACACTAAGTAATAATAAATAAATATAATTTTCTACATTGAGATCAGTATAGAATAAAATAGAATCAGTATTAGTCATTACCAATACCTTGATAAAAATCGAGTCTAGGACACTAATCACATATAGGAATTTAGTTAATCTATATTGATGAATACTTTATTCATTTTAATAGGTGGTTTTGATACGCTAGAGAATCTACCAGTTGATTATTACGACTGAGTCAGTATGAGCAGGTGACTAATTCAGTCATATTATACTGTTTGTGCTTGTAAGTAGTTGAATATGTAATGCAAAAATAATTAAACGATTGTATTGTTGAAAATATGTTGTGATATGATTGTATGATTGTTAAGATATCCTTACAAAAGCGATAATGCAATGATTTGATGTTGTGAAGTAGTATAATGATGATTGTGTGTAATGTATGGTCACCATGAACTCGATTAAGAATTATTGACTTAACAAAATAATTTGATCATGCATTGCACAAATTGCATTATTGCATATATATTGGGGTGATAGCCTACTACGTATTAATATTTCGGTTCTCTGTTTATGCTTGGTTGTTCTAATGTGTTAGTTCTTCCAAGGTATTCTTTGGGATGTTGATTCTACGGGAACTAAGTGGCACTGAAGAACGCCGCCCATAGTATCGCTTTGAAATGATTAATACTTAGGGAGTTTCTAAGGGGATTGCAGGAGATGGTCAGTTTAATCGATTATATTCAAAGTGATAACCCTAAAACGAGAAATCGTTGATTCTCCTGTGTACTTAGTCTCTCCTGGGTAGGTGGATCATGGAGTATGGTTCTTCAACCCTTAAAAAGAGGGCATAAATATTTTTCCTGTTTGGATTCTAGATCATCCAAGCTTGTATCTATGCATATGAATGAGTGCTTGCATTACATATGATTTGATAATAACTTGTGTGATGTATGACATGTCTGATTATTCACTGAGCTGTGGTTTCGCTCATACTCCAACAGTCTTTTCAAGTTTACTTTACAACCCTGGTTAGTCACTTTCAGGAGTATGGCTCCGATAAGAACTTAGGAGCTGGAAGTATACGGTTATATTTTAGTTTAATGGTTATTTACTATTAGAATAGATTATTTAGTTGTTTACTTCAGAAGAACAATATGGTTTGTAATAGTTATGTAATGTTTATTCACTAAGTTATTTCTTTCATGTATTTGTTATTTCTTATCAAGCAACTAAAAAGATCATGCTGTTTTGAAAACCTGTCATTCTCTAAAGGTAATCTAGTGATAGTATTCAAGTGTGACTTGTTTACTACTATTAGGGTACCATCGGGGCATGACAATTTCCATTACGAATAGGATCTTTGCGATCTAAGTAAGTATGAATCTGTTCTTCTTCTGTGTATTTAAAGTTATGAACTTTCATAGTTGTTTTGCTCATAGAGGATTTTATATATATGTGTGTATGTGTTGTGAAATGAATTTTTGGAAATTGTTAAGAACTTTGGAGAAAGTTGAGAAAAGGGTTTCTGTGAAGTGCAAATGGGATAACAGGTATGTTGATGTTCGATTAGGTTTTTGGAATTAGGGTTAGGGTTTGATATTGTTATTATAATTAGAATTGACTGCAATATATGTATTGTTAAACAGGAGTATTGTGAGATTAGGGTTCCTACTCTATTAATAGTTACTGTTCGAGAGATTTGGATTGAAAGCAAATCCAGATACGACCTTACCATATTTGATTGTATGTGCTTGTAGGATTAGTTGTTAAATTAACTTAATAATTATTGGTCTTTAATTGAACGAATGTTGGTTGTGCTTGGCTGCGGTTAGTGAAGACCACGACAATAGTGTGATACTAACGCTAGCAACCTGATGATCCTTGTGTAGCGGTATCCCAAGTGGAGTTGCAATTGGAGATGATTCCGGTAGATTAGGAGTCGTTACTAGCTTAATTGTGGAATGCATCTATATATGTATTTATTAATATAATATGGTTTTTCATCGGGTCATGAGTTACTTCAGGTTTAGGATTAGTAATCAATAGTCCTAAACCGTATTGGTTGCAGGCCAATGAAAAGATAATTAATTTGTGCTTGTTGCATTAGAATATAAGTTGTATGTGATATTGTGATTTGCATGTTCATGTTCATGTACATGTGCTTTTAGTTTGGCGTACTGGGCGTTTTTCGCTCAATCCTTATTTTTCTCACAGGTACAGGTGATGATGGGGAGTACGATAATGGTTATGACTATCCTGCCGACGATTGAGAGTTAGCAATTAGTGATTTGAGATGAAGAAACATATTTCTGATTTAATTAGTTTTCATTTGAATACTTTTATATGAAAGGACTTTATTATTTTAGATTTGATGTTTAGATGATTTATGAATTGAGGATATTTATTTTAATATGACAAAGTTTGAAAGTTTCCCTATATGCGAGTATTTGGTGATATTAGAAATACATATTTGTGGTTTTAGAAATCTATAGCCTTAGCGTGTTTTTTATGATAAGGACACGTGGTGAGCTAATAATACCTTTAGGTTAGGGTGTTACAATTAGTGATGATGATGATGATGATCATAATAATATTCGAATAAACTAAAATAGATTTTGTAATTTAATTAATTTTTTAATTGAAGCCAAGAGATGCACGGCTTGGTACACGGCCATGTACCAGCTATGTTCCTTTAAAAACACGGCATGCATCTGGAGCCGAGAGGAACACGGGGAGTTCACCACCCTATGTTCTAGTCGTGCGCTTTTGTAGATTTTGCGTCCTTCGCCCATCATGTATTTTTGATCTGATTTTGCAAGTTTTTCCACGTCCACCTTGTTTCTAACTCATTCCTAAGTGTTTTACATGATATATTATGTATATATATATATTACATCCTATAACCTATCAACATGTATAAATCCTTGTTTTATGAAAGTAAAAGTGTAACTAGGGTTTTATAAAGGTTTACCTTGTTTTGGATGATTTGAACTTCGTTTTTTTGTTGATTTTGAACCTAGGATCAACAAAACTTTGTTTAAACGAATGTTTAAGGTATAAACTTACTTAAAATGAAATTAACTCACCTCTTTTGCTCCTTATCTTAGCCTGTTGGTGTTCTTTAATGGAGTGTGTGTTGTGTTGGAGTTGTTGATTGTTTGGTGGTTTGTTTGGGATGAATTTGAGCTATTATTGTGGCTACTTTAGGTGGGTTAATGGCTTTGGTTTGATGTTCTTTAAGTGTGGTGTCTTGAAGTTAATAAAGTGTATATGTAGAGGGCAATGGAAGCTATGCTTCGATTGAAGAAGAAGAAGAAATATCCTCTGAATTTTCATGATACAACTTGATTCTTTACTTCATTTAATGAGTTGTGTATGTGGAAAATTTGGATTGGCTCATGTGTGTTGAATTGTTGACTTTCATTACAATTTGGTCTCCTTTTCTTTGAAGAAATCGGCTAGGGAATTTCAAGACAATTCCTACCGTAAATTTGTTCTCCACTTGCGTTGAAATGTGTAGTATATGTGTATATATATTAGTATAATATTTGCTAGTTAATGATTATCTTAATTTTAGGATAGTTTATTATGTTAAACGGGTATAAGTATGACAATTATTCAAGAGTTTTATCTCCAAAAATTTTTATAGAGTTGTACAAATTTTCTAGATTGTTATTGAGTTCGACTTTAGGTTTAAAGTTTATGCGATTAATTATTTTCTTAGGTTTTATCTTATCCGATTAGGGTTTTCTAAACTTGATAGGTCAATTTTCATTTTAGGCTCTAATAGCTTAATAATACTCTAATTAAAACAATGGTGTGATCCAATTATTTATTTGGGTTCTAGATTATTAGTTATACATCTGTTTATGTTTTTATTGTGTATTTATAACCCTAATGGTTTATCTTTAAGTTATCATTTTCTAACTATAAGCGTAATTGGTTATTTACTTTTTATTGCACTTAAAATCTTAACCAAGATATTCTTATATTTTGAGTTTTCAATACCTACTATGAAATCTTATTAGTAGTATTTAATACTATCTTCAGATATTTGTTTTAGGGTTTAAAACTATATATATGCTCATTACTACTCGTAGTTCTATTCTAGAGTTTTTGTTGAGTTTAATATTAACCATCTATTTTCTATACATATATTTTTTTTTCTATCTATTTTTACTGGTATGAAAAATTCTCGAGGTTTACAATAATGGCTGATATGGGGGCATGGGAAGGGGCATAGTAGAATCTGTTTCTTGGTTTGTTTTATACACCCTTATATATGGGGCATAGTGGCCCTATGCATTACCCTGCTTCATACGCCCTTTGATATGGGGTGTGGCTAAGGCATATGGCCTTTGGTTTATTTATATGTCTCATATAGCTTTAAGATATGATTAATCCTTTTTTACCTTATTACATAGTTAGTAAGATAAGTTTTCTATCTCATAGGAGCCCTATATCAAGACTTAGATCTCCCAAGCGACTATTACAATAATTGAGGCAATATGTAAGGTGTGAAAAGCTTGAATCTTTTCACATTGCTTGTAATTATAAGTAGTGGAACAAAGTATAAATATAACTAAAATGGATCAAATGCATGGGGTTGGGAAATCGTGTATGCTATGTGTTGTATGAATGAATTATAAAGTTTAACATTCAAAATGACAAGTACTTGCTTGATAATGACTGTGTAGCTTAAATTGATGATTGTTTGAATTTGAAGTGATCATTAAATAGTATGGAATAAAGTTTATTAGACCCTAAAACTTAAACTGACATGCATTATATTGCATCATATATGCATTAGCATGGTATTCATGTCAGTATTAATATTTCGATCCTATGTTAATGCTTTGATGAGTCTAGTGAATCTGTCTAAGGTTACCATAGGATTGTCAGCTTCAAAGGAACTAAGCAAGCTTTAAAGGAGTTCGCCTATATTGGAGTTGGCTTTAGAGTGTTAATACTTATTGAGGATTTCCAAGTTCTAAAGGAAGTGAAAGTATGTATTATATATATATATATATATATATATATTTATAAACAATAATGAGTTTGAAAAGAGTTCTCCTTCTTTAGTTTTTGGGATTCTCATGGGCATTAATTACTTAACTGATTCTTCATGCCCCAAGGAGGGGTAAATCCCCATAGGTTTGTATTTGGTTATCCAAATTATGTTTATTACATGTGTTGATGGATGCATTGCATATGGTTGTTAACTAGGCTTGTTTGATATTAATGAATTGTGTTAAGATTCTGTTATTCACTGAGCTTGTCATGCTCATTCTCACGCTCCTATAGACTGTTGTTTGCATAGTTAAGCAAAAAGCCTGGGACTGATAAAATTCGTATAGAAGTAGAGTTCTATATTCATGTTTTAGAAGGAAGACCTTGTTTATGTAATAAAGACTTAGAGTATAATATTTGTAATAGTATAGGTTTCAAGAGTTTTATCTTTTGTTTTCTTTGTTAGTTATGTTTAAAGGTAACCGCATGAAGGCAAAGTTGTAATCATTTATATTAAATTTTTAGACTTTGTGATGTCATTTTTATATATGGCTTCTATAAATACAATGTCTTTCTTATTCTCCACAACCTTCGATCCTGATATATCTATTCTCATCACGAGGCATGTTAATTGTGCAATACTCATGTAATTTCCTGGGTACTTCAATTGGTTACATAATGTATCGTTACTACCAAGGTACCCTGTGGGGATATGACATTATTCATAGTATGGAAACCTCTAAGTGACTAAGGTAGTCATTCTTAAACTTCTCGATTATGTATGGTGAGTTATCATGTTTAGGATATCCCTCGGGGCATGACAGCTATAATTGAGGGTATTGTGGTACCACGAGCCTTACTCTTTGTTATGGGAACTACATTGCTCGGGAAGTGTTGCTTATGGAGTAGAGACTTAACTGGGCCATTGTTGAGGGCATGAGATGTACCCCACTTGTCTGCTTGGGATCAAAGGTTTATGACTTAATTTTTTTTCAAAATATTTTTATTTTCTTGCTCCTGTCATGTAAAGCTAGTTCTCTATGGTACTGAAGCTATGTTTTTAAGCTATGTTTTTAAATTTTATTTTCTTTTAAATATTCAAGGTATAGTCGTTCATATGATTTTGTGATAAAGGCACCTAGATGCAAACAGTAATTTTGATTGATATTGCAACCCTTGATACGAAGAGTGTAAATTTGTTCTACATGGTTATAGAACAACCACAAATATGTGTTGCGCAACACATGATTTGATTGTGTTGATCATGCATGGCATATGATTTGATGACACTTCCTTTGTTTATTGTGTGAAAGTTACAATATGAAATTGGTACCACTAAACTAGATGTAGCTTACATCCCTATAGTGTTTTATTATCATAGGATAGGTTGTGGGATACATCAGGGCAATGGAAACCCCATGTTAGTGCATATTAGGAGCTTTAGGATGAGTGAGCTTAAGTGGAGTGATCCATTTTGTTTATTCCTTTATATAGAATCCATATAAATATTGTACTTAATTTTGGTAGACTAGTAATGTTATACTTTTGTGTGGGGCCTATGACCCTGAATATATATATATTATATTATATGTAATTTTTCTGATATGACACTAATTATTCACTGCATGATATTTCTTAAGTATCTGACATATTCGAGTGGTGTACTTAGGTTAATGGTACACCTTATACGCTATATGGGAAGCCTTAGAATGACACGGCTTTCAACCTTACTCTTTCATATAGTGTACGATGGGGGTGTCACATATAGAGCGCTCCCTAAAATGCGGCACGAGCTTATGGTGGTTCTGAGTGAAGATTTGATTTACAGAAAGACGGTTATGGAGAGATTGGGTTCTCATGAAGAAGATCAAATTCGCCATGTCTATCAAGCCTTATGTGTATTTGTACTTATATCACACAATTGAAGTGTGATACTCCTCTCTCTGTTATATTGTGTTTTGGAATGTGATACAAATAAAAGTCTTGAATTGCATGTTCAAAATGCTACATAATAATGATAATTATGTAATATATTTTTTATTCAATTTGTATTTGAGTAATTTATTTTAATTTAATGCTAAATAAGAATCTCTTTCATTTTAATTATAAATTGATTAGTCAGCATGATATATGCATTAACCAATCTAAATTCTTTTCAATAAACATATTAACTCTTCTTATTCTTTTTTTTTTTTAATTTTATCGTTGCTTTAGGAAATTAAATATTTTAATATAAAATGGCACAAATACAATCAAATAGAAAATACAAAGTAATCCAATAAATAGGCAACATAAACTCATCAATTCGAACTCGTCTCTTCAAAAGATGATTTTATTTCTAATATCATCCTTCAATTTGTCAATAAAGAATGGAAAAACAAATAAATTAATTAATAAAATAAAAGAAAAAGAAAAATAAAAGGCCTATCACTAAAGCACTAAAACTTTTCTTGTTATAGGAACTTTAACAACAGTATCAAAATTCTAACTAGAGTACATGATAAACATATCCTTAAAAATGATGACAAATTCCTAAATCTATTATTTGAAATTATTTCTTCGGAAATTTTGCTTGAAGACGTGATAGAACACATGTTAAGTATTTAAAATAAACAAAAAGAATTATATTTTGTCAGGTTTAGAAGATCATATTGCTTTTGTTTATTGCTAATGGCAATTGCTAGGATACTTCAGAGACATGGATGACAACTTATGGCTGTATGACATTGAGCTGGCCTGCTCCCTAGAGATTTGAGACGGTAGACTTGGTGATATAATATTGAATCAAGTGGACTTATTATTATACGCTACAATTATGATATTTATCAGATCAAGAACCGTCCAGAACACTTTCATGAGCATGACCATCACTTCAGTGCAATCTGGATTGATATTTAAAAGGAATGAACATTTCTTATTTGCTTCGCAAGCATAGCTTTTCTGAGCATGGTCGGTATGGGAAATGTGATTAAATTTTTTATTACGAGGTCAGATCCTCGTTTCTCTAACTTATATAGTCCATTAATGTGATGCTCATCTAATGGGTAATCCAAGTGTACTAGGAAAAACTTAGGAAATAAAACATAATTTGGGTCAAGAGTCAACCGCACAACTTGAGTTGCATGTTTGGTGGAATTTATTGCTTAACATCTGTAACTTGTCTTTTATAAAGCTTTTTAAAATATTCACTATCCGTTCATTTTTCTGTAATTACAATTCTATTACAGTTTTATTCCTAATTAATAGTTATTACAACGTTTAGTTCACTAAATAGCAATTCCACGATGAATTACTATTACATAAAATATTGAATAGCCGTTCTTTATTCAAACCTATCAATACAAATTCAATGATGGAACTGTATTTTTTTTTTTTCAAATACCACCATTTAAATAAAAAAATAATAAAGAAAAATCCTATTATAGCTCTATTCCATTCTTTCATAATAAAATTTTCATTACAGCCTTATTCATTTGGCCGAATGAATGAACAATCAAGATTTCAAACAAAAAGAAAGAAGGAAATGCATTTTTCCCCCAGTGAAGGAAAAACAATTAACTATTCTATAGAAAAAGGACCAATACGGAACTATTTTATTACCTGTATTCTTTGTAATGTTTTGTCTAAATACCTGGCATGCTTCACTGAGATCAAGCTCATTATAAATGTTAGATTGAATTCGGATCAAATTTTAATATTAATAATATTATTATAGCTTGACTAAATAATAAAATAAATATTATCTTAGATAAATTGCAGATATAGGTTTACTGGAGTCGAATTTGAAGTTTTTAGAGTTGGTTTGATTTGAGCTCAAATTTAAAATTGTATTTCTAAAATCTAGTTATGAAATTTTAAGGTCGAATTTAATTTGGATCCTATTTTTTACATCTTAGTTCATAGAGTTTACCGACACTCGTGATAACATATTCCCTTTTACCCTTAGTTGACTGGGAAAGGATAGGAGACCAAGTTGGCATTAATCAACCAGACACGGAAGCAATAAAATACACAAAGGAGTTTCCTAACTACAAAGAATGCCACTAGGCAGACAAGCTTGTGACTACATTATATCATTTAAATTGAGCATTTTTACACGTCTTTAAAAAATCATTAAATTATGTTAGGTACTATAGCCAAAGAGAGAGTCTAACAAAAAAAAAAAAAAATTAGCCTACTAGATGAAAGAACCCTTTAAACTTAAATACCATTTCATAATTTCTCATGGAATCTATGTGGGATCATAATATTGTCCACCTCTTGAAAAACAAATGCCCATGGTAGCCCACTATAGGTGGTTCACACTGAATGGCTTTTGCTTTAGGTGGCTGTACTCTAGCCCTTTTCTAGGTAGCTTTTTTTTAGGTTGCTCCTTCCACTAGCGTTGGTCTCTCATCCAGAGCACTATATATTAAGTACTAAATTCAAAGAAAGAGCATAACCCAAAAGACTAGGCTATCAGGTAGGATTACCCTTTAGGCTTAATTATCATTTTACAATTTCTCATGAAATCAATGTGGGATCGTAAAAAATTGTTTTAGCATTTTTATCCTAAAAAAAATATTCCCAAATTCTATAATTAAAAGATATCATTAAATTGAAAAATTCATTTATTTTTTTTAGGTTTTGAGTATTTTGTTATACTTATTTTCTTTCATTTTTAAGTAAATTTTATTCTTTTAAATCATTAAAAAAACATCATTACATTAAAGCATTTCTAGAACCGTGTATCTTTTTAAAAAAATATCGTTGTACGATTGATTTGCCCCTTTTTAAAATGAAGATTTTTATTCTCCTATAATTCATTGAATTTAGGTTATTATATATATATATATTTAAAAATTTAGAATTTAATTGTAAGATTAAGGTCTATTTGTTTCGTCATCTTTCTGTCTTTTTAGCTTTATCTTTTTATCATTTTCAAAGAGACTATTTATCAAAAATAGATACCGATGAAAAATAGATACTTTTATTCATAAAATGATTAAATAGATTATATTGATATGAAACAGAAATGATACAACTATGATACAAATACCGATGAAAACAGACTATTCAAACTAACCCTTAAATCTTTTATAGGATAAAAAATTATCAAGAAGTTTCAAAAATTGATTGTTGAAATCAAAGGTTTTATAATTTGATTGCAAAAAAAAAAAAAAAAAATGGTTTCAAAGAATCTCTAATTTATTTCGACCATAAGTATCACAAGTAAGTGTTAGTTAGTGTTTTATAAATGGGATAGTATCAAAAAATGGTACATGAAATTTCACAAAAAGTTTAATTAGGTATTTGAAGTTTGGTTTTAAACAATTTAGTACCTGAATAAAGTTTTCATAAACTTTTTTCATACCTACAGTTTGGTTTTGATAATTTTGGTACCTGAATAAATTTTTCTCAGACTTTTTCCATATCTAATTGAATTTACTATAAGTATGAAAAAAGTCTATAAAAGCGTTATTCATGTACCAAAATTATCAAGACCAAACTTTAGGTATGAAAAAAGATCACAAAAACCTTGTTCAGGTACGAAATTGTTTAAAATAAAACTCCAAGTACCTAATTGAACATTTTGCAAAAGTTCATGTACCATTTTTATCACTAACCTATTATAAATTGTATCTCAAAGCCTAAACCAATATAAGGTTATAAAAGGAAACAAACATTATTTAATATATTAGGATTATAGATAACCAACAGAAGAAATTTGTGTTGATCTGTTGTTTTTTGTGACATTTGCTAATAGATTCTTATTTAAAAAATTTAAGTTTATTTGACTAATTTATAATTAAAATTTGAAAACCGAATGTACAATTTCACCCATTGGATTAATGCATTTCATGTGGTGAATCAAATTATTTATAAAATAAATAAAGACAAGTTTATCGAATTTTAATAAATTACAATAAAGCATAAATTTTTATAAAATTAGAGTTCTTTTGTTTTTTTACCATTATAAAATTAGAGTTCACAGAAATAAGTTGCAATTCATCAACAGTCTCTGTAAAACTAATATATTTCATACATATCAAAATATATAAATAATCCACTGGACACATTATTCCATCAAAAAGAAACATGGCTCGATGATGGCCAAATAAAAAAGAAACATGCCTCGATTAAATATTAGTACCCATATAGAGTTAAAGTTATCGTCAATTAGTATCTATTCACATTGATACAAAGTACGTGGAGCCAAACTTTTTTTATTACAAAAATTTTAAAATTAAAACAATACCATAGATACCAATAATGTAATTATTTTCACATAAGATACATGTAAACAAAGAAATTTTTATTTTTACCGGGGGAGACATAACTATAGCGATTTTACTAAGGCATACATATCTTCACTGTATAAACTCTTTATACAAATGCACTTAGAATTAATTGAATCATGGTATCATAATAACAATAAAAAAAATGCCCTCACAAAAATAGACACTTCGTAAATTTATCAAATGTTATTATAAAATTATATCACATAAAAGAGATTTATTGGCACTAATATTCATGTATTAATGAGTGTGAACAGTGAATAAATACATATAATATTTGACACATTAAGGAAAAAAATTACGTTCATATTAATTGAAATTATTCTATATTTAAATATTACTAAATACTCTAATGCTATTAATGAATTCATGTATCATACTAATAAAGCCTTTTTCATATAAAAGGAAATTACACAATCCATAAAAAATATTGTTGCTTGGTAACATAGCACATTTGAGAAGTCTTTTTCTTCTTCTTTTTTTTTTTTTTTCCACAATACTCTAAAATCTTCAGGACCCCAAAAATGCTAGAGCAATCCATATGATTTAGAAGAACGTGTCCGCCTCAATATGAAAACCATTTTTTATCTACTTTATTGTAATTTATACGTAGTTGAGTGCAATGCTCTATAGCTAAGCACCTGCTCATGGCCTCTGATTGCAGCCAAATGGAGCGGCGTCCTTCCTACATCATCTCGCCCTATGCAATTGTCGCAATCTCCATACATGAGTAGCAATCTAGCAATTTTGGCGTCTCCAAATGCAGAGGTTCTTGTCCCCGTCCGTCTTTTACCTTGGCGAACCCACGATTCTATTCTAGAATTAGCCTTGTAATATCTGCATTACCTATCATAACTATCATGGTTCTAAGCTTTTCGTTAGCACAATGGAACCGTGCGGTGCTTACTATCCTACTTCAGTAGTAGTAAGCAAGCCTAACACAGCAATATTCGGTTAGCGATCGGTCTTAATATCTGTAAGCAACACACGAAGGTAACAGTAAATAACCAACAATAAACAAAAAGGGACGTGGGCACGAATCAATCTGAAATATATCACACTTTATTAATATCTCATGTACAGGCAATAGTAAAGTGTGTGGGGGGGTTTGTGTAAACTGGAATATCATTGACTGTGGGCAATCAATCGGTGAGTAAGAGCTTCTATTGAGAAGAGTACTCACACCCCCACACACACTTTATTGTTGCCTGTATATGAGATATTAATAAAGTGTAATACATTTTAGATTGATTCGAGCCCACGTCCCTTTTTACTTATTGTTGGTTATTTAGTGTTACTTTCATGTGTTGCTTACAGATATTAAGACCGATCGTTAACCGAATATTACTGTGTTAGGCTTGCTTATTACTACTAAGGTAGGATAGTAAGTGCCACACGATTCCATTGTGCTAGTGAAAAGTCAAGGATCGTGACAATAACTGCTACATGCAAGGCTGAGTCCGCATCAAAACCCTGCATGGCCATCCTTAGGATGAACGAAATAGAAGTTAGGAGACCCTCCAATGATGTTACACCTCTAGGCCTAATAGCATCAAATATACATGTCAATAATATTATTTTTGCAAAAAAGCATAGAATAGTATCATGGGAAGGAGATGAAATTTGAACATAAAAATCCTAATAGAATATTGAATTACCAAATTTGGTGATAAAATTAGACAATGTAAGAATAAACTATATAATAACAAATGCTCACATTATACGATATCATATTTGATGTGCAAACTCAATTATAGCCATATAACTACTTGCAGCTACAATAATAGCCATAACTAATGCTTGCAATCACATTCCTTTTATAATATTTGGACAATGAAGGATTTGAGAAGAAGATGAATTTTAATTTTGTGTTTTTGTCAAGGTTTGGAAAAGAGAAAGGATAAAAGGCATTGTTGACTGATATGATATGGAGAATGAAGGTACTTGTAAGGAACATAAAACACATTAATAATTTGAGATAAATGTGTTGTTTTCCCCAGAATTGATATGACTATCATACCAAAAGACTTGAAAAAGATTTAACTAAATAACTAAATAACCTTACCTACTTGTAGGTTTCTTTGATAATAGATATATGTGACTAAATGCGTATTCATCCGACCCCCTTCTCTCTTTCTTATAATTATCTAACCATATGACTAGGAAAAGATGTAACCAAATGACCTTACCATTTAGGCTTTTTTTTTAAAAAAAAAAAAATCTTTTTGGTTAATGCTTTGAACAATTACAATTTCACTTATAGGTTTTTTCAGTGTGAATTTATTAGTTAAAAAACATGCAACTCATTCAAATTATTTTCGCATATCTATTATCAAATTATAGCTATTAAAGGTGATTATTTTACATTATATTTTTAATGGTGTTTAATAGTCAAGTCTAGGTAGATATGGATTTCTTCTTGCTCTCATTATACATTAACCCTATTTAAATTCATCATACTTTTGACTTTCCACATGTAAGGATTTTAATGTTTACAATGTTGCAAGCCCTTAGATTTTTTTATACATATAAATATGATCCTTGGAACTAATACTAGAACCGAAACCATGGAATCGATCTAAGCCAATCACAAGTCCTAGAAACCCCAAACAATGTTAGATAGGTTGGTAGCCCTAAATGTCTAATGAATAAGATGAGCACAGAAAACCCTACATTCCAAATTCTAAGAAAATGAGTACATTAAAAAGTGGAACGAAAATCTGATAATCATTTGACTCGGACATTCTATGCTAAACGATTCATCTTTCTGATCACTAACACACAAATCGAGATAATATATTTAAATAATATTTAATAATAAAAAAATATAAAATAATTTCCTATAATATAGTACATAAGTCTATTTTGCTTTATTTTATTCGTAGAAATTTAGGTTTAATTTGATACATTTCTGGATAAATTCCTATAATCTTGCGCTTTTATTGTTGAAATGTTTTTTCAGCTCCTAGAATAATAAAAAAAAAAAAAAGGAAACAAAGTATTTTGATCACATTTGGAGCAAAAAAACAACTGTATAAAGCAGAACTTGGCCGAGCCCAATAAGAGATCCATCGAGGGCAAAACAACAAAGCAAAGCAAAACAAAGGCAAAACAGTCCATCGTAACCCTATATCAAGCCCTTGACATATCAAGCCTTGTAATTCATGATACAGCTTCTGTCGTGCCACAATATTGAGCCTTAGATTCAACTTGCGACTAAAGCTAGAAAAAAATCAAACTTTTTTTTTAGGAAAGCATAGCTTGGGTCGAGGCCAATATTCGAGCCCTCGACAAACTGAATGAATCTTGTGGTTGAATTTGGATAAGAATTTGAGCTTTTTAGTAGAGAGCCACATCTTAGAATGAGCCCTGACATTTAAGCCACTTTTAAGCGTTCAATGTACGTAGCGAAAAGTGACCCTATGAGTTGGCAATAAAGATACAAGCATGAAAGTAAAGAATGAATTCGGTTATAAAGAATCTATCAAGTCAGCGAATAAAATCATCATGATGTATGTGCTTGATCTTATAAATAAACGTGCAGAGGCATGCAATAAAGGGAATCACAACAAGAGTAATCTATATCATTTGTAACAAATTCCTAACGTAGTGTAGAGAGAGAATTCTTGGGCAGAAGAACTGTTTCTTCTTGCTTTAGAAATCTTAGAGTTTTTTTTGGGTAAATTCATTATAAACTCAACGTTTGTTTTTGCAAGGACCTATGCTTAATTTATAATTTTATCTTTAATTGCATATTATTTCTTCAAGAATTTGTGCTTAATGTCTGCGTCTATAGAGAAATAATCATTTAACTTACGTTTGTGAATCTAAGACATGATTCATCTAGTTTCAAAGTGTTTTAACGAATATTATTGGATATTTGTAATTAGTAGCTAAACCTTAGTTTCATGGGCTTAAATGAGTGGTGTACCTTTAAGATTCATATATGATTTCAACCGAATAGATTGAGAGATCATTCTTTTAAATAGATTGGGGCTACTAGTGGAGTTGTTCATAATCACCTTAAGAAAATGATGGAGAAACTTTCAATCGCTCTTTTTAAAATTCATTAGATTAGTTTTAAAACAAAGGATTCTTAAATTTTATGCCGATCTAGACTGCTGATAACTTGTGAAGAGATTCTGGTGATTTGGTCTAGATCTAAGAGTTTTTGACTTTGAGAGATGCTTTAACTTACATTCATGAGTCCAATAGTACAAATATACTAGTGTACAACTCTATGAGTTTGTAGAAAAATCACATGATAAGAACTTAGTGAAGCAATCCCTAAGGCTTTTTCTTGCATTAACAAGCTTATCTTCAATTTGCCTTGAAAACATGTGTATATTCAGTAATCTTAGTATAGCTTCTATTTTTATTATACTTTGCTGAATTTTCTTTAGCTAGATAATAGATGAAATATGAGTAAGGTAGATGCCAACGATCTCTTGGAATACAACTTAATATTTTCTATGTTATTTTAGTAGGTGTACTTACCTAATGTTGGCAGTTGTAACTAAAGTTAAACAGAACTTATTGGCTTTATAAAATTTTGAGAACTTCAACTTCATGTTCTTAACTATTTTTAACTCAACGAACACCAACACAACACAAGTTTTGTAGTGCCATTGCTAGGGATTGGTGTTGGATTCATGAAAATGAAGCTGAATAGGGCACTACCTGAAAGCTTTGACTCTATTATTCTAGCCACTTTTGTATATAATCTTTTAACTAGTTCAATATTTTTCCTTTTTTTCTATATGATCTGCACTTTTGTTTTAGTTTTTGTTTATTTTAGCTAGAATGGAATAAGAAGTCAATCGGATAGCTCAACAAATCAAGAAGCTGTCAAGTGAACAACATACAAGAGGGCAATCCTGCCCATATTACCAACCCTCCTACTATAACACTCTTGAAATGATTAGTCATAACCTTACGGAAACTTACCCTAAAGCATACTGGAGCCATCAAAACTAGTGGAGTCCATACCATCCATATTAGAGCGTGCAGCAAGGACTCTTCCACTATGGTGTTTATCACCAGAATTTTGGCATGGAAGAGCTATTCCGATCCTTCAATCAAAAGCTCTAAACACCACTACCGGTAAACTAAATTAGTGATGCAGAGTCATGGCAACTCACTCAAGAACTTGGAGATACAAATGAACAGTATTGTGGATACACTTAGGAAGAGAATTCAAGAGGGAGTACATACGATCACGCTGAGGAGGAGGAGAGAATTGCAAAGGAAGGAAGAAGGAAAAAAACAAAAATGAGCAAGAAAAAGAGCAAAAGCATGAGGGGGAAAGAGAGAGTTAAAAAGAAATTTCTAAGGAGGAAAATCAAGTCGAAAAGCAAAAGGAAGTTAAAAAAAAGAAAGAGAACAAAATAGCTGAGGAGAAGGAGGGAGAAGAAAGGAATGGGATACCCCCTATCAGGCCTTATAAGCCACCATTACCCTATCCAACTAGGGCTAAAAGAAGAAGAGATGAGGAGCAGTTCAATAAGTTCCATGAATTGCTTAAACAGTTACACATCAACTTATCTCTAGTGGATGCTCTTTTACAAATGTCGAAATTTGTGAAGTTCTTGAAATTAGAACTGCTTTCGAACAAAAAAAAAAAAAAAAGCTTGAAGAGATATCCATAGTTACTTTAGGAAAAGAATGTTCAACTGTTCTCTTCAATCAACTTCCTAAGAAAAGGAAGGATTCATGTAGTTTTACTATACCTTGTTTGATAGGGAACTTATCTATCAAAAAAAATTTAGCAGATTTGAGAGCTAGTATATATTTGATGCCTTATGGCATGTTTAAAAAGCTAGGTTTGGGTGAACCAAAGGCTACTAAAATGAGTTTGTAATTGGCTGATACATCCACTCGATATCCTAAAGGAATTATTGAAGATGTACTGATGAAAGTGAAGGATTTCATATGCTCAGCTAATTTTGTTATTTTAGACATGGATAAGAATCCAGAAGTTCCTTTTATTTTAGGGAGACTCTTTTTGGCAACTATAGGGGCTATTATAGATGCTAATAATGGAAAATTAGCATTAAGAGTGGAGATGATGAAATGATCATTAAGTTGTCCCAGAGCACCAAACAAGGGAAGAATTATGATGATGTTGATTGTTATGATATAGAATCTCTAGATTCGAGAGTAATTAGAGTGACAAGAGACATGACTTATGGAGACATCTAGAAGTATGTTTGAGGAGAGGTGGTGTTGAGAAATCAGATTCAACTTAGGGGATAGAAATGATTATGCATACAGAAGCAAATAAAGAGGTTATTAAGAATAAAAAGAAAGATGAGATGAATAGAGATGATGTTGAGAGATTGAGGCCTTCTATTGAGAGCCACTTAAATTAGAACCAAAGGAATTACTAGACCATCTGGAATATGCTTTCCTTGAAGAAGATTTTAAGCTACCTATCATCATATCTTCAAAACTTGATGATGGATAAAAGGAAAAGTTGTTAAAAGTTCTAAAGGAGCACAAGAGGTCAATAGCTTAGAAAATTGCTGATATTATGGGTATAAGCCCTTTGTATTACACCCATAAAATTTTGATGGAAGATGATTTCAAACCAGTAGTGCAGACTAGAGACGATTGAATCCAAACATGAAAAAAGTTGTGAAGAAGGAGGTGGTGCAGTTGTTGGATGTTGGAATCATCTATCCAACCTAGGTAGTACCAAAGAAGGATGGGATGACTATTGTCCCTAGTGAAAGGAATGAGTTGATACTGATGCATAGTGTTATTGGTTGGCAAGTTTGTATAGACTATCAAAAACTTAGCAATGCTACCAGGAAAGATCATTTCCCATTGCCTTTTATTGATCAAATACTCGAGAAGTTGTATGGTCATGACTATTATTGCTTCCTTAATGGGATGTCTTGTTATTTCTAGATCTCCATAGGTCCTAAGGACCAAGAAAAGACAACTTTCACATGACTTTATGGAACATTTGCCTATAGGAGAATGCTATTTGGCCTTTCAATGCCCTAACAACCTTTAAAGATGCATGATGGCAATTTTTTATGAACATATTGAGGATTATGGAGGTATTCATGGATGAATTTTGTCTTTAGGGATTCTTATGATAAATTTCTCCAAAATTTAGGCAAGGTTCTTCAGAGATGTGAGGATACAAATGTGGTTTTAAGCTAGGAAAAGTGCCACTTTATGGTCTAGGAAGGGATAGTTCATGGTCATAAAATTTCTCAGAAAGGAATAGAGGTGGATGTGGTAAAGATTGATATCATAGCAATACTCCTAACACATATAACAGTTAAAGCGATCATGAATTTTCTAGACCATGCTGATTTCTATCAAAGATTCATCAAGGATTTCTCAAAGATAGTTTGACCATTAACTAATCTCCTAGAGAAAGATGCCCCATTTGATTTTGATGAAGGGTGTTTAGATGTTTTTAATTTGTTAAAGGATAAACTCACACAAGCTCCGATCATGGTTGTACCTGAGTGGAGTTTACCCTTTGAGCTCATGTGTGATGCCGACGATTCAGTTGTTGGAGTAGTTATGGGCCAACGAAGAAGTTTCCATTTCCAACCCATTCATTATGCTAGAAAGATTCTGATAGCAACACAAGCAAATTACACTACGCTTGAAAAAGAATTGTCTACTGTCATCTTTGCTTTTCAAAAAATTTAGGTCATATCTTATCCTTTCTAAAGTTATTGTTTATATTGATCATTCTACTTTAAAATATTTTCTTGCAAAAATTGATGTTAAATCGTGTTTGATCCATTGAATTTTATTGCTTCAAGAATTTGACATTTAAATTAAGGATAAGAAATGTTGTGAGAATTTAGTTGTTAATCGCTTGTCTAGACTTAGTTGCCCATTTTTGGATGAAATGAAAGAGGAGGAGATTGATGATGCTTTCCCTAATGAAAAGCTATGTTCTATTTACACTATAGATAATGAAATTGAGCTTTGGTTTGCAAAAATAGCTAATTATTTTGTCGATAAGGAGCTCCCAATTGAACTCAATTACAATCAAAAGAAAAAGTTCTTTTTAGATTTAAAACACTACTTTTGAGAAGATCCATTTCTTTTCTAAATCTACTCTCCCTAGATAATTGGATGATATGTGTCACATGAGGAAAGTCGAAAAATTATGTATCACTATCATAATGGAACAACAGGTGGTCATTATAGTGTAAATAGGACAGCTCACAAAGTTTTGGAAGCAAAGTTCTATTGGTCCTTAATTTTTAGAGATGTTAAATTAATGATTGCAAACTGTGACAATTGTTAAGGTATGGAAACATATCAAAAAGGGATGGAATGCCTCAAAAATTTATTTTAGAATATGAAATCTTTGATGTCTTAGGCATTAAGTTTATGGATCATTTCCCATTTATTTTAGCAACAAATATATTTTAGTGGTAGTTAACTATGTTTCAAAATGGGTGGAAGCTTAATCTTTGCCTACCAATGATGCCAGAATTTTGACAGGATTTAAAAAAAAATTGTTTTCAAGAGTCGGATGACCATGAGCTTTAATTAATGATAGGGGTGCCCACTTTTGCAATGCACAAATTGAAAAAGTTTTAAAAAGATATGGAGTGCATCATAGGGTATCCACCTCCTATCATCCATCAACAAGCGAGCAAGTTGAAGTCTCTAATAGAGAACTCAAACAAATCTTAGAAAAAATAGTTGCATCCAACAGAAAAGATTAGGTAAAGAAGATGAATGATGCACTGTGGGCCTATAGATCCGCTTTCAAAACACCTTTGGCAACAACTTCGTACAAACTGTTCTATGGGAAGGCATGTCACTTACCAATAGAAATAGAGCATAGGGCATATTAGGCTATCAAGGTTTTGAATCATGACCTTGAAGCTACTGGTAAACATAAGTTTTCTCAGTTGAATGAGCTAGATGAATTAAGTTTGGAGGCCTATGGGAACAATAGATTGTATAAAGAAAAGGTTAAGAAGTGGCATGATGCGAGAATCCGACTCCCACATGAATCCCAGGAAGGAGACTTAGTTTTTTTTTGTTCAATTTTTGGTTGAAGCTCTTCCCAAGGAAATCAAAATCAAGTTGGTCAGGGCCGTTTAAGGTTAAAAATATTTTTTCCCAAGATGCTGTAGAAGTAAAGAACTCTGATAATGAAATATTCAAGGTTAATGGGTAAAGATTCAAATTATATGAAGGACCATGGCAAGATCTACGAAAGATGGAGGATTTGAACCTAGTGTAAACTCATTGAGCTCTCAGAGAAGGTGTTGTCGAACTAAAGACACTAAATAAGTGCTTGATGGGAGGCAACCCATTTCTAACCCTTTTTCTCTAACATTTTCTTTTGTGAATAAATAAATTTTTAGGAAAA
This sequence comes from Combretum micranthum, assembly GCA_024138025.1. Taxonomy (NCBI): domain Eukaryota; kingdom Viridiplantae; phylum Streptophyta; class Magnoliopsida; order Myrtales; family Combretaceae; genus Combretum; species Combretum micranthum. Next base: position 249,561 of record JAMXBD010001671.1, read on the forward strand.
GAGTAGATTCTTTGATCTTGGGATGATAATTTGGGTAGAATGGCATCAATGTTTGAGATATCATTGGAAAGCAAAAGAAGCGATGCATGAAAATTCGAGAAAGATTTGGAATCTACTTGTCAATTTTGCCCAAAATTCAACCCTCAAGAAATAAACAAAGAAGTTTCTCAAAACTTCTGATTTTTAAAATCTTACTATGCAATCATCTATTCATTATCCCCTCTTTGTTTGTTCATGTTTTTAAAACATTGGGGACAATGTTCACATTGAGTGTGAGGGAAGGGAATTTAGCAAGATTGGGTTGAAATTAAAGTTCTATTGAAGAATAGAGTAACTACCCTCTGATTAATCAATTTTCTCACACAAATTATAGAGATTAATCAAATGGTTAAAATCTAACCAAAATTTAAAAAAAATTGAAACAAAATGACCAATTATCTCAATATAACAATTAATGAATATCATCATATGATTGAGTTAACTTTACTATGTGTAAATCACTTTACCGATATCTGTATAGAGTAGTTTCATTTGTATTTAATCTAGAATTTTAGTTGGAATTGGCTTAAGGTCCCTTGTAAAAGCTTGCTCGATTTGTATGTCTTTCAATTTAGTCATTATGAGAGCTTTGTAATCTTTTTTTAAAAGGTTCAAATGATGATCATAACTTGATGATTTTTTCATAATGCTCAACCTAATAAAAACGAAAGCACAAAAAAAATTAAAAAGAAAATAACCATGCACTTAAGGTTGAAATGGCCAGGAATTGGTCCCTCAGAAGAGCAATTTCTTGACTCCTCTTTTAATTTTAAATAAGCCATAAAAAAAAGCAAAAAGATAGTGGTAAAAATCCCTCCAGAGGAAAATGTAAAGAAGAAGGCAAAAACCTTCCCCTATGCGGCTTTGAAGTATGTAAATAATCAATAAGAATAAAATAAAAAGCACAAATAAGGAAGAAGATTTAGGGGATAAACAGTATATGTCTTCATCTTTGATTATGATGCTTAGAGAGATGATTAAAGAACTACATACTTATATGTCTAAGGGTATAAAGTTGATTGAGTTCCACTTATTTTATTTGATCTTTTGAGTAATTTTTGCTCTAGAATTCTTAATTAAACAATAAGGGTAAAAGCTGATCTACTTAGATAAGTTATGTGATTTTAGTAGGAGTAACTTTATCACAATTAGTGAGAATGATTAAATATTTAAAGTGTTAAGTTGATTTGAGCTTAATTGATATGATCAAATTTCCATTAATGATTTATCTTTCTATTTGAAAAAGTCTTGCCTGCATGTGTTGAATTGATGTTTGCTTGAGGATAAGCAAAGTATTAAGTGTGAGGGAATTTGATAAGCAATTTTACTCTATTCTATTAATAGGAATTTAGGCTTAATCTAATATATTTCTGGATAACTTCCTATGAATCTTGTTCTTTTACTGCTTGAATGTTGTTTTTTTAGCTCTAGAATAAAAAAAAAAAGGAAACACAACAATGTACGAAGCAAAACTTAGCTGAGCCCTGCAAGAGATCCATTGGGGCAAAACAACAAAGAAAACAAAGGCAAAATGGTTCGTCGCACCCCACATAGAGCTCTTGACATGACCGTCAACTTCCATATTGACGTAATTGAGCCTTGGACTTCATGATACAACTTTTATCGCACCATATTATTGAGCCTTAGATTCAACCTATGGCTGAAGCTGGAAAATATCACACTTTTGTTGAGAAAAGCATAGCTTGGGTCAAGGCCAACATTCGAGCCCTTGACAAAGTCGATGAATCCTATAGTTGAATCTATATAAGAATTTGATCTTTTTAGCAAAGAGCCACATCTTAGATTGAGCCCTAACATTCAAGTAACTTTTGAACGCTCGATATACACTACGACAAGTGAGCCTATGAGCTAGTAATTGAGACATGCAAGTGAAATAAAGAACAAATTTGGTTATAAAGAATATGTTTTGTTAGTGAATAAAATTATCATGATTTATGTACCTGCAAATTTGGTTATGAAGAATATGTTTTGTTAGCGAATAAAATTATCATGATTTATGTACCTGATCCTACAAATAAACATGCAGAGGCATGCAATAAAGGGAATCATAACAAGAATAATCCATGTCATTTGTAACAAATTCCTAACGTAATATATAGAGAAAGAATTCTTGGGCCAAAAACTGTTTGTTCTTACTTTAGAAATCTCAAAGTTTTTTGGGTGAATTCATTATAAATTCCACCATTTTTTTTGTGCAAGGACTTGTGCTAAATTTTAATTTCATCTTTAATTCCCTATTATTTCTTAAAGAATTTGTGCTTAATGTTTACATCCATAGAGAAATAATCATTTAACTTATGTCTGTGAATCCAAGACATGATTCATTTAATTTTAAAGTGTTTTAACGAATATCACTGGGTATTTATAATTATTAGCTAAACCTTAGTTTCGTAGGCCTAAATGAGTGGTACACCTTTTAGATTCATTTATGATTTCAACTAAATAGATTGAAAGATCATTCTTTTAAATAGATTTGGGCTACTAATAGAGTTGTTCATAATCACCTTGAGAGAAGGATGGAGAAACTTTGAGTCGCTTGTTTTTAAAATTCATTAGAGTGGTTTTAAAACAAAGGATTCTTAAACGTTATGTGAATCTAGACCGCTAATAACTTGTGAAGAGATTATGGTGGTCTGGTCTAGATTCGGTAACCTTGAGAGAGGCTTTAACTTACATTCATGAGTCCAATAGCATAAATATACCACTATACAACTATATGAGTTTGTAGAGAAATCGCATGATAAAGACTTGATGAAGCAATCTCCAAGGCTTTTTCTTGCATTAACAAACTTACCTTACAATTTGCCTTGAAAACATGTATATATTAATTAAACTTAGTAGAAAATTTCTTTTCATTATGCTTTGCTAAATTTTCTTTGGCTAGATAATAGATGAAATGTGAGTAAGGTAGATGCTAATGATCCCTTAGAATACAACCTAATATTTTCTATGCTACTTTGGTAGGTGCATTTGCCTAATGTCAATAGTTACGATCAAAGTTGAACAGAAATTATTGACTTTATAAATTTTTGAAAACTTCAACTTCGTGTTCTTAAACATTTTTAACTCAACAAATACCAACACACCAATAGTATTAAATTATCGAGTCAAAATTTCATCAATGAGACCAAACAGTTTCCATACCCGATCACTAGCCTGCAAATCAAGGAAACATGTATGGATGATAATTAATCATATAATAATATTAAATTATTTTTCTAATATATTGTATTATTTAATCGAAATATAAAATCATTAGTTAAACTTAGTTTTGCGCGTATCTTATTTCTACCAGTAAATATTTGTCATTTCATTAACTATTCATTTCTATCACTTTCATGTCACTATTCGTTACTATTCATCATATAATACCTTATTCTTACACACCATACCCTACAAATCTACTCCATCCAAAAAAACTCTTAATACTAGTTAAAAATAACAAAAGGAATTTATCAAATAAACTCAAAAATTCAATTCTAATTGGTAAGTATGCAATTTATAAATTTTTATGATTATGTAAATAAGATTATGGATGATCTATTAATTCTAAGCCTAATCATATTAATAATAAAAGTATTTTTAATTAGGTTCCTAGCTATTTTAAAAGAAAATAATAAGGGAAAAAATAGTTTTCAAACTAGGGAATGGAAGAACATAAGGCATTGTGGAAGGGCCATATTGAATATTTGTGAGTATGTCTTAGTTTTTGGAGGAGCACAAAGCTTAAGAAAATGAAGAACGAGGAGAAAGTTGGGTGGTATATCGATGCTCCTTGGTCTACAAAAATGAAAATAGGAATGGAGATGTGGTGATGGTCTTCATGTGTTTCGGTTGTTATGTGTCAGATGATGGGGTGCTGGCACAAAAATGGAAGGATGGAATGAGGATGTGATGATGATTTGCGATATGTTTCCCTCTTGAGTTTCTTACGAATGGAGGAAGGGTTAGAGGAATGCAGTGTTTGCTTGGTATTTGTGTTGGCTGCCTTTTGAATGGAGGAGGCTTTTCATGGGAGAAAAAGAGAGAGAAATGGACTGGAGTGTTTGAAAATTGCATGGCGTATGATAAACCCTAGAAGATTGCTTTCTTAATTTAACATTTAAGCCTCTTACTTTCTCTTTGTCCTTGCTAACTTGGAGGGGCGGAAAAAGGAGAGGCAAAATGGGGGATGGATCGCTTGGAAGATAATGGTCTTGTCACCATTAAATGAAGATACTCACCTAGGATATGTTAGATTCATTCGGGGAAATAATAGCCCTTCACTCCCTCGTGTTCATCACAGAGGAAGAAAAATATGGGGGGTGGGATTTTGACTTCAAGTGAGTAGAAGTTAGGGCATTATGCTCTATATAAAGTAATCTTTAAAGTTTTAGGTTGATGTGTAAAGTTTTGTGTCTAGGCGATTGAGTATTGATAGAGTTTTTTACCACTTCACATATAATTATTAGAAATTTCTATAAAAAAATGTTTCAATGAAGTATTGATAGTATTTTTAGGTTTTAAGTTTGATATTGAGTCCAACCGGATACAATTCATGCAGCATGATGTATGTCTAAGCCATTGTTTATTAACCAATAAACTATATTTGTAAATCCCCGAAATTTTGGATTCAAATTAAAGCTTAAATCCTAATCAGAAGTCAACCGGATTTCTAAAGTCAACAAAACCCTAGTCTACCGTAACCGCTTAAGTCCGACATCACCGTTTAAGAAACCCTAAGAGTGTAAGAAAAAGTTTAGTGAGTAGAATAGTTTGTAATTATTTAAGGTCGTCTAAAAAAGATCAGTTTAGTAAAACCGAAACTCGTTTCGAACCTGATCGAACACAGCTCTTGAAAAACGTGTCCCGGAGCCTGGAATAGGAAAAATATTCCGAATATACCGTTAGACTCGTAAAAATATAAGATTTTCAAAAATATCAATTTCATAATTTTTCGGTAGCTAAAAATATCAAATATCGCAATTATATGCATATTTTCTTACTACCGGTATTTAATTGTCATGTCTACTTTACATTACACTATTTACTACTATTCTATACTATTTATCTATCTCTGCTTTTTCTTACAACCTACTCTTACAACCCATACATCTATTTCTTACACATTTTCATTTCCAATACAGCTTAACATATTTCATATCTTACTTTTAATTAACAAAAATACAAAAAAAAATTAAAAATTTTCTCCTCCCCATGCACACAAATTGCGCCGGCCCCTCCCTCTTTTCTTCCAAATTGTTTTAATTTTCATTTATTTAATTAACACAAATTATCTCTCACATTTTCCTATAAATACCCCTTCATACTTCCACTTCTTTCACACTTCTTCTATACTAAAGTTACTCTCTAAAAATTCTTCAAGAATTCTCTTCCAAGAAGTTCTCTCTAGTTTAGATCCTCTAGGTAATCTTTCTTCAAGTTTTCCTTATGTTCATCTACTTAGTATGAACTTAATATGTGTTTTCTAAACCATGAAGGTTAAGGAAAGTAACAATAGGTTCATACTTTGTTTTTGCTCATCATCAAGTTCCTTTTATGTTTATAACTATCTAATGTATCTATATAGCTATATATATTATTTAGAGCATATAAGCTCATTGTTTTGCAATTTATTTACTTCCTTACAATTTATTTACTTTCATGTTATTTTTAAGACTAGTCTTTCTAGTCTTAGACTTGTCCTCATCAAGTCAAAATATTTTCTTTTTCTTTTAGGACTAGTCATTTCTTAGTCTCGGGATACCTTGAACAAGCTAAGGTTCCAATACTTGATTTATTTTCTTATTAGCTTATTCTTTCAAGTTATTATGTTTCTTTATGTTTCAATAACTTTATGATTCATATTCATGCATGAACATAATGGTTTTGTCTCAACAAAATAAATGAAGGAAATGTTTTCTTAAAATAAAGGTTCTTCTCTAGAAATAAACGTAGAAAGTTAATGTTTTTCTAAAAACTAAGAAGTCATCTTAAACAAACTTAGAGGAGTTCATAAGAGATTTTATAAACATACATAAAAAGGAATTTTTGAAGTAAACAAGAATTTTACAACAACTTCATCATTTTCTTCAAATGATAGAAATTATTTTCATTAAAACAAAATGATCTCAAGAAACTAAGAAATCATTTCTCTAAATATAGGAGTGTTAATACTTTCAAAAAAGTGTTGAAAGCTAAGTATAGGAAATAAAAATCATTCTTTAGGAATTTGAAGAAATTACGAAAGTAAAATTTAGGAAAAGAAAAGAGAATACTCATTATAAACAAATTTAGATGATTTCAAAGCAAAATGAATATTCAAAAAGTTCTTAAGTTTCAAAATCTTTAAAGACTTTACTTTTTCATAAATTGAGACAACTTCATTTACTTCATACATTTATTATGAGTCAATAAATACATGAATATACTTTCCAAAGGTTTTACAAGCTATTATATTACCTATCTCTTCAAATGAGCTTTGGATAAAAGAAGAAAAACAAATTTACAAAAATTCGTGGTGAAGCTGTCTGCCATTTTTCAAAACCCAAACGACTTAGTTTGATAAAAATAAGTTTAGAAATAGATAGATCTTTTCAAATATGTAGAAAACGGTATATTATATGCGAAATTCCGAGTTAAAATGAGCAAGTTATGGCCATTTTAACTTGGAATTTCCTCTTATACGATTTTACCGCGATTTTAAGAAAAGTTTAAGATCTTCAAGAATAGAAACTTCATGAAAGACTCATTTTGGGTACTTCATCTTGTTTAGGTAGAGAAGGACCCGATATCACTTTTCCAGAGGATTACTTCGATTAGGATCTACCGATATGGAGTGAGTTATTCCTTTTACTAAGTTATATTTTCTTGTTTTGTACTTGTAAGTAGTAGCACTAGCAATTAAGAAAAAGATAAAATGAATAATTGTTGTGTGACTTTGAATTATGATTGAGTGAATATGAGTTAAGAATATCGAAAGATTGTTTGATATATAAATTGTGATTCTTGCATGGATATGATGGGAATTGTATTGATAATCTTCAACTTGAACTAAACATTACTTGGTTAAATTTATATTGAAATCAATTTATGCATATCATACTTATGCGTCACATTTGTTTCACTACTATTCTTTATGTGGGGAAACGAGGAAATGGTAGTGGTGGCTTGTAGGAGTCGGAAAGTCTACATGGGCTAGTAGGAGCCGAAAAGTCTACAAGGCAAGCATGAGCCGGTAAATTTGCAGATATTGATGGTCGTATGGGCTTGTAACCTCCCAACCCTTGACATGGAGGGCGTAAAATCCATGCTACACTTAATTTTCGGTTAATCATGTATATTTTGTTTGTTCATATGATTGGTGTATTCTCATATGCTTGATTAAATATTTGTTTAAATTATGGAAATATCTTATAGATGGAATTATCTCACTAAGCTAGTTTTGCTTATACCCTTATAGCTTTTGTTACAGTACGATTATCTTTGGTTGGCCCTAAGGAGCCCCGTATGTTAGGTACGAGTATAAGCTACTAGGATTTTTTGGAGAAGCTTTATGTATTTAAGTTTTGAACATAGGCTTATAGGAAAATCTCTATAGTAGGCTTATGTTATAGTTATTATTATTTTGGAGAGACTTCTAAAGCGGGGAAATGCCCCTAAGATGATGTAAGGATATTATTATGGAAATTTTATGTTCATTTATATAAATTCTTGCTTGCTTTTATTATCTACTTAAATGTAACACCCCTATAAGTCTCCTACTATCTTGGAAGCACGTCTTGCATGTGATATCGAAGCTTCTGCATGACTAAGGTTGTCATTCATTAGCTTTAATATTATATGCGGCAGACTGTCATGTTTAGGATACCCTCCGGGGCGTGACAATATTAGTGAATTGGTTCATATTGGCTCAAGTATTCATTTTATCTACTTATCAACTCTAAGAAATGAAAATTTTCAAGAGTTTACATTATTGGTCTAAGATCATTTCCTTAGTTTTGTTAGTCTAAGATCGTCTCCTTGTTTTTGATTTGGTTTTTGGTTAATTAGTTAATTCTATTATCATTTTATTATTTTGTTGTAAATTACTATATGAATTTACAACAATATGTAACTATAAAAATATATAGTTAAAATAATATATATTAATATGTTATATTGTTACAATATCATATGGTAATTTATTACATGCGAACAGTATGGTATGTGTATCATTAAATAAATAAACATATAAGATATTATGCTCATGCAAGTATATATTATATGTTTACATTATGCTCACTATTTTGCTTGATGAGATTCTAAGGATGTAAGCATACATATTTATGTGCAGAAAAGAAAAAAAAAATTAAGAAAAAAAGAGAAAAAATGAAAATGAAAGTAGCAAGATTCATTTTCACACATGGCTAAAAATCCTTATATGTAAGTAATGTTTCCCTCTTGATATCTCAATAATTAAAATAACAAAAACTATCAACTTAGTATTAAGATGATGAATATGATGTAAAAAAGAAAAAGTTATATGTTGTAATATCAAACTTGGTAGGATAAAAATGATATTAATTAGAAAGTATGCATCGGTATTAGTTTTTGATTGAATACATTTCAACAAAATAATAGTAACAGATAAGCATATGGTTTGGTGGAATAAATAAGCATATATGCATAAAGCTCTATGTGGCATGTACAAGTATTTATTGATTTTTTAAATTTCTTCCTAGGAGCCACCTCCATTAATAATTATATTAGCTCAATAGTTGCCTTAAAGTTTTATTTGTGAAATTACTAATTCATGAAACTATGGATAGAGCCTTCGTTGATGGCTCACAAAGAATGAATATATATATATATATATATATATATATGATTCATTTGAGTAATATGTATTTTTCTTTTTCCCTAATCTCCTCCTTTGGCCTAGATATATTTATAGAAAGCAAATGAAAACTAGTTGAAAAAGTTATAATTTTTTTTTTTCATTACCATTCCCATTTAGCGAAGAACCCATGATCTAAGAACAATATTGTCAATTGATTAGTGACTTAAAAATAGATACTAAGCTTATGCCATATGGTTTATGAATTGGCTATACTATAAATTATATTTTTATAATATTTAAACTAAGATCTTAAAAGACTTATGGTAGATGAAAGCCTAAATACTTTGTCTATATCATAATAGAAAAAACTTTGAAGATAAATAACTATCATATACTATTATACATACTATGTAAATTTATCTCGGGAATAATTTTAAATAGTATTCATACAAGAAATATGATAAACTATCTTTACTTCAAATATAATCCCATAAAATAATTCATTTATTGAGGATATTGCAACATCGAATTCATAAAATCGAAATTGTGCATAACACGCATTTTCATGTAAGAATGTGTCGTAAAACCAGGCAAAGAAAATTGCAATAACTTTGCAACCCCCTAAAACCAACGAATCCATGAAGGGCTAAAATGTGGCCATGAGCCAAACTCCATACCAAAGAGTTTAAATCAATATTTGGGGTATCTAGATAATCCTATTAAACTATATTAAACCGGTCATTTAATGCCTAAACAAACACATTATTAGGAAGTACAAAAAATGAAAAAGGTCTCAAAATGACTATTCATCCACCAAAATTAGAGCTAAAACTAGAAGGTTATACACAATTAAAGATTTAACATTAAAGCTATAGAAAACCTAAGGTTTTTGTAGTATGGGTAGTTCAGTTAACCATTTATAACTATTACTTATAAATTTTTCATATTCCCTATTGTATTCAGGAGATTCTAAGCTAGATGATCTCCATCGAGTGGATTACCTTGATTCCTAGATATGCTAGCGTAAGCTATTTCTATGAATAATGCTTCGTTTTACAATATATATAATATATATATAAAGTGATAACAAATTGCTTGTATTGATATAGAGTATGTATCATGCGATTGTCTGTGAATTTGATTGGTCACCTAAAATGAATTAATAATTACTTGACTTATAAAATTGAAATGATCATGCATATCATGCATTTGCATTGCTAATAGCCAATGCTACGTAGGGAATCTAGTTGCCTATAATCATGATGTTGAGCATGGTGCTACTCTAAGGGGGCAGAAGTAACTCATCTTTGGTGAAGGTGGCTTAGCCCTATAGAGTTGTGTAGGGGACACTATTGTGGGCTTAGTCTTGGAGTAACGATCTTAGGCTTTCTTTTTGTATGTATATATTTTGAGAGAATTACTTTTATATGATAAAACTTCTTGTGAAAGTATTTTTTAAATTTTCCCTTGATCGCATCGTTTGGGCCTGGTAGGTTTGCAATGGTCTTCGGGGCCCTCACACATTATCCCTGACCCTAAGTCTTGAAGGGCGTAAATCCATACCATATATGATCGATTAGGATGATTGTATACGTTTAATCATTAGGTTATTTGCATTGCATATGTTTTTATTAATTTGTTTAATGACCTACTTGAAAGTGCAATAAAAGGATTAACTTCATTCAGCTAATTATAGCTAACTCTCCAACAATTTGATTATGTAGGTTAATTGAAAAATATGATTGGGATAGGATCCAAGTGCAGAGCATGCTAATGATTAAGCCAAGTTAGGTAGAAGGTTATGAAAATAATAGACCAAACTTAGTTGATAGAAAAGATTTAAAACTTGATTTCTTACTCTTGAAACTTTCTTTTTCCTTTTAGCAATTTCAATTGATAGTAGTTAATAAATAGACCTAGGTTTACTTTATCTTGTTGTTTGATAGGATATTCGATTCTTTGTGGTTCTTGTGGTATGTGAACATATCTATATCCAAAACTATTTTCTCAATAAATATATATGTATAGCACAATGAGATAATAATTAATTAGAGTTTTGCAAACTTTGACTTGTAAGGTGGTCCTCATGTTATGGGTACACACGTGATAAAGCAACTGTAAGGTAATTCTATTAGCCCTCCTTTAGGGTCAATAAAATGTTGGACTTAAATGTTCATAGAGCACAAAAAAATAAAACACCCCACTTTGTTTAGATCTTTTTGATAAAGTTAAAGGAAGTTGTTATATGTGTTTTCAGTTTTACAACTTCAATTAATTCTCACAAAGAAAACTCAAAGAAGTCAAACATTTAATAATGCATTTGAACTTAAGGTTAATGCTTTCTTGGTCAAACAATGAATTCTTAATTATAGCCAAATTCATTATTTCATGCTCATAATTCTACCCATAATATTATTTACTATAAAATGCAAATATAAGAAACTATTATAATCTAGAAACATGCAATAATAACGTTATAATATAATCCAATATATACTATTACTTTAATCACATAAACGACTATTAATATATAACTTTTATATTTTATTTTCTTTTTCATAAAATCTCCTATCACATATAAATGAAAAGAAGTAAATACTAAGAAATTTGTACACATCGAAGTTTCATTACGACGCTAGCCAAAATAGAAACCAACTAAACCAATATATATATTGTTTTAAGAGTCATGCGATTAGGAAGATATAATAGGAAACAACCATATCTTTTTCTTCTTGATAAGAAATTGTGTGAATTAGGAAAACATTATTCCATTAGAAGAAATTTTTTACAAAAAAACACTAGCTTCGATTGAGATGCATCTACCTTAGGCAATATATGATGTGTTCATTACATGAAGTACTGCTCTAAAAACTAGTTAGTCGTACCAATATCTAAAAATCATTATTCGTATGTATTTTACCATGAGTTACATATTAAATGTAAACAACATGCATAAAATATTGAAAGTTTCAAACGGTAGTTGGATGAAACTAAAAGAACAAATAAGATGGGCAAACAACCATATAGAATATTTGAAGTAGTCTTCATTGTATTTCTTTACATAAGACCGCTTATCAATTCATAAAACCACTTTAGATTTCACTTATAGTTTTCATTCTAGGAATGCAACTACATTTTGTGAGAATTACATGTCAGGTTGTGTAGGAAATAATCACAGTTTGTGTTCGCCTCGTTTAGCTTGTTGTATTTAAAATTTGTCTACTAGTTATTTGTTTATCTTTTATTTATTTTATTTTATTTTTCGATTAAATTGTAATACACGTGAAACCGACATAAAATTAGATGGGTCAGATAAATTCATGAGCTTGACATTAGATGACTATCAAACTCTTCGTTTCATAGAAAAATTATAGTAACTTTACAATTTTTATATTAACTCCAGTTGTTTGATATGTATTCACTTGTCAAATTTATGTGATAAAAAAAGGATCAACATCATTTTTCTTGGAATAATATTTTTATGAAATAATTGTGAAGACGTAGTGAGACATATATAAACATGTAGGTAATGTAAATAGAAAAAAGGATTGATGTCCCATTTGGAATCTAAACTAAAAGAAAAATACAATTAATTACTCAATAATCGAAGCAATTAATTAAATCCATAGTCAAAGTTTTTGTATCCATTAATAATTATACATCTAAACAATCTGATTAATTCATAGCAACTTTAATATATGTGTTAATGTGTTTTCTTAATTACTAATTTTCTATTTTCTTTATTAGTTACATGTCATGTGTCACTTTTTTCTCATACGCTAAGAGCGTCAACTAAACAAATAGAGTTAACTAAGATAGCATTAACATACACAGAAACTTTGATCAGATACTAAATTGACTAATTTAAAGTTTAGATATTTAATTATACATTTGAAGATTTTACATATAGAACATGACATTAACCTTAAAAAAACATAAAGTTATAATATGCTTAACATACATAGAGGATTGCGCTCTGCGTAGGATGGATATTTTCTTAGTTGCTATGAGTAAACTAGCAAGCAACCAAAATTGATATGTTTTAGCATGATGTTCTTCCATAAATTTTATGTGACCTAAGAATAATTATTATAAAAAATGAACTATAAAACTAGCATAGGGAAAGATCAGAAACATTTGCAGTCCCATCAATGGTATCGTCTAGTCAATTATTTTACCATTAAAATAAATATAATCATCGATATATAAGGTATTTTAGTTATGCAATCATAGTTGGCTATGAATTAATGGCATTAAATAATTTATGAGACCGATCTTTTTAAATAATATGATGGGACAATGTGTCTTTTGCAAATACATTTTATGTTTGTCAAGATTTAGTAATAAATATGTGAGCATTTTGTGATAAGCATGAGTGAATTGTGAGAAGAAAATAGCCTCTAGCATTAATGTTCATGAAACTTTTTAATATTTTGAAGTCGCACAACACAAAAATAGAAAATCTTAACATATAAGAAAAAGAGATCAATTTTCCCTTTTTTTTTTTTTTTTTTTTTTGCATTCTTAAATGCAAACTTCTACTTCTATACGAATCCGGTACAAGATTAATAAGCCTTTTCCAATAATTTTTTTTTTTTTGGTATGCCTTGATTAATTGCATTGTTAGTGTGTAGTAAGGTGGATGATCGCGGCTTGGAAATTGTGCACTGAAAGCTTTTGTGATTTGTATGAGTTTCTCTAGGATATATGTTACTTGGGTTGATTGATCTTCGTCAATTTGCAACTGGATTGGAAAAAAAGCTATGTTGACAAGGATTATTTGGTCATAACCTAGTAGATCCAATCCATCTAATATGCCAATAGACCAACAAAGGGTCTCACAAGTGCTTAGGCCAGGAAGCTCCCCAAGAGCCCCTAACTAAAAGACCTCAACCGTATGACGCTACAATAAAACTAGTCTTTATAGAAAGAAATTTTGTGATGTAAAATGCGTATAACAAGTTATATTTTTACAAATAGAATTAACGATGATGATTTTTATAAAATTTTTATCTTTAAAACGTAGTTTTTTTATAGTATGAGGACTTTAGCCTTGTGTTGGAGCTCCAAAAGGGCCTTGGTCTAACAAGGACCTTATCTCCTCATTTGCCATGGCCTAGGATCTACATAACGAGGATCATACCTCTATCTCTTACTCTACTCTCCTTAAGGGAATAAACTCCATACTTAACTACCTCCATTCCATGTGAAGACTAGATCAAGTCCGATGTTACCTACTACCATGTGGACTCTAGTCCTCATGGAACAAGATCCCATAGGCCTTCAATTAAAATATGACCAAAGTCTATAAATAGACTCTCATCACCAAAGGTATAGGCACATGATATTACTTAATGTCTTATAATTTTTTACTCTCTCAGTCAACCAGGTGATTTAAGCATTGAATTGACTATGCTAGACAACCCCTTTAGTTCTTCACTTGTAAACCCTTAAAAATTTTCATTTATTAGAATTGATAAGTAGGTAAAATAAATATTTGCACCAAAACGAACCAATTCACTAATATGGTTTTATCGATTAATAGACGGTGGCTTATAGACAAATCGCGTAACATAAATTAAATTCGATAGAATTTGCTATCGACATAGAATCTAAAAATATTACTAATATTTAATTCAAACTATGTATAGATATAATGATCACAAATAGTTCTAGATACATTGATAAAAAAAAAAACTCATCCTTATTGAATCATGTAGACACAGAACCGTACTAGTCAAATGTACCTTGTAAACCATAAAATATCTTGTAAACAACCTAACTACTAGTCAAATGTTGAATTTGCAACCCCTAAGCTACACCTTTCCCTGTAAGTTGCATGAGGGACTCAAAAAGCTATTTACTTCCCTATGTGATGCTAACATATCCTAAGAGGAAGTCTTCATTTCAATGGTGACAGGACCATTATCTACCAAACAATCTATTCCCCCATTTTGCCTCTTCTTTTTGTACCTTGTCAATCAACATAGACAAAGGGAAAGTAAGAGGCTTAAATGCTAAATTAAGAAGGTGATCTCCTAGAATTTATCACATTGTCTTAATTCCAATTTTAAATACTCTTCATTTCTTTCTCTCCCTCTTGTGAAAGAACTCCTCTCCCATCTAAAAAAAAAAAAAGCAAACATATCTTTTCCTCACCCTTTATTAAAAATGAATAAGCCAAAAATCAACACAACTCTACCTTTCCCCCCTTTCATTTTTGTGATGCATCAAAAGAAGACAAAAGCAACCCCACCGTCGTTCCATTTTTGTTTAATCATCAATATCTAAAAAACAACAAATAAAAACACATTAAACATCAACTAATGTCATTGTCCATTTCAATTTTCATGAAGCCACCATCCATCCTTCTTCCTTTTATTTTCGTGAAGTCCAAATCCAAGCACACACACATATCTCAATACAAGTAGACAAGGAAGGATCACATAAATGGTAAACTTGCACTAGGGAACAAAGCTACTATACTACTAAACTAAGGTAAGGATATACCAAACTTCAAAAGTTCATTAAGTACATTTCTTAAGGCTTGACAACCCACATTTCTTCTTTTTATTCTCTCCTCGGTCTAAGACAATTTGGTGCAAAGGAGAAGTGGTATTGAACCACTTCATACCTTGAAGGTATACTCCTAAAACATTTTTAGAAATATTGATGATGAAATGAGCAAAATAAAAGGATATGTGTATATAAACATGTGTGGAACCATCGTCTATAAGGAGAAGATGATCATATTCATTCTTGACAACTTGAGTTAAATAACCTATAACAAGCTTATATGATAACTTGACAAAGGACAAACACCTATATTGTTACTGTCACGCCCCAAAGGATACCCTAAATGCGATAGTCCGCCATACTCAATATTTAAACTCAAGTATGACAACCTTAGTCACTCTATGAGTTTAAACACCAGGTGTAAGGCTCACATTTAACATATAAGGGACCATACCTTGATTCGAAATAGCTCAAGGAGACATACATAGCAATAAGAAAGTAAATCATAACAGTTATAGCTAGATTAGTCTATTAAATGATCTAAGGGGCATACCCCTGTCAAAAATTAAGAGTTCTTATGTCCTCCAAAAGTCTCTTACAACAACCATCATATATATAACAATTTAAGTGATTTAACTAGAATTCTACGCCTACATCTAGGTCTCGACTTCTTCAAAAAGCTCCTTAGAGTCCAAAAGCTGTACCTGAGGAAAGTGGCTTCTCGGAGATAGCCATAAATATTCATACTGCAACAGGAAACTATTGGGGTATAAGCTTACGAGCTTAGTGAGTTCCACTTCCAAAATTTAATGCTTAACAAGTAACATATATCAGACAAGTTATATTAACAATCATATGAATGCACAAACACGTGAGCATACAATATATAATACTAATCCGGAAGTCTTATGTTGAATGGATTTACACCTTCCATTCGGGGTTAGGTGTTTTAGGCCCATACGACCAACATTTAAAATTTCTCACTTTTTATTGTGGTTGATACAGGTGCCCACCCACACACATTTTTATTATATACTGTGGTTGATACAGGTGCCCACACACACACATTTTCAATTTTGACCCACACGCCTACATTCGAGTTTGCAGACCCCTCGTTGCCCAACTATTATGCCTTCTTCCCACAAAGGTATAATAACCAATGCAATGTGACTGCACATATGATATACATGTCAATTTAGTTATAAGATCATGGCATAATAACTTAACAGTTTATGTGTAATCATAGAGATTTCAAACATATCAATTCTATACTAAATCATATAAATAATTACAACAAGCTCATTTCGATATTCTTATCATCAATTCACCCATATAGAAATTATGTTCATACAATTAATTTTATCTTGTCCTAATTCTAATACCACTAATATTACAAGTACAAGCAAAGCATAAAATTTAAAGATGACAAACTCACTTTGCCATGGCATGGAAATCCACTTAATCGTAATAGTCCTCGGGAAAGTCTAGTTAGTCTCCTAACCAAAAGAAATAACTCTAATGAGTATTTCTATGAAGTTTGAATGAACTTTTAATTTTATTCTAGCAAGTTCGTCAAAATTCGTCTAAGAGAAAATATCAACTTAAAACGGTCATAACTTGATCATTTTAACTCGAAATTTCACATATTATATACCAATTTCTAGCTATTCGATGAGAGCTATCTATTTCTAGAGTTATTTCTAACAAAAGAGGTTAGTTGGTCCATGAACAGTAGGGTACAGAATACTATACGAATTTCCATTCCATAATTCCACTTCTAATTTCAAAATAAACATCATACTAGAGCTTTGATAGATACTTAACTATCATTATATCTTATAAGACTCTATTATATACATATATAACTCAATACCATGCATGATTCATGAGTGTTGGAAATTTCTAATTTCTCATGTACCTAGATAATATCAACAAGAAGTATGTGACATTACTTTTCTAACTTTTTTTCTACAAGTGCATCATGTATATATGTAATACCCACAAGCTATTATCATGAAGGTTATGAAATGAACTATCTATATGTATATCCTTAATGATATAGTACCAAGAATTCTTTTTGGAAAACTTTTACTTTGCAAAACTTATGAAATTTACTAGACTTAAGAAAAGTTGTTTTCTTTCTTGTAAAATCACACTTGCTTTTTATCAAAACTTAACCTTGATGATCTATATAGCAATCACCTTTATTATTTTAATAAAAACCTTCATTTTGGGATTAGAAAATAGATGTTTTAATAGGTGGTGCTAAATTACGAATTTTGCAAGTTTTTAAAGAATGGGAACATTATTTAATGTATTCTTTGAAACCATTCCTTGTTTTAGGATTATACTTTGATAAACTTCTCTTATTCTGGTCAAAATTTGGTCTTTATTATATGTATTCCCTAAGATTTCCATTTTTCCACAAAGATCATTATTTTGGCATTTAAAAATAGGTGTTTAAATAATGGTCATTTTCAAATCCGAATTTTGAAAATTTCATTTGAGATTATTCCCTTTGTAAAACTCATTTATTCTTTCAAAAACCATTTCCTAATCAAACCTACTCCTTAAGCTTTCCATTTCTTTAATAAAAATCTTGCTTTGGAGTTGAAAAATGGGTGTTTACATTTCAAGCTTCTTTTATTACGAATTTAGTACTTATTTTTGAGATTGAAATATAACTTTTGTAAACTTACCCTTGTTTTAAAAATATTCCTTAATGGATCTAAACTTTACTCATCAAGATCACTCATTTATGATATCTATTCCCTAAACCCTTCATTTTTAATGTAAAACACACATTTTGAGGTTGAAAAATAGGTTTTCTAAACATGGTTCCTTTTTATCCGAATTTTCAAAAGTTATTTTTGTTGAAACCAAAATACATCTTGATCTTTCTAATACTTTTCTATTATCATCAAGCTATTACAAGTCATTTATGAACATAAAACAAAAGTCTAATGCATTTATAAACTTAAAACAACTTGATCTAGTTTACCATACTAGTCACAAATGCATGAACACTATGATGGTTATGTGAATATGAATAGATGATGAATATATGGACAAATCATTAATACTAATAACATAACTTAATAATAAAACAAGATAATAGCAAAAATAACTTAAATAACAAGATTTAAAACATTGTGATGGCAAGGATCTCATGTTCAAGTGTTTCCACATCCCTAGCTTTGAAGCTCATGGGGATTTTTATGTGGAATCACACATGAATGAACTTTCCATTACATGTTTTTAGGATTCTAAGGTATAGATCTATTACCTATTGGTTGTGTGGGGTAAAAAACTTGAAAGAAAAACAAAGTGTGTGTGTGTATAGAGGGAGGGGGAGCTTACAGTTTCAAGAGGAGAGGGAGAGAGAGTTTTGCAGAAAGTTTTCTAAAGTGAAAAAGAAGAAAGAGAGAAAATGAAATGAAGTGGGTATAAGGAGGTATATATAGACAAATGGATTAGAGTTTGCTTTAATTTAACAAAATAAAATAAAAAAAATGGAGAGAAGGTGCATTGGTTTGGAGGGTGTGAGAGAAAGAATAGTGTGTTGTGTAAGTTTTGGGATTAATTAAAGTAATTTAAGTAGTAAAAGTTATATTAGAAAAGTAAATTGTAAGGAAAATGATGAAATTGTAAGAGTAGGATGTAAGGATGTAAGAAATAGGTTATTGGTAATTGTACTTGTGAATAGTGTAGAAGAAATCAAAACATAGATTAGACATTTAAAGTACCAGTAGTAATGGAAATACGGTAAAAAGGTTATAACTATAACTTTTATAACCCAAAAAATTATATAAATGATATATTTAGAAACCTTATGAAATTATGAGGCTAACGGTACTAATATCATATATTTAACATCTCGAGCCTCGAGATATGCTTTCCAAAGTTTGTATCCGATCGGGTTCGAAATAGATCGAAAATTTGCTAACCTTATCTTCTTAAGCATCCTAATATTATTACAAACCAAACTGCACTCTTCAATCATTTTAGACTCTTTGGTTTAGGAATATGGGATTGTCGAATCTAAACTACTAGGGTTTCCTGGGAATTTGTTGACTTAGGTTTTTCGGTTTAGGGTTTGAACTTGATATTATCCTAAAAATTGGGGGCTTACAGTCACACTCCCATAAGGTACCCTAGGGATATCGATGCAACATGTAACAAACAAGAGTCACAAACATTTGTAATAAACCATCTAAGACTTCCAAAAAGGCACATGAGCATTGTAAAACTAGAATGCCCCATGGCATAGATAGTTATGACAAGATGGAAAGGTTGCTTAGCATAAGAAATATCGTATACATATAAGATACTTACAAGAATAGCATTACATACCACCTACATAGAGTTCTTAACTATTACATAAAAAAAATACTAATATTGTTCTTAGATTGTTCTTTGCACAAAATACTATGCTATTTCTTCAGTCCAATTCTTGACTCCTACGTTGGCTTATATTAGCACCAACTCCTGAGTATATATCATCTCTATTGGTCCCTGTAACCAAAACAAACCTATAGGAGAGTGAGCAAACCCACAACTCAGTGAATAACTAGATGTCAGCACTTACTAAACATAGTCAAACAAGTTTGTTTAATAAACATATGTAATGCAAAAATCAACATATATAATATGTACAAGCTTGGATAACTAGAATCTGAATAAGGTATAGATTTATGTCCTCCACCGGGTTTCGGGAACCAGTCAATAGTAATTCACATCTAGAGAGACAAATAACTAAGGAAGGAAGAATATTATTTGTCTTCTCTTTTGTACTTAATTATTTTAGCACTCAGTTTAATCTTAGAACTTAGAAACTCCACTAAGTATTGGTCATTTCATGTTAGCATCACAAGCAATGTTCCTTTAGGTGCCTAATTATTCTTGTGGAATCGAACATGATAATGGTAACCTTACATAGAACTAGAATTTCATTTCTCTTACTCAAAAAACTAAGCATTACCAAAGAACTAAAATGCAAATATGTAATGTGATTATAAATCAATGCAGTTTATACAATCATGCAATGCATGTCCATTTAGTTTAATAGTCAAATATGATTAAGTTTAACTACGCAATGACCATACAAATCTTAGACAATGCTCGTTTTCACAAATGGTTATCACTTTCATTATTGAAGTTCTTTCCAATTGTCTAAACAACATACAACATACATTTTTCCTCTCCCCATAAATAGCCAGTTATAATTGTAATTAGAACTCGTGCCACTATTTTACATGCACAAATAATGTGAAAAGATCAGAGTACTTACTTGTGTATTTTTCCTTAACTGTCATAATAGTCTATAAGAATATCTTGATCTTGATCAATAGTTCACATAAAATAACAAATGTATATTACTAAGTATATAACTAAATAAGAATTCCTATTAATGCCTAAGTACCCTAAATTCATGTTGTAATTTTCCTAGTTCATTTGTCTTTAAGAAATTATAAGGCGCTACATATAGGTAGCTACGGTAGTTTCGCTAGCCAATTAGCGAACAAGGGTCAGGGGGACAATGTCCCTTGTGGGGCTTCAGGGCAGCACTGTAATCCCCAAGTTTTTCATAAAATGAATTAAAGTAAGAATTTTATTTTTGTGTTTGATTGTGCATGTGGTAATATTTGTTGTTAGAGTAAAATGTAAGTATAATAGTTTTTATAAAATCAATTTAGTAGAATAGAAATTTAAAATCATCAATGGATTTGATTTGAGAAAATTGTTAATTATGTATTTCTTATATTCTTTTAGAGAATTGAGTTTTGTAAAAAATAAATTATAAATTACCTATAGTATTGAGATAAGTTCTTATAAGAGATTATTTTGTCAAATTGGAATTTATAAGTATTATGTTACTAAACTTTGTTTTGAGTTAGAATATTTAACAATTTTATTGATAAGAATACATGTGAGTGTTAAATGAGTTGTTTGATCTCTTAATGGCTACAATTTAAAGTTTGAAGACCACCACAACTCCCATGTACACACACATAGTTGATTAAGTTAGAATAATGCCTCAAAAGTCAAATGAACTTTATATATATGGATGTTTTTATCTTTTTAAGAGGCAGAATTTTACTCTCTTTCTTGCTCCTCTTCCTTTGCAAAAACCGATTGTTACACCACACACACACACACCACACATCAACTTCAATTTCTTTTATCTAAATTGTCAAGGAAAGCAAGACTAGCTCCTATCTTCAAGACTAAGCAAGTTTAAGTAAGTGTTTCTTGTTTTATTCTTATTAGTTGCTTGTTTGAGTAGTTATATGTTAAGAGTCGTTGTTGGTTTATGGTTGATTTTGGAAGTTCATTAGTTTGGTTATGAGTTTTAGCTATTGATATATGAAGTAAGGTGATAGAAAAGTAGAGTTGAAGTCTCAATGGTTGAAGTGAGTGGTTGGATTGATAGTTGGAGTTTGATGTGGTTTTAGAGATGAGTTAGAGGATTTGAAGGAGTAGATGGTGAATTTGAGTCTTGTATCATGATATACAAGTGTTTTAAATGAAAACAAGACAATTGGAATTGGTTAAAGTGTGTATAAATTGCATGAAAAATGTGTATTTCGCCGTAGAAATACCACGGCCTGTGGTGGGGGGCGTGGTGATTGCGAAATGGTGGAATCTGGGTTACCACAGGGTGATGGTAAGGGTTATGGTGAGCCACCACGGGGTGGTGGCAAGGGGCATGGTAGATACTGATAATCATTTTTCTCCTTAGCATGGGGCGTAGTGGGAGGCATGGTGAGGATTATGTAGTGCTCTGTCCAACACCACCCTTGGTACGGGGCGTAGCAGCTTCGAAGTGTTTCTTTATCTCTTTTAGCTTTAGAATCTTGTTTAATTCTTATTGTCTTTATTAAGTAGATAGTAATACAAACTTTTCTATCTTATAAGAACCCTAGATCACAAGTTGGATTTCCTATGGGACTATTGCAACGATTAAGAGCATGCATGGGTGTGTAACTTGAATTCTAGCACTTTGTTTGTGCTTATAAGTACTGGAATATAGTTTAACTGTAACTATAAGGAATCAATTGCATAGGGATGAGAATTATTACATGGTATGTAATGTATGTTTGAATTGCGATTCTTAATAGTTGAAGTGACAACCACTTGTTTGAAATTACTATATAGTTGTCTCATTGAGTGTTTGAAGTTGATATGACCACTTAATAATATGGAACTGAGTTTAATAGACTTCTAATATTAATATGACATGCATTTCATAGCCTCATATTGCATTTGCATGGTATTCTTATCACGTATTAACAAATTCGATAATGTGGTAATGCTTGTTGGGACCAGTGAGTCTGCTTGTAGGTTACCATAGGGTTGTCAACTTCATAGAAACTAAGCAGGCTTCGAAGGAGGCCTATGTGTCGAAGTTGTGAGATTTCTCAAGTTTTGTGACAAGTGGATTTTTTTAAAACGAAAATGATTCTCTAAAAGACTAATCGTGTCCTGTGGGGCTCTGGTAGAGACTATTCCCCTAGGCGGGTTAGGTGAAGAGAAAATCCTTCTACTTTGGTATTGAGTTTCCCATGGGCATGAATTACTGAAATTATCCTTCAACCTCTAAGGAGGGCATAAATCCCCATAGGTTTGAATTCCGATTATTTAAACCATGTTTGTTGCATATGATTGATCCAAGCATTGCATATGATTGTTAATTCTACTTGTTTGATCTTAATATTTGTGTTAAGATTTTGTTATTCATTGAGCTTTATGTGCTCACACTCTCTTAGACTGTTAAATTATAGGGTTTTAAGCAAGAAGGCTAAACCAAGCTCAAGTATGGGAGTTAGACCTTTTGGACCATGTATTTTGTTAAGGTGAAGACCATATATGTAATAGAGACTAGTTATATTTGTAATAGCTTAAGTTAAGTTTGTTTATCTTTATAGCCTTTTTGGTTATGGGATTCGATTCAAACCCCGTAAACCTTGGTTTGTAAAGCTTTTATGAAGTTATAGATGTGTTATATGTTCCTTTGTGGTTATATATATATATATATATATATGTATGCAATATCTTTCTCACTCAAACAACTTTCGATCTTGTTTTCATTATCTACTCCAATTGGGGAACATTAGTTGTATAATGTTTATGTAACTTTCTAGATGTCTCAGTTAGTTACATGACTTACTATTATGACTAGGGTACCCTGTAGGGATATGACAAGCACCCCAGAAAGCAAAATGAATAAAAGTCCGGGTTCAAGAAATCTCTTAAAAAGAATTATAGTTTTAATCACAGGATCAACCTCGAGCGCTATTGTGACTACTGTCAGATAGGGTTAAGCACGGGTACATTCCAAGCCTTAATTGAAGCTTTAGGCAAACTTCACTTTCCCTTGATTTTCAACTACTGGCACTTAGTCTCTACAACGATTAGAACAGTAGGTGCGACTTTGGCTGTGGTTTGTCTTGCGATTAAAATAGCAAACTTATTTTACTTCATTTAACAAACTAATTTCTTCTTAAATAGATCCATGGTTCAAAAACGGCTAAATATTGATTTAGTATAACTATTTCATACATAACTATATCTTACAAAGTTACTAATTAAACTATAATTCTTTCATTTAACCAAAGTTCAAGTGTAAGTATTTAGAGTAGTTTTTCTTTGTTCTGCTAGATAAATTGTAGTGTTGGTTATCTTAAGTAAAGTTATACTTGTTCATAAGCTTTTGGCAAATATATTATAACTCTTGATACAATCATACTCATAGAGTAAGTATGCACACATTTTTATTATTTCTTAGTAAATTTAGTTTTAGTTCATTAACTTAGAATATCTACTAAATTTAGTGTTTTACTCATAAATAGTGAAATATGTAAGTATACTAGTGTGTTTGACAAAGATAACTTACAATAACTTAAATATATATATATATATATATATATATAATTTAGTTGGGTTGATGTGTTCTATGTGAATGCTTGACCTACTTCTTCAAAATACACTAGAGATAGTGTTTGGGATGTGATTTCTTAAAAGTTTGCGGATATTGAGGGTAAGAATTTGATAAAGTGGTTTATGTTTTAGTTGTCAACATAGTTAAATGAGAAAGAGAGTTTCACGGTAAAAGAAATGGTAGCAAAAAATGTCTATGTCTATCCAGTTTTGAGTTTGATAAAAAGATATTATAATACTTATATGACATTGTATTAATATAACAAATTTTAGAAATTTTGTATTTATCTTGTGGTATGAAAATGTTTAGTTGGTATAGACTTTTAAATTCTAGCTGCTTCTTTTAGAAGTAAAAGAAAGTAAATTTTACTTAGTTTGAAAATTATCATTTCAACAATTAATGAAGAAAACTTTATGAAAAGTGAATAAGTTTATGCTCTTCAATATAACTTGCAGTAAAACATATATCACTAGATATTTTGGGTCAT
This sequence comes from Combretum micranthum, assembly GCA_024138025.1. Lineage (NCBI taxonomy): Eukaryota > Viridiplantae > Streptophyta > Magnoliopsida > Myrtales > Combretaceae > Combretum > Combretum micranthum. The sequence continues at coordinate 274,365 of JAMXBD010001671.1, forward strand.
TTTGAAAGAAATTAAGTGTAGATTATGACATTTAAAGTCCATAATGTATAAAAGATAAACAATTTATGATATCAGACATATATTACTTAATATACAAATAAAACATTAATTATTTCAAGACAATAATATCAAATTCAAGATTTAGATTTCGTATCTCATAAAAATAAATTTTGAATTAATATTTAATGTTTTATATTTACGTAAATTATTTTTAAGCTATTATTAACTACCCAATATACACTAAATATTTAGTGGTTTACACTATACTTTAGAATTATATAACCATATTAATGAAATTTTACCTATGTCATGTAATTTTATCTTTGGTATCTTTTATTTTCCTAGAAGTTTAATTTCCTAATATCTAAGTTGAAGTTAAAAAAATCTCAAAGATTACATACATAATCCTAGGAGGGTCATGACATTTAAGGGAATAAGGCTAAGAGTTCTTGATTTTAATATCTAACATCATAAGTTAATATAATGTAGAGTGGAGGAGCTCTAAGCTCAAACCTAGCTTCATAAATGGATGTCTTAGCCAACATGGATTTTAAAGTGGAAAATGAGTTTTACTAGTTCTTTAGATAATGTGAATCATAAACTCAAATGTTGATGGTACTAAAAGTGTCACGCCCCAGAGGGTACCCTAAACGTGGCAGTCCGCCGCATATAACATTAAAGCTAATGAATGACAATCCGTAGTCACGCAGGAGCTTCGATATCATATGCAAGGCGTGCTTCCAAGATAGTAGGAGACTCACAGGGGTGTTACGTTTAAATAGATAGCAAAAGCAAGCATAAACTTAAATATATAAACATAAGATCTTCATTCCAATAAGTTCGTACATCCTTAGGGGCATTCCCCCGCCTTAAAGTCTTTAATCAACTATACTAATAACAAAATAAACATAACTATCACATACGTCTACTATAGAGATTTTTCCTAGAAGTCTATGTTCAAAACTAAAAATACATAAACTTCCTCCAAAAACTCCTAGTAGCGTAAGCTCATACCTGGCACACTGGGCTCCTCGGGGCCAACCATAGATAATCATACTGTAATAGAAAACTATAAGGGTATAAGCAAATCTAGCTTAGTGAGATAATTCCTAACTATATAACATTTCCATATGACAACCAAGTTTATTTAATTCAAGCATATGTAATGCATCAATCACATGATCAACCAAATACACAAGATAACCGGAAATCAAGTGTAGCATGGATTTAACGCCCTCCATGACAAGGGTTGGGTGGTTACAGGCCCATACGACCATCAATATTTGCAGATTTAGGCTCCTGCTTGCCCTGTAGACTTCCCGGCTCCTACTGGCCCTTGTAGACTTACCGGCTCCTACTAGCCACCACTACCACTTCCTCGTTTCCCCACACGAAGAATAGTAGTGAAATAAATGCGACTCACAAGCATGATATGCATGAATGAATTTCAATTTAACATTTAACCATATAAGTTGGATTCATGTTAAAGGTGATCAACCATAATTTCATCAAATCAATACAAAAGTCACACTTTAACATATCGTCTTTCGATATACTTAATTTTCATTCAACAATTATTTCATAACATTTGTTCATTTATCTTTTCCTAATTTCTAGTTCCACTAATTACAAGCACAAACAAGGAAATGTACTTAGGAAAAGAATTAACTCACTCCATAATCGGTAGGTCTAATCGAAATAATCCTCTGGATAGATGATCTCGGGTCCCTCGTCACCTAAACAAGATGAAAACCAAAATAAGTCTTTCATACTTCTATTCTTGAAGATTCTAAATTTCTCTTAAAATCGCTAAAAATCGTATAGAAGGAAATTCCAACTTAAAATGGCCATAACTTGCTCATTTTAACTCGGAATTTCGCGTATAATATACCGTTTTCTACCTACTCGAAAAGATCTACGCATTTCTAAGCTTATTTTCATAAAACTAGTCGTTTGGGTTCCGAAAAGATAGCGACCAGATTTGCCACGAATTTGCAAAAACTTGTTTTCCTTCTTGTAAACAAAGCTCATTTGAAAAGATAAATATTTCAAGTATTTTGTAAACTTTTTGAAAGGTATATACATATATGTAATGACTCATAACCAATGTATGAAGTAAATGAAGTTGTCTCAACTTATGGAAAGTAAGGTTTTAAAAGACTTTGAACTTGAGATTTTATTGGAATATTTATTTTACTTTTGAAAGACCTTAAGTTATTTGTGATAAATATTCTTTTTCTAAATTTAGTTTCTTTAAATTCCTAAGGAGTGGTTTTTTTTCTAAACTTAGATTCAACAATTTTGTAAAAGTTATGACAATTTTCTCACAAGAATATTTTAGTTCCTTGTTTCTTGGGATTATTTTATTTTAATGAAAAGGGGTTCTACTTAGAAAAGATGAAGTTATTGTAAAACTTTGTTTACTTCATAAGTCTTTTGTATGTTTGTAAAATCTTTTCCTCTAAACATTAACTCCATATTTTTTTTTTCTAGAAAACATTTCTTCATTTATTTTGTTGAGACAAAACCATTATGTTCATGCATGAATATGAATCATAAGCTATGAAAATATGAAAAGAACATAATAACTTAAAAGAATAGCATATAAAGAAATAAATCAAGTATTGAGACCTTAGCTTCATCAAGGTACTCCGGAACTAAGAAAAGACTAGTCCCGAAAAGGAAAAGAAAAAGAATTATTTTGACTTGATGAGGACAAGTCTAAGACTAGAATGACTAGTGTTAAAATCAACTTGAAATAAATAAATTACAATGAAGTAAATAAATTGCATAAAAGATAAATAAATTGCAAGACAATGAGCTTATATGCTCTAAATAGTATATATAGCTATATAGATATATTAGATAGTTATGAACATAAAAGAAACATAAATGAACATAAAGGAATTTGATTATGAACAAAAACAAAGTATGAACCTATTGTTGCTTTCTTAACCTTCATGGTTTTAGAAAACACACACTAAGTTCATACTAAGTAGATGAACATAGGAATTCTTGAAGAATTTTACCTAAAGAAGATGAACTAAAGAGAACTTCTTGAAGAACTTTCTTGGAGAGAATTGAAGAGAAATTTTGAGAGAGTAACTTTAGTGAAGAAGTGGTGTGAAAGAAGTGAAGGTATGAGGGGTATTTATAGGAAAATGTGGGAGATAATTTGTGTTAATTAAATAAATAAAAAAAACAAATTGGAGAGAGAGAGAGGGGGCCGCGCAATACAGGGAAATGGGGAGAAATTTATTTTTTTGTTATTTTGTTAATTAAAAGTAAGAAATGAAAGATGTGAAGTTGTATTGGAAATGAAAATGTGTAAGAAATAGGTGTATGGTTTGTAAGAGTAGGTTGTAAGAAAAAGTAGAGATAGATGAATAGTGTAGAATAGTAGAAAATAGTGTAATGTAAAAGTAGACATGACAATTTAATACCGGTAGTAAGAAAATACGCGTATAAAAGCGATATCTGATATTTTTAGCTACCGAAAAATTACGAAATTGATATTTTTGGAAATCTCATATTTTTACGAGTCTAACGGTATATTCGGAATATTTTTCCTATTCCGGGCTTCCGGACACGTTTTTCAAGAACTATGTCCGATCGGGTTCGAAGGACACTCGAATTCCTTCAATCTGATATTTTTATACTATAGCTATTACGAACTATAATAGCTAACTTTTCCAACTTCGTTTTCTAGGGCTTGAGAAAACGGCAATGCCGGAGTTAAGCGGTTACGGTAAACTAGGGTTTTGGTTGACTTAAGAATCCGTTTGACTTCTGATTAGGGTTTAGGTCTTTAATTTGGATCCGAAAATTCGGGGACTTACAAAAGATAAGCTAAAACTAAGTAAAGTGGTAATAAGTAGATTGTATATATTTTTATAAACTATTACTAAGATTCGATACTTTATTTGGTTAATATTCTATTTTTGAAAGGTATATGATGATAAATGAGCTTTAGAATGAAGTTAATCAAGTTTTATAAAATTTTGGGTTGAAAATGAAGAAATGTCAGAGAATTTGAGGAGAGCACGAGCAAATCAAATAGTCGTGTTCTACCATGTTACTATAAAAAATGAAATGTATTGGAATATTGAAGATCAGTAAGAAACACAATAGATATCAGGTAACTGTGTTCCCATCATGCCTTTCTGGAGAATGTAAGATTAAAGACATAGAGAGTTACATGATGAAATGTAATGAGTCATGCTTTACCCATGTAAATCTAGGAAATTGACTTATAGTGGATAAGCAAAGAACACGAGCATATAGCTTCTGCCGTGTTGATGTCGTGCTATACTAGAATCATCGATGTTTTGCAAATTAGAGAGAAGCACAAATAATTGAAGACAGTCATGATCTAATCTGTTCTTTTTCGAGTGAAGTATTTCAATAGTTATAACTAACAGCAAGATGCACGACTAATTATGGCATCCCATGTATATCTTAGGCACTTTGTGTTATTAAAGAAGGCCTACTCAACTATTGAAAATATTTGAGGAAGTCAAAGTCTATCTGAAATCTAAAAGTCATATTAGGCTTTCACTTGAATAAATAAGAACCCTATGATAGATCAGAGAGATAGAACACATTAATATTTTCTCTGTACAATAAAAAACACAAAAGTCTTAGATTTTTGTCTAGGATTCTTAATAAAAGTTAAGGTAATGGATAGGTAGAGTTCAAGATTATTCATCAAAGGTGCATTCCTTCCTTGTTTTTAGAGTTTTTGATAGATGTATTATGTTCTTGATAGAGTTGTGATGGAGGAGTAGAGTATTGTAGTCTAAACAATGATGAACCTTAGATTTTGCTATGTAATATGTGCTTAAAAATCAATTCTATGAAGTTTCATGTTCTTTTTTATTTTGATTGTGAGTATTTGGTTGTGGTGTGTGTGTGAAATTTAAGGTTCACTGATCATCAACCGAGTTTTTCAAATTTACAAATGTTTTCTAAATCGGAATCAATAACCACGGTCTCATAGGGTAAGTGCACCCGTCAAATGTAGCATAGATAAAGATTTAGGTCGGTCCCAAGGAAATGGTTGGCAGCTAGTATATTCTCAATCTCATTCATTGTCTAGCCAAAGAATGGTTTAGGAAAACATAAAGAAAAAAAAAAGAAAAAAAAGCTAAGTTAGAAATATTCACAAATGTTTAATGGGTACAATGAGAAATAAGCCTATAACTTCTATGAATTAGTAGCTCAAGGTTACTTCACCAATTCCTTATCAGAATGACTTCTTAAAGACAACAAACTTTTTAAAAGTTGTTTGAATAGTGTGTTCATACCGTCGGATTCTCGAATTTAAACTAAAGCTTCTCTTGAAGTTAGTAGTTCTAGATCTAGCTAAAACCAGTAATCTGAAGTTTCAATTAGATCCGCATAAAGAATAGAAATCTATTGTTTTGAAAAAAAAAAAAACAAATCAATGAATTTTTAAAACAAATGGCAGAAAGTCTTCACCCATTCCTCGGTAATAGGTACTTAGGATTGACTCCATTAGCAACCACATATCTATTCAATTGAACGATCTTTCGATCTATTCAATTGAAATCAATCGTGGATCTAAAAGAATGCACATTCCTATGAAAACCACAAGTTAAGTTCAAGTTACTAATTACAAACACCCAATCAAATTTACTTGAAATTGCATTTGAAATCAGACTAAATCAAGAATTGGGTTCATAATCTCTAAGCTGTAGGAGTTTATATCTCCATGGATTTATAAAAATAAGCATAGATTAGAAGAAATAAAACAAATTCAAAAGATTAATCAATTAATTGGTCAGCAATTCATAGAAACTACAAACATTGGGTTAAATTGATTTTACCCAAAAAACCAAAAAAAAAAATTCAAGTAAAAAGAAATGAAAATTATTTTACCCAAAAATCATTCAGAAATCTACTCTACATTAATACTAATTTACACTGTCGGTACATACTTTACAATGCATGCTTGCACATTTATTTGTAGACTACTAGGCATAGAAAGCATGGCCTACTTTATTTGACACGTGGTAGATTCGACAGATTCTTTCTAACAGAATTTGATAACTTTTCACGTGCACATATGATCTATGAAAACACTCATCGAGGGTCGCATGTGATCTGTCGGTTGAGGCTCGCATTAAGAAAGATCAGGCTTGACTTCTGGAAGTTTATAAGTAAACTGTGCATTTTTGTCTATTGTTCTATCGATGATAAAATTGAGAGAGTCGAGGGTCGTATTGTTGGGGCTCAAGGTAATTATGATGAAGAGTTGGTCTGTCAACACAATTGTCGAGGGTCAATATTTGAGGCTCGATAATGTGTTTTCTCTAGAATGATGCTCGATCACTTTGACTGAAGTCAAGGATTATGTTAAGGGCTCGCAATTGAGGCTCAATAGACCAATTTTTGCTGTCTTCTTTCTTTGTTTGGCCACGGCTGTGACTTTTAAACGACTCAACTTTTTCATTTTTAACTTTAATTGTTGTTTTTGCTCTAAATCTAAATAAAAATACTTGATTACTCTTTATTCGATTCTAAGAGCTTAAAAACAACATTATTTATCAAATCATTAATTTTGCAGAATTTTTCTAAAGTTCTTAGCAAATTAAGCTCAAAATCCATGAAAATTATAGAGTAAAAATGACTTATCAATATTGTAATGTTTCTTGAATCAATATATCTAGAATATTAATTCTTTACTAACTTCATGTGTGTAAATTGATGAATTTCATATATGAATAGATCAATCATATTTACAGAGATTTGTTTGGATTTCTAGATATAAGAATACAAGAATCTTCCGTATTAAATTGAATGCAAGTTTATTTTAATAAGAGATTTAAAGTTTGTTAATGCAATCCTTAAGTTGTTTTTAATTAGGAAGATAGTCGAGTAGATAGAATCAAAGATTAGGAATTAATAATCTTGACAAAGATACTAACTCATTTCAAGAATCTTGCGAATCAATTTAGCATGAACAACCATTGAAATTCCTCAGAGGTTAAAGCATAGCAATATTCTAGTAGGGAATTGTTGTTTAGATGAATTTAATAATATTGAGTTTAATCATCTTGTCTTGAGTTCATAAAAATAAAGATTAAAATCATAATAATATTAGTAGTCAATAAAATTGAAATATATTTTAGATCAAAGAGTAGAATGAGGAGTAATTACTGGTAGTTTCCAATCCTTGTGGGACGATCCTATTCTTATCATCCATACTATAAATTGATAGCTATACTTCTCTATATTGTTGATTGAAAAGAGTGATTAGAATAGTGTTATATTGATAAATAAAATCAATATTAAGTTTTGGTACTGTTGCTAGGGATTAACAATATTAGGCACGCTTCCATTTATATTAGTTTACTTAATTTTATTTTATCTTTCTTGAACTTTGATAATCAAATTTTTATTAAGATTTATTTTCAATTTGGATTTGGGATCGATACTCCAATATTTTTTTTATGTAGTTGTATGACTATAAGTTGGTTGACAAGATTTCTTAATTTTGATTTAGAAGCCCAGAAGACTGGCTTAAGGAATCGTAGAAAGACTACTAGACACATTTTGGAGTCTTCACCTCCAAAAATTGAAGAGAAACCCTCTAATTCAACAAAAATGGAAGAACTTGAAGGCTAAAATCCACAAATTCTTATAAATGCTGGTGGTGACAATGTGGGAAAAGAAGGGTTCTGTGTATAATGTATGAATACTCTCGTCTAATTTTGACAGGAGTTACTTCAAGTATTAATAAGCTAAGAGTTGCAACGAACCATTTTGAAATCAAACCAAACATGATTGAAATGCTCTAACAATGCGTTCAGTTTGATGGCTTCCAAGACAAAGACCCAAATTCAAATCTTCAAAGTTTTTTGGAGATTTGTGATATGTTTAAAATCAAAGGAGGAAGTGATGATGCCATAAGATTATGACTTTTCCCATTTTTGCTGAAAGGGAGAGCTAAATAAGGTTGGACTCGCTCTTACAAGGATCTATAAATACATGGTAAGAGTTAGCTAAGAAGTTACTTGCAAAGTGCTTCCCTCCATCCAAAACGATGAAGTTGAGGTCCGATATCTCCACATATGCTCAAATGGACTCGGAAACACTTTATGATACCTAGGAGCATTATAAGGAGCTTTTTAGGAGATGTCTTCACTTTGGGTTACCTCATTGGATGCAAGTGTAGAATTTTTACAATGGCTTGAATTATCAAACCCTACAAATGATTGATGCGGCTACATGCGTACCTTAAATCATAAGAATCAGTAGATTTTCCAACTATTAGAAGACATGGCCACAAATAGTTACTAATGGTTAGCTAGGCATAATAAAGAAAGAAAATCTATTGGAGTATATGAAGTGGATGTGGTTTCGCCATTGGTAGCAATGGTGGAAGCATTGACAAACCAAGTCAAGGGATTAACTATGTAAACATAAAGATCAATTGTGGACTACCCGTACATTAATTAAGAAGCTTTAGAGCTTTATGAACATGTGGATTACATGGGAAATCTAATGAGACCACAAAAGAACCCTTTTAGTAACGCATATAATCTAGGGGAGCGAAATCATCCAAATTTCTCTTGGGGAGGACAAGGTATGTAAAGATCAAATCTTCCACCACCTGGATTTCAAAGGGCTCTACCTCAAGAGAAGAAGCCTACTTTAGAGGAGATGATGGAATAGTTCATTCAAATAAACAATGCAACATTGAGAAACCATGAAGCATCAATTCATGACTTGGAGAATCAAATAAGATAGATTGCAAAGATGCTCTCCAAAAGAAATCAAGGCACCTTAGTTGGAAACACCGAGATGAATACAAAGGATCAAGTTAAGATGGTATCCTTGAGGAGTGGTAAAGAGCTCCACCAAGATCGAGAGAAAGCATCTAATGAAGTGGTGGTGGAAGATTAGCTTGTTAAGGAAATGCATAAAGAGAATGATCATGAGAAAGCAAAGCAATCCTTCACGCATAAGGTCATAGAGTATGTGCTTCCAATCCTTTATCCATCATGGCTGAAGAATAATCACAAGGAAGAACAAAATGGTAATTTCTTGATTTGTTTAAATAATTAGATATTAACTTACTGTTTGTCGAAGCTCTTGCATAGATGCCTAGGTATGCTAAGTTTTTAAAGGATATCCTCTCAAGTAAGAAGAAGTTAGAGGATCTCTCTCATGTCACACTTGATGAGGAATGTTTTGCCATTTTGCTAAACAGAATTCCTAAAAAGCTAAAGGATTTAGATATTTTTACTACCCTATGCTTAATAAGTGGTTTAAAGATGTAAATAGCATTAGATGACTTAGGGGGAAGTATAAATCTAATGCCTTATAAGTTATTTAAAAAGCTAAGATTAGGAGACCCACAACCAACACGCATGAGCTTGCAACTAGCAGATAGGTCAATAGAGTTTTCTAATGGTGTCATAGAAGAAGTGCTAGTAAGGGTTGAAAACTTTGTTTTTCTAGGAGACTTTCTGATATTATATATGGATGAAGATGTGGAAGTCCCACTAATCCTAGGATGACCTTTCTTAGCTAAAGTTAGAGTCATTATTGATGTTGTGGATGGTAGATTAACATTAGGAGTTAAGGATGAGAATCTAATAGTGATGCAGTGTATGACGTGAACAATTGAATTAGGGCTTACACAAACCATTGATTCGCAAATAAATGATAGAGCGTGATCTTTAAAAGACTATTGATTCAAGGAATACCTAGGTTAATAGTATCAATAATCGAAATATACTCTAATTTTGAGATTTGGGGAAAAAAGCAATGGAAGCTCTGTAAAATTTTACTAAAATTTAACAGACTAGTGATTCACCTTGTTTTGTCCTAAGGCATACATTATATAGCGAAAATCTAAAATTTTCCAAAAAGGAAACTTCCTAAGTAGGTCTACGAAAATAAAAATATTTGAATGACTAAATAAATATCATAAATAACACATAAAGGAAACTTCCTAAAAGTCTACAACATTAGACTAATTAAAAGGACAATTAAATTCCAATTTATTTCTTTCCCAATTTTAAAATTTTGCCATCTCTTCTTCTACCGCATTATTCTCCCCTGATTGGAAAAAATTCGCCTTCAAATTGTCACCATGCAATGCAAGAATCACTTGAAATCAATTGCACAAATACGCTAGCAATCCTTCTTAGGCGTTAGTAGAGGTAGAATTGCATAAGGACTTAGACTTGCCTGAATAAAAATTTTTAGCCAATAGCACCCCAATCTACCTCATTAACTCTACTACCTCAGGTACTGTTATCCCCTTATCATGCTCTTTATCCATAAAGCAAAAACGACATCTAAATCTTGCATTTAACCTTCAACATACTCGATATCGAAAATTGGTTCACCATCACTAATAAGTTCAAAAACATCTTCCTCTTCATCCACATAACTATCAATGATTGGTTCACCATCATCCTTAAAAACACCATCCTTTCCATTAATATTAGTATCAAAGATTGGTTCTCCATTAATCCCAAAAACATCTTCCTCCACCATATGTGTACCCATCTTCTCTACAAGTTGATCTATTATCACATTCAATCAATGCCCTAAGGATATATCTGGCCTCTCATCAACCATCTGTCTGATCCTTCAATCTAGATCGTCATGATCATATATCTCATCTATTGTAGCATGATGTTGATTGGCTTGTCTATGGGGTGCATTATTACTAATAGCAAATGCAACTTTGATACCAATGGACGAAGCGTATGACATGAACAATTAAATTAAGGCTTATCACAAACCATTGATTTGCACACGATTGTCGGAGTGTGATCTTCAAAAGCCTATTGATTCTAGGAATACCTAGGTTAATGGCATCAAAAATTCAAATATACTCTAATTTCGAGATTTTGAGAAAAGAGCAATGGCAGCTCTGTAAAAATTTACTAAAAAAATGATAAAGTGATTCACCTTATCCTACCTTAGGCCATACATTATATAGCAAAAATCTAAAATATGCCAAAAAGAAACTTCCTAAAAAGGTCCAAAACATAAAAACATTTGAATTACTAAATAAATGTCACAGATAGTACATAAAGGAAACTTCCTAAAAGTCTACAAACATTAGAATAATTAAAAGGACAAATAAATTCCAATTATTTCTTTCCCAATTTTTAAATCTTTTCATCTCTTATTTTACCACATCATTCTCCTCTGATTGGACAAAATTTACCTTCAAATTTTCACCATGCGATGCAAGAATCACTTGAAACTAACCATACAAATACACTGCATGTGATCCTTCTTCGGTGTTAGAAGAGTTAGAATTGTATAAGGACCTAGACTTGCCCGAATAAAAATTTTTAGTAAACACCGCAATCTACTCTTCAATTCTACTAGCTTAGGTACTATTTGTTGAATTTGTATATTCAATATGGATTTTGATGAGACAATATAATGTACAATTAACTATTTAATTATTTTGAACTGCATTTAATTAGTTAAACATATATGTATATGTTGTGTGTCTTTGTGGATTTTTTTGCAGGTTTTAGCAGGAATAGTATCAATTGAGAGCTAAACAACTTCATTCATCATTGTACAACAAACTCAAGACCAAAGCTCCACAAAGCTAAAAATGCAGAGACATTAGTCGAGGATCATATCGAGGGGTCAACAAGTAAATTAGTCAAGGCATGACAAAGTTAAGACCAAAGCTCAATGAATTCAAGAATGCAAACCTTAGTCGAGGGTTGGTTAAGGGCTCAACAAGTCCACTGGTCAGGGCATGACAAGGTCAAGATTAAGACTTAACGAAGCTTAAAAATGCATAGCCTTGGTCAAAAGTTACGTTAAGGGCTCGATGTGTTAAAGCTTAAGGTGTGACAATTTGATTTTAAGGCTCGATGAATAAAGACTTGTTGAAATACGACATTTTGAGACACGACGAATCTTTAGGGCATGGCAGTTTAAATATTGGAGCCATATGGCAAGAAAGAGCCATTAAAGCTCACTAAATACTTGGTGACTTAAAGATATTGTCTCTAATAGCGTTTGAATTTTTGAAGGCTATATATATACTGTCCTTGGGAGATTCAACAGAAGTGAAGAGTAGAAATAGGTTTTATTTGTGATCTAACAAATTATTAATTTTCTTGTTCTCTTGTTCATTAAATTTGCAATTTCTACAAAGAGAGAGAAAAACATTCTAATGCTTTGTTCTTACACTTGTAATCTCTTGAAGAGTATTTAGAGAGAGAAAAGAAATATTTTATTTACTGTGTTGTAAAGACTTATAGTTGCTCAGCTTGAGCATATTTTATGATTAATGAAAGTAGTGCTGAAGTCCTTGATTGGAGGCATTGGTGGATTGCGGAAATTAAGAAATGGGCCTAACTCCACGTTATATTTAGACTAATATTTTCTATCCCTATCTCTTTTATATGTCATTTGTAATCTATTTTATTATTTGCTACTATTAAATATATATTTGATATGCTCATTAAGATTAATTGTTTCAATTTTTAGGGCAAATACTCAATTCATCATCCTCCTCTCTTGAGTATTTTACAGTGCTTTTTCACATTTTCATTTGGTATCAGAGCCTCATCTCTATCTATTATATGCTTAATCGCACATAGAGTAAAGATCATGGCATCAAATGCACTAGGGATTGTAGAGGGACAAGTTATAAATAGACTACTACTTCTAAGTGGGGGTAACTACCTATATTGGAAGTATAATCAAATTTTTCTCAAAGCTCAACATAGATTAATTTAGAATGTTATAGAAAATGGGCCTTTAAAAATAGAAGGAAAAGAAGAAAGTGATTACAATGAAGAAGGCTAGAAAAAAATTAGATTTAAATGAAATTGCTATGAATATTTTGCATTGTGGTCTGAATGAAAGCGATTTCAATAGAATATGTATGCATAATTCTACTAAAGAAATATGGGATGAACTGGAAAAGACTTATGAAGGAATTTCTAGAGTTCAAGAGACAAAAATAAGTCTTTTATATGGGCAATTCGAAAATTTCAAAATGCTTCCTAATGAATCTATAGATGAAATGCATAATAGATTCATTAATATCATAAACCCCTTGAGTGTATTGGGAAGAATTTTTCTAGCTTGGAAATAAATTCTAAACTTCTTAAGTCACTATGCAAGGATTGAAAAGCTAAAAGAACTGCCCTAGAAGAAGCACGAGACTTAAGCGCTATGAGCAAGGAAGAACTCATTGGAGTGCTCAAAACGCATGAGTTTGTCAAAAAGCAAGGGGAAGAATCTAACAAGAAGGCTATTGCCTTAAAAACCACAAGTGAAGATTCCAATGATGATGCTGATGAAGATGAAAATAGGGGACTTGTCTTGATGGCTAAGAAGCTTAAAAAGTTCATGAGGCCCAACAATAAGGCAGAAAGTGGAAGATGACAGCAACTCATCTAGACACAAAAAGAAGGATGTGATAATATGTTACAAATGTCAAAAGGCAGGACACATCCAACAATAATATCCTCTATTCAAGAAGGCTTCAAGGGAATCTAGAAAAGAAGTATCCATTACCACTTGGAGTAATGACTACTCAAGTGACTCCGATGAGGATGTGTATTTGGTGGCACTAGACAATCAGGTAAATTCCTCCTCATCTCCTTCTTATGCTGAGTTGTATGATATGTATGATAAAGTATGTTGTAAGTTAGCTAAAATAGGGAAAAAGAACAACATGCTTAAATCTTCAATAATGTAACTAGGAGAAAAACTAGAAAATTTTAAAACTAAGTATGAGGAGATTAAATCATAAAATAATAAGCTGCATATTGAAATTAGGAAATGAAAAGATGAACAACAAGTGTAAGAAGTTAAAAAACAAAAATAATGAATTGAAGGAAATTAATGAAAAATTAACATTTGAAAATGATTTGCTAGATTTTGAAGTTAAAATATTAAATAAAATTATAATGTTGAATGTGCCAGCAATAATAATGAAATTCTAAAAGAGCTACAAGAATTGAAAAAATGAAAATATTCTATTGAAAGCTAACTTAGATGATTCAAAAGCACTATAGCCAAATTCATAAATGGTAAAAAGGATTGAACACATTTCTTAGAAATCAAAGGTAGGATTCAAACAAATATGGAATTGGCTATAGTAGAGCAGGTAAGTGCAAGTCCCACAAAACTCATTTTGTAAAAGCCATTCATGGGACATGCAATTATTGTGGCAAATTCGGTCTTATTGCACATAATTGTGTAATTAGAAAGACAATTCATTTGAATCATAAAGCAAGCTAGTTTGGGTTCCTAAAAGAGAGGTTCTTGATCTAGCTAACCAAAAAGGACTCAAACTTAAATGGGTATCAAAGAAATAATAATATTTTTTGAAGGATCTTCTAGTAGGAACAACAAATGGTACTTGAACAGTTGTTGCTCTTAACACAAGGCTGGAGACACTCCCAAGTCATATCAATAAACTCAAAAGATTAAGGGAATGTTATCTTTAGAGAAAATCAAAAATCAATTATTCTTAGTGAAGGTAACATTCGCATAAACAAAGATTTAATTATTAAAAATGTGTAAACCCTTGAAGTTTTGTAATCAAATTAAAGATTAAACCCTAATTAGAAGTCAACCGGATTTCTAAAGTCAACATAACCCTAGTTTACCATAACCGTTTAAATCCGGCATTCTTGTTTAAGAAACCCTAGGAGAGTAAGAAAAAGTTTAGGCGATAGAATAGTTCGTAATTATCCAAGAAAGCTTAAAAAGATCAGTTTAGTAAAACCGCAACCCGTCTTGAACCCGATCGAACACAGTTCTTCAAAAACATGTCTCAGGGCTTGGAATACTAAAAATATTCCGAATATACCGTTAGACTCGTAAAAATATAAGATTTTCAAAAATATCAACTTCATAATTTTTCGGTAGCTAAAAATATCGGATATTGCATTTATACACGTATTTTCTTACTACTAGTACTTAAATTGTCATGTCTACTTTACACTACACTATCTACTACTATTCTACACTATTGATCTATCTCTACTTTTTCTTACAACCTACTCTTACAACTCATACCTCTATTTCTTACACATTTTCATTTTCAATACAACTTCACATCTTTCATATCTTACTTTTAATTAATAAAAATACAAAAAAATAAATTTTCTCTCCCTCTCTTCACTAAATTTGTGCCGGCCCCCTTCTCCTTTTCCCTTTGATTGTTTTACTTTTATTTATTTAATTAACACAAATTATCTTCCACATTTTCCTATAAATACCCTCTTACTTTTACTTCTTTCACACTTTTTTTCTACTAAAGTTACTATCTCAAAAACTCCAAGAATTTCCTTTCAAGAAGTTCTCAAGTTTAGTTCTTTTAGGTAAATTTTCTTCAAGTTTCCTTATGTTCATTTACTTAGTATGAGCTTAGTGGTATTTTCTAAACATGAAGGTCAAGGAAAGCAACAATAGGTTCATACTTTGTTTTGTTCATAATCCAATTTCCTTTGTTGTTTTTATGTTTATAACTATCTAATATATCTATGTAACTATATTATCATTTAGAGTATAAGCTCAATTGTTTTGCAATTTATTACTTTTCATGCAATTTATTTACTTCCTTGTAATTTATTTACTTTCAATTGTTTTTAAAACTAGTCTTTCTAGTCTTACACTTGTCTTCATCAAGTCAAGACATTTTTTTTTTTTTAGGACTAGTCTTTTCTTTGTCCCGGGATATCTTGATGAAGCTAAGGTTTCCAATACTTGATTTATTTCTTTATTAGCTTATTATTTTCAAGTTATTATGTTTCTTTATGTTTTCATAACTTTATGATTCAAATTCATGCATGAACACAATGACTTTGTCTCAACAAAAATAAATGGAAATGTTTTTTAAAAATAAAGAAATTTTTTCTAGAAATGAGAAGTAATTTTCTTAAACAAACTTTCTAAGAAATCTAGAGGAGCTCATAAACATATATAGGAAAGAACTTTTTGAATAAACAAAGTTTTACTAAAATTTCACTTTTATCAGTACTAGAAATTCTTTTCACCAGAAGGAAATAATCTCAAGAAACAAAGAATTATTTCTCCAAACATAGAATTGTTATTTCAAAAGAAAAGTTGGAAGCTAAGTTTAGAAAATAAAAATCATTCCTTAAAAATTAAAGAGATTATGGAAATTAAACTTAGAAAAAGAAAATATCATTTGAAACAGCATAAGATATTTTCAAAAGCAAAATAGAAAGGAATATTTCAAAAGTTCTCACTTCCTAAAATATTTAAAAGACTTTACTTTTATTTGAGACAACTTCATTAAACATTCATTTGATATAAGTCAATAAATGTCTGAATATACATTTCAAGGATTTACAAATTGTTTAAATATCTCTCTTCAAAATGAGATTTGAGTAAAAGAAGAAAACAAGTTTATAAAAATTCGTGGTGAATCTGTCCGCCACTTTTTCAGAGCCCAAATGACTTATTTTGATTAAAATAAGTTTTAGAAATAGATAGATCTTTTCGAATAGGTAGAAAACGGTATATCATATGCGAAATTCCGAGTTAAAATGAGCAAGTTATGGCCATTTTAAGTTGGAAATTTCCTCTTATACGATTTTACCGCGATTTTGAGAAAAATTTAGAATCTTCAAGAATAGAGATTTCATGAAAAACTCATTTTGGATATTTCATCTTGTTTAGGTGGAGAAGGACTCGGGATCACTTTTCCGAAAGATTACTTCTATTAGGATCTACCGACATGGAGTGAGTTAATCCTTTACTAAGTTACATTTCCTTGTTTTGTGCTTGTAAGTAGTAGCACTAGCAATTAAGAAAAAAGATAAATGAATATTGGTTGTGTGACTTGGAATTATGATTGGTTGAATATAAGTTAAGAATATCGAAAGAAGGTTTGATAAATAAATTTTGATTCTTGTATTGACATGATGAAAATTATGTTGATCACCTTCAACTTGAACTAAACATTATTTGGTTAATCATATATTGAAATCAATTCATGCATATCATAATTGTGAGTCACATTCATTTCACTACTACTCTTCGTGAGGGGAAACGAGGAAATAGTAGTGGTGGCTAATAGGAGCTGAAAAGTCTACATGGGCTATTAGGAGCCAGGAAATCTACAGGGCGAGCAGAAGCAGGTAAATCTGCAAATATTGATGGTCGTAAGGGCCTGTAACCTCTCAACCCTCGACATGGAGGGCGTAAAATCCATGCTACACTTGATTTCCGGTTAATCATGTGTATTTTGTTTGTTCATATGTTTGGTATATTCTCATATGATTGATTAAATACTTGTTTGAATTATGGGAATGTCTTGTAGATGGAATTATCTCACTAAGCTAGGTTTGCTTATACCCTTATAGCTTTTTATTACATTATGATTACCTTTGGTTGGCCCCAAAGAGCCCTGTATGCCAGGTACGAGTTTAAGCTACTACGAGTTTTTGGAGAAAGCTATATGTATTTAAGTTTTGAACATAGGCTTCTAGGAAAATCTCTATAGTAGGCTTGTGTTATAGTTGTTATTAATTTGATGAAAGACTTCTAAAGCGGGGGAATGCCCCTAAGATGATGTAAGGATATTATTATGAAGATTTTATGTTTATTTATATAAGTTCTTGCTTGTTTTTATTATCTACTTAAATGTAATACCCCTGTGAGTCTCCTACTATGTTGGAAGCACGCTTTGCATGTGATATCGAAGCTCCTCCATGACTAAGGTTGTCATTCATTAGCTTTAATATTATATGCGGCGGACTGCCACGTTTATGGTACCCTTTGGGGTGGGGCGTGACAAAATGTGTTGCTTGTTGATGATCTAAAACATAATCTGCTTAGTGCTAGTCAATTGTGTAATAATGGTTTTAAAGTAACATTTCTTGCCAAAAAGTGTTTTATGAAAGAATTGACCATAACCAAGCTTATTTTGAAGGGTATAGACAAAGAAATATTTATAAAATCAATTTAGATAGTTTTCAATCATCAAATGAAACTTGTCTATATTCTCAAAATGACAATAGTCGGATATGGCATAGAAAATTAGGACATGCTAGCATAGATGTTATTCCAAAACTTATTAAAAAGAATCTTGCCAAAGGTTTACCAAAGATGAATTTTCAAATGCACAAGATTTGTCAAGCATGTCAATAAGGAAAGCAAATTAAGATTTCTTTTAAGTCTAAGGATGTTGCTTCCACTATTAGGCTATTAGAACTATTGCATATGGACTTATTTGGTCCTACTCAAACTTTTGTTTAGGAGGCAAGAAATACACCTTGGTTATTGTTGATGACTTTACTAGATATATATGCACTTTCTTTCTTGCATTTAAAGATGAAACAAATCATGTCTTTTTTAGATATTACAAGAAAGTCCCAAATGAAAAAGGCCTTAATATTATATGAATTTGAAGTGATCCTGGGGAAGAATTTCAAAATTATGAAATGAATGATTTTTGTAGTAAATATGGTATTGAACATACTTTTTCAGTATCTAGAATTCTACAACAAAATGGTGTAGCTAAAAGAAAAAACAAAACTTTAAATGAAATAGCTAAAACCATGTTGCGTGAAAACAACTTACCAAAATATTTTTGGGTTGAAGTTGTAAATACTGCTTGCTATATATTGAATAGTGTTTTTATAAGATCAATTCTCAAGAAAACCCCCATTAAGCCTTGGAAAGAAAAAGATCTAACATATCTTATCATTTTGGCACTAAATGTTACATTATAAACAATGAAAAAGAACAATTGACAAAATTTGATGCTAAAAGTAATGAATGAATCTTCTTAGGTTATTCTTTAACAAGTAAGGCATATAAAGTGTTTAATAAGAGAAAATTAGTTGTTGAAAGATTTATACATATTGCTTTTGATGATTATTTGCCTAATTTATGCTTAAATGATGATGTGGATGTTGTTTATGCTGATTTGAATAGATTTTCTCTTGAAAATAATCATAAAGATGATAATGAATATAAAGTGGATGCTATGCATGAATCGAATAAATTATGATCTTCCCAAAGAATGGAAATTTGCAAATCACATCCAAGAGATCTAATTATTGGAGAACCTTCTAATAAAGTACAAACAAGATCATCTTTAAGAAACATGAGTAATCTTGTTTTTATATCACAAACCGAGCCTAAAAATATTTCAAAAACTTTAAAAGATGAATTTTAGATAAATGTTACGTAAGAAAATTAAACCAGTTCACAAGAAATGATGTTTGGAAATTGGTTCATAGACTTGAAAGTAGACCTATTATGAAACCAAATGGGTATATAGAAATAAGCTTAATGAATCTAGTATATTAATAAGAAACAAGGCTAAAGTAGTTGCTAAAGGCTATCATAAGCTTAATAAAGGAATGCTTTTGGCATTTTCTACATTTAAGAATTTTACTCTTTTCAAATGGATGTCAAAAGTGCTTT
Organism: Combretum micranthum; assembly: GCA_024138025.1. Classification (NCBI taxonomy): domain Eukaryota; kingdom Viridiplantae; phylum Streptophyta; class Magnoliopsida; order Myrtales; family Combretaceae; genus Combretum; species Combretum micranthum. The sequence goes on from JAMXBD010001671.1 coordinate 293,814, forward strand.
CTTAAATAGTTTTATAAAAGAAAAAGTCTATATAAAATAACCACCGGATTTTGAAAATAATGAATTCCTCGATCTTGTTTTCAAATTAAACAAAGCTCTTTATGGTCTAAAGAAAGCTCTTAGAGCTTGGTATAAAAGACTCAACAGCTTTCTCCTAAACAATGGATTTTCTAGAGGAAAAATTGATATAACTCTGCTTAATAAAAATCACAAGTCAGATACATTGATTGTCCAAATCTATGTAAATGACATTGTGTTTGGAGCTACTAATATGAGTCTCATAAACAAATTTATGGAATCCATAAAGAAAGAATTTGAAATGAGCATGATGGGAGAACTTAACTATTTTCTCGGTCTACAAATAAAACAATATGAAAATGAAACATTCATCAATCAATCAAAATAGATAGGAGATCTATTGAAAAGGTTTAAAATGGATAATTGCAAAACTAGATCTACACCTATGAGTACAAGAATAAAGCTTGATAAAAATGAAAATGGGAAAAACATTTGTGAAAAGCTTTATAGAGGCATGATAGGTAGTTTGCTATATTTAACAGTTTCTAGACCAAATATCATGTTCTCGATATGTGTATATGCATGATTTCAATCTTGCCTAAAAGAATCACACTTGGGTGTAGTAAAACGCATTTTTAAGTATCTTGTAAGCATGATTGAAATTGGCTTGGAGTATCTAAAGTTTACCTCTTTTGATATAATTGGATTCTCTAATACTAACTTTGCTAAGTGCAAAGTAGATCGAAGAAGCACAAACGGGACTTGCCATTTTCTTAGAAATTCCCTAATATTTTGGCACTCTAAGAAGCAAAATTTGGTTGCACTTTCAACTACTAAAGCTGAGTATATAGCTACCGGTAGTTGCTATACACAAATTTTATGGATGAAACAAACCTTGCTTGATTATGGTTTAAAATACGAAAATGTTCCAATTTGTTGTGATAACACAAGTGCTATAAATTTGACAAAAAATCTGATTTACTTAAGGACCAATTATTAGAGAACATGTTATAAATAGAGATATCAACTTGGAATTTGTCGATAAAAACAATCAAATTGCTAATATTTAAAAAAAAAAAACCCTTGAGTGAAGACTATTTTTGTACTTTGTAAAGAGAATTGGGCATGATCAAGCAAGATGAGTGCTAAAATATCTTCGAGCCAAGATAATCCAATACTTGATCTAAGGATAAAAGAAGCTATCAAATGTTCATATCTGCTTTGTGATACTTGTGATTTGTTGTATTTGCATTTTTTGGGTAAATAGTGGCATTCATAAGATTAGTGAGCCAATATTGTAAGGTACTATTCACATGTTGCATTTGAGTATTTTTGTGAAGTCCTCATGTGTTGAGGCAAGTGTGTAAAGCCCTCATGTGTTGAGGCAGTGTGTGAAGCCCTACGTGTATAGCCATTTGTGAAGTCTTCTAGTGAGGCAATTGTATGAAGTCCTCTTTGTGAGGCAATTGTTATGCTAAATCTTGTATGTTATTTGCACAACTCTCCTTGTTTTCAATATTATAAGCGTGTAATTTTTTTTATGAGTATAGAGGGAGAGAAGTGCAGAATCAACAATTAACATACATGCATGTAGTCTATTTGAATAAGTACTAAGGAGGAGATTAATGACGCATTAGGTATAGTTTGCATCTTTATAGAATTAAGCATCAAATCTTTGAATTAAACTTGAGAGAGTTCTCTTGAAATCCAGATGCTTAATTGAGGAGGAGTACGCTGAATTGAAAACGAATTAATTATGCATAATTGTCCTCATCAAAAGGAAAGAGATTGTTGAACATGTATGTTCAATATGGATTTTGATGAGAGAATATAATATACAATTAACTATTCAATTATTGTGAACTACACTTAATTAGTCAAACATATATATGTGTATATTGTGTATCTTTGTGGAGTTTCCTATAAGTTTTAGTAGGAACAATATCAGTTGAGAGCTACACAGCATCATTCATCAAGGCGTGACAAACTCAAGACTAAAGCTTAACAAAGCCAAAATGCAAAGACATTAGTTGAGGATCATATCGAGGGGTCAACAAGTTAATTAGTTAAGGTACGATAAAGTTAAGACCAAAGCTCGACAAGTTCAAGAAATGCATAGCCTCAGTCAAGGGCTTGGTCGAGGGCTCAACAAGCTCACTGGTTAAGGTGTGACAAGTTCAAGACCAAGACTCGACAAAGCTTAAAAATGCATCGCCTTGTCAAAGGTCACGTCGAGAGCCCAACGTGCTAAAGCTTAGGGTGCAACAATTTGATTTTAAGGCTCGATGGAATAAAGACTAATAAAGGCATGACATTTTGAGGCACGACGAGTCTTTAAGGCACGACAATTTAAATATTGGAACCCATGTGGCAAGAAAAAGCTATTAAAGCACATTAAATGCTTGAAGACTTAAAGAATCGTCTCTAATGGACATTTGAATTTTTGAAGGATATATATATATATATATATATCGTCCTTAGGAGATTCAACAGAAGTGAAGAATATAAAGTGTCACACCCCGAGGGGCATCCTAAACGTGGTAGTCCGCCGTACACAATATTAAAGCCTAGTAATGACTACCTCAGTCACGCAAAAGCTTTCATATTATGTACAAGGCGTACATCACAACCAAGTGAACGCATTAGAGTAGCACAATTTATATTGATAATAAATAAGTAGCAAGACAAAGAGAATATTTAACATATAACATAAACATATTACATTTCAATTCTTAGGGGCATATTCCTCTATTGTCTTCAAATAAATAAACATTACCAATCATATAAGTCATTACATATAAAGAACCTTACAAAATTATTTCATCTTATGATTCTATTTCCTTCATAGAAGCTTAACATCCCTCCATGACTTCCTTAATGTCATGATCCTCAATTTCTACCACGGGTATGCCTATTTCAATAAAATCTATAGGGGTATAAGCTTCAACTAGCTTAGTGAGATATTCCTTTTTTATTCGCACCATATATTCAAACAAGTTCATTTAGATTTTCACGCATATGCAATGCATACAATGCAACAACCACATGATTACGCAAATATATGTAGTTATCCCGAAACCTATATAGAACGGATTTACCCTTCCGTATCAAAGGTTAGGGAATCGAGGTTGAAGGTCCTCAACCTTCTACTGCTAGTCCCCAGGTCCTTACCCACAGCGTTCGGTTGGCTCGGCTCCGAACCTAGAGTCGCTTTTCCTGAGCGATTTGGATTCTCTAGAAAGGAACATGGCCCGTGGCACCGCACGATCACAACAACAACCAACCCTACTCTACGCGTAGGAGTAGCAGCCTTCCGAAAAGATGTGACTCGATGGATGTTATGCGTGAGCGTTTTATTTTTCTTAAGCCAAACCTTGTAAGGTTTATTAGGACGATCAATCAATTTAACAAACAATAAACATGCATACAAATAAGTAAACAAAATTATTTAAACAAACAGTTCGAAGTTGCGATATTCTTAATTCTCATTTCACGCATAAACATAGAATCACATATATACACATAATCCCGAATTCCCCAAATATATATCCATTTTTATCTTTTCTTAGTATACTAATGCTACTACTTTACAAGCACAAACAAGGTAACGAAATTAAAAGGAATAACTCACTCGTCCATTTTGCAATCTTCCTAGTCGTAGTAATCCTCGGGTAAGGTATTCTCGTATCATTAGTCACCTAGAAAATAGAAATACCCGGGATGAGTCTTTCATGAAATTTTTATTCTTGGAGATTCTAAAATTTTCTTAAAAATCGCGGTAAAATCGTATAAAAAGAAATTCCAACTTAAAATGGCCATAACTTGCTCATTTTAACTCGGAATTTCGCATATAATATACCGTTTTCTACCTATTTGAAAAGATCTATCCATTTCTAAACTTATCTTTGTCATAAAAGGTCATTTGGGTTCCGAAAACATTGGGTACAGATTTAAAACGAATTTTTCTAAACGTTTGCAAATCCACTTTCTAACTCAACTTCATTCAAAAATCCTTTAGTAAACATATAGATATAATATATATATATACAATTGATAAATCCTTTGAGTATATAGATAAGCTCACTTTATATGCAAGATTTCTAATGGTAGTGTCTCAACAATTTATTTCATAAAACAATTCATTTTGATTTATTAAAACTTTAGCTTCGACAATTTTATTTCAAGTCTTTTGAATAAACTTTATATCTTCATAGTTGTTATAATTTGAGTATATTCTTATTTTATTTTCTTCATTCCTTTTTCCAAAGCAAGTTAAATTTTCTTTTAACCTTTAGTCTTGCATAAATTTTACTCCTAGTGATTAAAAATCAAATTTATCAAAAGTATATTAAGTTGACGAAAACCTTTTCATAATTTTGTATTTAGGATGGTTTTAGAAAATGAGTTTGTCTTTTATTCATTTCTAAAATATAAGCTTTTGCTTTCTAAAACTTGTTCTTTCATTTCTTTTGAAAAGAATCATCTTTATTGAAAAAATCCATTATTGTTAATCTTACTTTATTTATATTCTTTTAAAATGAGTTCCTTTTTAGGAATTTGGAAATCATTATTTTTCCTAAGTAGGTTTGTAATTTTATTGGTTGAATTTATCTTAACTTCGAAAAATAGTTTGTTTGCTTAGTTTTATTATGAAGTTTAAAAGAGTTTAAATCTTAAGCTTTTGTAAAAACTTTTAATATTAATAAATTATTTTACTAAAGCTTAGGTTAACATAATATACAAAGAAAATATTTATTTCTTATGTTTCTTTGGTAATCTATCTTTGTTATTTAAGAAAATGTTGAGAAAACTCTATTTTTATTTTTGATAATAATTCATGATTATGATAATTCATATAATCGAAAATCTAGCTTTGAGTTCATTTAGTAAAGTAAAATTCTATTTTTAGATTAGTTGAGACATTAACATTATGTAAATGCAAGTATCATGAGCATATAAAGTAATAAGAACATAAGAAAATACTAAAAACAAATAATAAGCAAGAAATAAAATGTCAAGTATTGGGAACCTTAGCTTCATCAAGGTATCCCGGTCAAGTATTGGAGCCTTAACTTTATTAAGGCATCCCAGGACTAAGAATGGACTAGTCCCGAAAGATTAAAAAAATAAACAAAAGATTGTTTTGACTTGATATGGATAAGTCTAAGACTAGAAAGACTAGTCTTAATAATAACATGAAATAAATAAATTGCATAACTTGAAAGTAAATAAATAACAAATGAGCTTATAATGCTCTAAATAAATATATACATAATATTCATAATACTATTATAAGTTAGATTAGAAGCAATAATAACAATAATAATAACACAAATAAAATAGAAAGCTATGTACAAGAACAAAACATGGACATGTTATTGCTTTTACTATCATATGAGTTTCAAAAACAACATATAGTCATTTAAGTTACATAACATAGTAAATAATAGTTGGAAGAAATCTTTACCTAAAGTGTGTAAGTGGTGTGAAGAATGGTAGATGAAATGGATATTATGGAGTAGTGATATGTGGTAGAAGGTTTATGTATAAGGAATAAAGTTGTGTGGAAAATTTGGTTCAAGAGAGTTTTTGTAGAGAACTCTTGAAGAGAAGATTTGTGGAGAGATTTTGAGAGAGATTTTGGTAGTGAAAGAATGTGTGAAAGAATGAAAGAGGAATGGGGTATTTATAGAATTTTTGGAGTGAAATTTTTGATGTAATTAAATAAATTGAAAAAAGAAAAAATAATTGGATGGAAGTGAGAGGGGAGGGCCGGCCATGATGTATAGAGGGGGAGTGAGTTGATTGAATTTTGTAAGAAAATAATTAATATGTAAGATATGATTTGATATAAAATATATTGGAAATATAAAAAGTAAGAAAATAGGATGTAGGCAGTAAGAAATAGGTGCAAGAAAAAGGGTGTAGAAAAAGTAGAGATAGTAAATAGTAATGAATAGTAGAAAAGTACTATGAATAGTAGAATAGATAATTTAAAGTACGGTAAGTAATAAAAATATGTGTAATAAGCGATATCTGTAATTTTTAGCTACCGAAAAAGTTCTAAAACTGATATTTTTGGAATCCTTGTATTTTTATGAGTCTATTGGTATAAACGGAATATTTTTAATATTCCGAGCTCCGTGACACGTTTTTCGAGAACTGATCCCGTTTAAGTCCTAAGGACACTCGGAATTCGCGAATTTGATATTTTTATGTTACCTTATATTATTACAAACAATTTTAAGCAATTGGCTTAATTTCGTTTTCTAGGGTTCGAGAATGCGGGATTGCCGGATCTTAAACACTAGGGTTCGTTATAGGCTTTTGTTGACCTTTAGGGTTCCGTTTTTGACTTTCGATTTTATTGAATTATCGTAGATCATATAATTTTCGAGTTTTGATTGTTTTATATTTTTAGCTCAATATCTATGGTTTATCTTATTTTATTTGTGATTATTTAATAGTTTTTAGTTCTCGGGATCGTTTAAAGTCTTGGTTGTGAGTTGACTCAGTTTGACTTTTGGTGAAAATTTAAATTTCTGATTCTGAAATTTACCGAAAGATTTAGGATCTTTATCATTTCGTTGTTAAGCGGTTTTGGATATATCATTTTGATTTGCGTTTTAGGAATCGGGTAGATGATTTGATTGGCGTACGGACGTTTATTCAACGATGGTTGGATTTTCTATTTTGTTTTTTTTGAGGGTTCTCTATTTCTCAAATTAAGAAATCTCTTTTTTTATCTTATTTAGAATTAGTTTTAACTTGGTGGTTTTTAGGGTTTCATTTCTGGTATTGAACTTGCTTAGAATTTGGTTTTAAACTAGAGTCGATTTTTTGGAAATTTAAATTTTGATATTTAGACTTCTAAGATATTTTTAAGTTTATGAAATTTTTGGGGGTTTACATAAGAGCTTTTATCTGTGATCTAACAAATTATTAATTTTCTTGTTCTCTTGTTCATTAAATTTAGAATATATGCAAAGAGAGAGAAAAACATGCTAGTACTTGTCCTTGCACCTGTAATCTCTTAAAGAGTATCTCGTGAGAGAAAGGAAATATTTTATTTCAATCCCATCAAGATGTCACGATGATAAGAATTTAAAACGATGATGACCATATTTTTAAGGAAATATGCATCATAAGCATAATATCGTATACACAGTACATAAGAATGGAGAAGCGAAATCCACAACCTTCGTTGTCAAAGTAATCGAGTCATGAAAGGTCGTGTTGTCCTGAGTTGTTTAGTGTCGATCGAGTCGAGTCGTCTGTGGTCTCGAGTCAAGTCCTTGTTGTTTTCCAAAAAGAGTCGTGTAAGTGAAGGTTGGAATCGCTAAGCCAAATCTTATTAATTTGTATGTGCTATATTCCGTAAAATATCTATCATACAAAATATAGAAATGATACAAACCGAGCACAAACCGGTGCTAGAGATATAATTCAAAAATCCGCAATCTTTTCTCGACAAACGATATACACGTAACAAGTTTTGCGGACAAAACTTTCTTTAAGGTGGGGAAGATGTAAGCTCCGGAAAATTTCGATAAATAATTTCAAGATGAACTTCGAAAATAAACCCTAAAAATCACTCCAAATTAAAACCGAATTTCAACTAGTCCAAAAACACGAACGAATTCGGAAACTTCTTAATCTTAAGAAATGAAAATCTTAACAATAAATAAGACACAGTGGTCTTCAAATTCAAACCACGACGTACAAAATTTCCATATTTACTCCGATTTATAAAATCGGGTAATATAAAACTTAAAACAAATTATTAAAAAGCAAATAACAATTGCCTTTCGAAAATATAACTCAATTCAAGAATTCCGAAATATTAAGAGATATTAAATACTTACAAAAATAAAATTTAAAAATAAATTTTTAAATTAAATATGTTGTATAAACATAAATATCAGTTTCCAAATTGGGCAAAGGTTAACCGGAAAAATCACCGGAAACCCTAACCGGAATACAATAGCGTAAGTTTGGCAATCTAGCCCCTAACCCTAGAGGCCGAGATGTAGTTTAAATATGTAGAATAGCTCATAGTAATATGGTTTGTTAAAAATATCAGATTGGTAAATTTTTAACCTATTTCGAACCCGTTTGGACACAGACTTCGAAAGCGTGTCCCGGGGCTGGAGATATCAAAAATATACCAATAGTACCGTTAGACTCGTAATTTCATAATATTTCTAAATATATCAGTTTTATAATTTTTCGGATTATAAAAGTTACAGTTATAACCTTTCTATCGTATTTCCATTATTACGGTAATTGATTGGTCTTTTGCACTATTCATTTTTATTTCATTACAAATTTTATTATTTCTTATAAGACTTATATTTTTAGATAAATATTTTATATGTTATAGAAAATTTGTTTTTTCTAAAATTTAGTTCGTTTCGGGTCTTTACGAGATCAGATTCTGTTTAAGACCCGGTACTAAAATAAAATAAATTAATTTAATAATTGAAAAAATATTTAAAAAAATTTTTATTCCCATAAAATATTTTTCTAGAATTTTTCGGGTTATAAAATATATTATTTTATAGCCCATATTCGCGTATTTTGATCGTACCGGTAACGTATTGTTCAAATACTAAAATTGTTCAAATATTATTTAATTATAAAATTCTGCTACAATTATTGGAAAAAATTCCAAATTTAATTTTAATTTTATTTTATTAATAAAGTACTTTTACAACCCATACCTTCAAGTACACCTTACACATATCACTTCCTTTTCACTTCAATCTTTCTACACATAATCCCACAATTGATGGCAGATTTTTGACCCTATTTATGGCTGCCATTGTCCTTCATTTACTCCATTTTGACTAAATTAATTATTTTTCCACTCCTTCTTAAGAAGTTACATTAACATTTATTACACAATTCAAATTCAAGTCAAATTTCATCAAACCTCTCTCTCCTCCCTCTCTTTTCACGTGGACAGCCCCCCTCACATTTGCTGCCTTGTTTTATTTTTTTTTCTCTCTTTCATTCATTTAATACACTCATTTTCTCTCTCTCCTTCATTTATCATTTTCCTTTTTCATTCTTTAGCTTTCTCTCTCTTTTTTCCTCTCTTTCTTCTTCTTCTTCTTGTTCTTTTCCATGAAACAAGCTGCCCCCTTCTTCTTCCATGGCTTCCACACCATTTTTAAAGATTTCTAAGCAAATCTTCATCCCAAAGCTCCATAGGTGATATAGGTAAAGTATAATGAAGGTTTCATGCATCAAATGAACTTCCATAAGCTTAAAAGCTTAGGATGATGATGCCAAAAATGAAATCTTTCTCTTCTCCATTTTTATTACCTTGTATTATAATTATTTTCTTGTTTAAAGTTATTATATTTTGTAGATCTAACTTTTTATGGCTTTGATTTTTGTTTATGCCATAGATCTTGTTATTTAAGTTGTTATTTTTGTTATTCCTTATGATTTATGCATAGATCTAGCATTCACATGTCTATCTTAGTGATTCATGCATGTAAAACTAGTTTAGAAAACTAGATCTAAAGTTTTGAGTTCATAGATGCATTAGATCTTTGTTTATGTTCATGAACAACTTGCTATAGCTTGATGATGGTAGGAAAGTTGTAGGAAACCCAAGATCTATTTTGTTTTCAACAAAAATCAATTTTGAAAATTCGGATGAAAATGGAACCCTATTTAGAAAAGTGGTTTTTCAACTTTAAAATGTATATTTTTCATTTAAAATGAAGGGCTTAGGGTATAGATACCATAATGAAAGATTTTGATAAGGAAAGTTTAGATCCATGATGTTTATAGCTTATTACCATGCATTTGTTTTATGTTTATGTCATATTAATTATAGATCTTAGTTATAACTCAAACAAAATTGTGGAATTCGTATTTTGGCAAGACCCCCATTTAAAAACTACTTTCCAAGTGTCAAAATGTAAATTTTACTTAAGAAAATGAAGGCTTAATATATGTATATCATCAAGACTTCTTTTTACAATGAATCAAAAGTGATTTCAAAAGTTATTTTCAAAATAAAAATTCTATTTTCGGATTTTGGCCAAGGCCTATTTTAAAAACATGTTTTCCAACTCAAAAATGAAGTTTTTATTTAAGAAATGAAAGGCTCATAAGATATGATATGTAAGGAATGGATTTTCATGAGCTTAGATAGATTTTATCAAAAGATATAACCAAAAATAAATTTTGTAAATTCGGATCCCAACTAAGACCAATTTTTAGAACCCATGTATCAACTCTAAAACTCATGCTTTATGTGAAAAATGAAGTATATAGGTAATAGATATCATTAAGCAATGATTTTTACAAGTTAAAATGAGCTTAGGCATGAGTAATGTGTAAAACAAGTAATGGAATTAAAATGGAAAAATTTGAGTTAGTAATCAAATTGTCAAATTCGTAATTTAAGATGATGCATATGTAATCACTTAGTATTTGAGCTCAAATTGCAATTTTTATGTGTTAAATGAAGTCCTTAGACAATAGATGTAGTAAAGTCTTAAATTTTAATGCATTAAACAAGTTTTTCCCAAGTGAATCATTCAAAAAGTGGATTTTCTAAAATTCGGATTTTTGAGTAAATCATATTGGAAAATATATTTGCAAAGTGTAAAATGCAAATTTTTGTGTGAGAATGAAGTCCTTAGTGGTTATGTATGATTGAGCCCTAATTTTCTAAATATCAAATGATTTTTACTCAAAGGAATCACTCAAAAGCCAATTTTTACCAAATTCGGATTTTGGAATCAACCCCACTTGAAAACATGCTTACAAAGTGTAAAATGGAAATTTTTATGTAGAAATGAAGGTCATAAGTAATATATATAATGAAGACTCAATTTTGACAAAAATAATTATATTTTCTTAAGTAACAAATCCAAAACAAATGGAAATGATAAAAGTTAGAAAACTAGATTTTTCATAAGTAAGTGGTTATTATGGTCTTGCAAAATAAAAAGTTATAAAATTTCTTTTTAGCAAAAATCATCAAGATCATACATACATTAAGCTCATCTCATGTCATTCATGTTAGAAAATCACTCATATTGCATATATAGTTAAGTTATATAGTAGGAACATTTCAAACATTTACAAAACTATTTTTCGGAAATTGAAATTGTTGCTGACCTAATCTGATCCGACCTTTTCGAAGCTTCAATGTTTTCAAAACTAAAATATAATATTAGAATTAGGTAGATCTCTCGAAGTAGATAGAAATCGATATATAATTTGCGAGATTCCGAGTTAAAATGACCAAGTTATGGCCGTTTTAAGTTGGAATTCCCGCTTAGGACGCGAATTACGAATTTGAAGGTTCGTATAAAATCGTTTGGATTAGTTTGAGTTGAAATACTTATTAGAGTATTTCTTCCTTGTTAGGTGATCCCGAATTCGACGATTCCCTACCACCGGATTATTATTACTAGAAGACCGGTGATCCAATGGCCGAGTGAGTTTTCTCCTTGTTTTGTTACCTTGATTGTGATTGTAGTTAGTTGCATTAGAATTATAGGAACAAGATAAAAATCGATATGAATGGGGATGGGATATATGATGAGACTGTGATGAATGTGTGCCAAAGAATACTAAAGCATATCGAAATCCCGATTTGATTGGATAACTGCACCGTTCATATTATTTCTGTTATATGTATGATATTGAATGGTCACTCCAAAGAATGTATAAATGTTTTTGACCTAAGCAAAAATTAAATTGGTCATGCATCGCATTGGACATATTGCATTTGGTAGCATGCTACTCCTACGCAGGTCGATCGGTATGGTCCGTGGATGATTCGTTTGGATAACGAGCCCGGTGCCAGAGCTCATTCAGGGGTACTAAGGCGCATGTGGATGCATTCTTGGATGAGCCTAGCCGAGTCGAGTGCTAAGAGCCGAGGGCTTGGGGACTAGATGCGGTCGTGTAGACTCAATACCATTCCTAACCCAAGATACGGAGGGCGTAAATCCGTTCTGTGTGTGGGTTCCGGATACCCATGCATAATTGCTTGCTCACGTGTTTGTTCATGCATAGCATATGACTGATTATAACTTGTTTGTTATGGTACGGAATTAAGGGAATTCTCACTAAGCTAGTGTAGCTTATACCCCTATAGTTGTTTAAATGAACAGGTTATCTCAAGAATGCAAGGTGGGAACCGAATTGGTTGAAGTCGGGAATGACTTTGGGATTTCGGCAAGGAATACGAATGGTTGAAGTTGTTTGCTAGTTTTATGATTTGTCTTGTAATAGTTTGTGTAGGGAAGTCTGTGGATGAATGTAATTGGAGTTGAATGATTTGTATTTTGAAGTATAGTGATTTGTATCTGAAGTATAGTAAATTTGTATTTCCTTTACATTGTTACTCAATTGTATCAACATAAAACGTATCATTCCGATGTGTCTCCTTTATGTGTTAGACGCCTTGTACATAGTATGGAAGCCTTCGCGTGACTGAGGTGGTCATTCTTAGGCTTTAATATTGTGTACGGCGGACTGCCACGTTTAGGGTACCCTTCGGGGCGTGACAGTTTAGTTGGTATCAGAGCGACAAGGTTTTGGGAATTAGGTGGAAAGACTTTAGGATAAAGAATGTTAAGATACGATCTTAGAAATGAATAGATAAGTGTTAGATGACCCTTAGGTAAAGAAGAATTAGATTTAGCTCAATGACCTTTAAGGTATGATTTTCGATCATTATGGATTTGAATTCTATCCTGAAGACTTCTGGAGAACATAGAAATAGATATATATAAGGAAGGAAGATTGAAACTATTTGATGGGACGATCGAATCTAATCTAGCAACTGCAAAATACAAGAATAAGTGACCTTACCCGACCTTTGGTTCAAACCGATAATAGAAGATGGTAGATTTCCCCTTCAACCTAGGAGACCACTAGGTGGGAAGGATAAATTGCGTGCTTTCACCGTTTTTCTAAATAAACAAGTTTAAAGAAAATAAAAAGTTATAACTCTTTTTCTAAACCATAAGCAACTTGTGAGTAGTATAATTAGGCTAATGTGACTGTTTCGTCTTGTTTCTAGGGGACTACCTGAGGAGAACGTGCAACGGTTGACTAACCTTCCCAATGAACAACAAGTGAGAGACACTCCACCACCACAAGATCCAATGCAACAAGTCATAGACCTTCTAGGGTGTTTGGTGGATACACAAAAGCTCCTCTTACAACAAGTGCTTATTAGGAATGTGCCGGTCCAGGTGGAAGGACCCCACCAAGTGACAATGCAAGGAATTGAGACTCCTTCTGTTATGGCTAGTCCAAGCTCCAAAGTCAGAAGGTATAAGACAACTAGCCTAACAGTTAAGAATGAACCTTTTAAGAGGCGTAGATCAATTGTTGGAAGTGCAAGGAAAGTCATTATCCAAGACAATGTCCACAGCTGAAGCATAGGTGTTACTTCTGTGGAGATCCCGAGCATAAGATTATGGATTGTCCAGGAAAGAAAACCCTAAAGTGCTTCATCTGCAAACAGCCAGGACACCGGGCAAGTAGATGCCCCCACAAAAATTAACAGTGGAAGCTGCCTTGTTGGAAGAAGTCAGTCTCCTAGAAATATCAATAGATCTCTTGTGTTGAGCGTTAGGAGCGAATAACTTTTTGAGAAGAACAAAAATGTTTTGAAAATGTAAATCAATGTTGCGATTTATCATCTAGTTCATAAATTAATTCCAATGTATATTTTACATCCTTTCTTTGAACTTTTGTAATGGAAGATTTACATCTTCTCTTGAATTCATGTATTTCGTTTTGGATATTGTGAAGTTTCTATTACTGATTTTGCTTTAAGTGGAATTTCAATATTTCTCATATATGTTTTTATTTCCGCAATTCCGTGTTCTATATTTCCGATAAGCTTCCTTAAATCTCTTTTAACGCTTTAAGACGTAATAAAAGATTTAGAATTCTCACCCGAGCTTAATAAAATTGTAGGAGAGATACCCAACCACAACAAGAACCCGTCATGACTCCTTTAGGACCGAGAACCAAGCAATACCTGAACCACCTAATCAAGAGGGAAATGCCTCAATAGAGATTGAACGGCTTACTAGTCAGATAAGAAGCTACATGCAACAGACTCAAGACAGTTCAACGTCTACACCTATAAGATATGTGCATGAAACGATGCAAGATGAGCCACTATCACCTCAATATCACCAAAGTCTCTTGCCATGCTTCATAAAGTGTAACCAGTATTTCGACGGAGTTCTTGGAAAACCAGATGAGGCAGAGGATTGGTTGGCACATATTGAGAGGTCCTTTAATGCTTTTGAAGTACCACACCGTCTGAGAGTCAATTATGGAACCTATATGCTCCGCTTACATGCCCGAGTATGGTGGGAATCTAAGGAAAGAGAGTTGATGCCTCCAGTTACATGGGAGATGTTTAAATATGAGTTTTTGGATAAATATTTCCCCATGAGCTTAAGAGTCCAGTACAGTGCAGATTTCCTCAATATCTCACAAGGAGATCACAGTGTGGAACAGTACGAAACCGAGTTCAGTAGATTGTTGCAATATGCTCCGGAATCATATAAACAAAGTGAGGAACTCAAAAGACAAGTGTTTCTGAATGGTTTGAAAGAAGATCTTCGGACTCGATTGGAGGAATTTGATATCAGGAGTTATCAAGGATTGCTAGAAAGAGCACGGATAATAGAAAATGCTCAAAGGAGGAGGCAAGAAAGAAGTAATAAGGAAATGGAGTTCTATGCTGCAATGACCCCGAGTCGAAATGTCAGAACACTTCCCTTGGATGATGACCCAAACAAGGAAGAAGACATAATATTGGATAAGCTACAATGTTGGAAATGTAAGGGACAGCATTACCCTATACGGTGTCCACGACTTCAATCCAAGTGTTACCTCTGTGGGGACCCCAGTCACAAAGTTGAGAAGTGTCCTAAAAAGACAAACAACGCATGCTTTCTTTGCTCAAAAACGGGACATTTAGCTAAAACATGCCCTGAACGGGATAGCTTGCGTGTTGCTTCGCTGGATCAACCAAGAAAGAAGAGGAGGAGATGTAATAGGAACAAAAGCAACAAAGGAAAAAGGAATCGAGGTTCTTCAAGATCATCTTCATCCAGAAATTAGTCCACAACCCTTACACATATGGAGTGTATGAAGAAGCTAGTGATGAGGAGCTGGAATCCTTTACCATGGAAGGAAGCAAGGATCAAATAATAACGCGATCAGGTTAGCGCTACCCTTAGAATGCCACATATTCTTTCCTGTCAATAGAATCAAAGAGATAGGTTGTTAGAAATACCCTTCGGATTAAATGGCTAGACTAAAAATAGGAAAGCCCGAGACCATTAAAAGCTAGATGAGCCAATGATGGAAACTAAAACAAAAACTCGTTAATTTAACAAATTCCAAAACAATCCTCATACAACTTCTTGTAAATAAAGAACTTTGAAAGATCGAAACTATGACGATCGTTACGCAAAAGTTAAAATTCATGATCAAATCTCAATTACCAAACTCCATAAGATCTTCACAAGTAATAATTATACAATAAAGCAATGAGATCTCTTGATTTCAATCCCATCAAGATGATCACGATGATAAGAATTTAAAACGATGATGACCATATTGTTTAAGGAAATATGAATCATAAAGCACAATATTGTATATACAGCTACATAAGAATGGAGAAGCGAATCCACAACCTTCGTTGGTCAAGTAATCGAGTCATGAAAGGTCGTGTTGTCATGAGTCGTCTAGTGTCGATCGAGTCGAGTCGTCTGTGGTCTCGAGTCAAGTCCGTGTCGTTTTCCAAAAGAGTCGTGTAAGTGAAGGTTGGAATCGCTAAGCCAAATCTTATAATTGTATGTGCTATATTTCGTAAAATATCTATCATACAAAATTTAGAAATGATACAAACCAAAGCATAACCGTGCTAGAAATATAACTCAAAATCAATCTTTTCTCGACAAACGATATACACGTAACAAGTTTTGCGGACAAAACTTTCTTTAAGGTGGGGAGGATGTAAGCCCCGGAAAATTTCAATAAATAATTTTAAGATGAACTTCGAAAATAAACCCTAAAAATCACTCCAAATTAAAACCGAATTTCAACTAGTCCAAAAACACGAACGAATTCGAAACTTCTTAATCTTGAGAAAATGAAAATCTTTAACAATAAAATAAGAACAGTGGTCTTCAAATTCAAAACCACGACGTACGAAAAATTCCATATTTAACTCCGACTTATAAAATCGGGTAATATAAAAAAAAACAAATTATTAAAAAGCAAATAACATTGACTTTCGAAAAATAACTCAATTCAAGAATTCCGAAAACATTAAGAGATATTAAATACTTACAAAAATAAAATTTAAAATAAATTTCTCAAATTAAATATGTTGTATAAACATAAATATCAGTTTCCAAATTGGCAAAGGTCTAAACCGGAAAATCACCCGGAAACCCTAACCGGAATACAATAGCGTAAGTCCGGCAATCTAGCGCCCCTAACCCTAGAGGCCGAGATGTAGTTTAAATATGTAGAATAGCTCATAGTAATATGAGTTTGTTTAAAAATATCAGATTGGTAAATTTTTACCTATTTCGAACCCGTTCGGATACAGACTTCGAAAAGCGTGTCCCGGGGCTCGAGATATCAAAAATATACCAATAGTACCGTTAGACTCGTAATTTCATAAGATTTCTAAATATATCAGTTATATAATTTTTCGGGTTATAAAAGTTACAGTTATAACCTTTTATCGTATTTCCATTATTACCGGTAATTGATTAGTCTTTTGCACTATTCATTTTTATTTCATTACAAAATTTTATTATTCTTATAAAGCCTTATATTTTTAGATAAATATTTTATATGTTATAGAAAATTTTGTTTTTCTAAAATTTAGTTCGTTTCGGGTCTTTACGGGATCAGATTCTGTTTAAGACCGATACTAAAAATAAAATAAATTAATTTAATAATTGAAAAATATTTTAAAAATATTTTTATTCATAAAATATTTTTTAGAATTTTTCGGGTTATAAAAATATTATTTATAGCCCATATTCGCGTATTTTGATCATACCGGTAACATATTTGTTAAAATACTAAAATAATTCAAATAATTATTTAATTTTAATTATGAAAAATCTGCTACAATTATTTGGAATAAATTTAATTTTATTTATTTATTTTATTTATTTTATTAATAAAGTACTTTACAACCCATACTTCAAGTACACCTTACACATATCACTTCCTTTTCACTTCAATCTTTCTACACATAATCCCACAATTCATGGCAGATTTTTGACTCCTTTTATGGCTGCCATTGTCCTTCATTTACTCCATTTTGACCAAATTAATTATTTTTCCACTCCTTCTTAAGAAAGTTACATTACACATTTATTACACAATTCAAATTCAAGTCAAATTTCAACAAACCTCTCTCTCCTCCCTCTCTTTCACGTGCAGCAGCCCCCTCCATTTGCTGCCTTGTTTTATTTTTTTTCTCTCTTTCATTCATTTAATACACTCATTTCTCTCTCTCCTTCATTTACTCATTTTCCTTTTTCATTCTTTAGCTTTTCTCTCTCTTTTTCCTCTCTTTCTTCTTCTTTTCTCTTGTTCCTCCATGAAAACAAGCTGCCCCCTTCTTCTTCCATGGCTTCCACACCATTTTTAAAGATTTCTAAGCAAATCTTCATCCAAAGCTCCATAGGTGATATAGGTAAAGTATAATGAAGGTTTCATGCATCAAATGAACTTCCATAAGCTTAAAAGCTTAGGATGATGATGCCAAAAATGAAATCTTTCTCTTCTCCATTTTATTACCTTGTATTATAATTATTTTCTTGTTTAAAGTTATATATTTTGTAGATCTAACTTTTTATGGCTTTGATTTTTGTTTATGCCATAGATCTTGTTTTAAGTTGTTATTTTTGTTATTCCTTATGATTTATGCATAGATCTAGCATTCACATGTCTATCTTAGTGATTCATGCATGTAAAACTAGTTTAGAAAACTAGATCTAAAGTTTTGAGTTCATAGATGCATTAGATCTTTGTTTATGTTCATGAACAACTTGCTATAGCTTGATGATGGTAGGAAAGTTGTAGGAAACCAAGATCTATTTTGTTTTCAACAAAAATCAATTTTGAAAATTCGGATGAAAATGGAACCTATTTAGAAAAGTGGTTTTTCAACTTCAAAATGTATATTTTTCATTTAAAATGAAGGGCTTAGGGTATAGATACCATAAATGAAAGATTTTGATAAGTAAGTTTAGATCCATGATGTTTATAGCTTATTACCATGCATTTGTTTTATGTTTATGTTCATATTAAGTATAGATCTTAGTTATGAACTCAAACAAAATTGTGAAATTCGTATTTTGGCAAGACCCATATTTAAAAACTACTTTCCAAGTGTCAAAATGTAATTTTTACTTAAGAAAATGAAGGCTTAATATATGTATATCATCAAGACTTCTTTTTACATGATCAAAAGTGATTTTCAAAAGTTATTTTCAAAACAAAAATTCTATTTTCGGATTTTGGCCAAGGCCTATTTTAAAAACATGTTTTCCAACTCAAAAATGAAGTTTTTATTTAAGAAATGAAAGGCTCATAAGATATGATATGTAAGGAATGGATTTTCATGAGCTTAGATAGATTTTATCAAAAGATATAACCAAAAATAAATTTTGTAAATTCGGATCCCAACTAAGACCAATTTTTAGAACCCATGTATCAACTCTAAAACTCATGCTTTATGTGAAAAATGAAGTATATAGGTAATAGATATCATTAAGCAATGATTTTTACAAGTTAAAATGAGCTTAGGCATGAGTAATGTGTAAAACAAGTAATGGAATTAAAATGGAAAAATTTGAGTTAGTAATCAAATTGTCAAATTCGTAATTTAAGATGATGCATATGTAATCACTTAGTATTTGAGCTCAAATTGCAATTTTTATGTGTTAAATGAAGTCCTTAGACAATAGATGTAGTAAAGTCTTAAATTTTAATGCATTAAACAAGTTTTTCCCAAGTGAATCATTCAAAAAGTGGATTTTCTAAAATTCGGATTTTTGAGTAAATCATATTGGAAAATATATTTGCAAAGTGTAAAATGCAAATTTTTGTGTGAGAATGAAGTCCTTAGTGGTTATGTATGATTGAGCCCTAATTTTCTAAATATCAAATGATTTTTACTCAAAGGAATCACTCAAAAGCCAATTTTTACCAAATTCGGATTTTGGAATCAACCCCACTTGAAAACATGCTTACAAAGTGTAAAATGGAAATTTTTATGTAGAAATGAAGGTCATAAGTAATATATATAATGAAGACTCAATTTTGACAAAAATAATTATATTTTCTTAAGTAACAAATCCAAAACAAATGGAAATGATAAAAGTTAGAAAACTAGATTTTTCATAAGTAAGTGGTTATTATGGTCTTGCAAAATAAAAAGTTATAAAATTTCTTTTTAGCAAAAATCATCAAGATCATACATACATTAAGCTCATCTCATGTCATTCATGTTAGAAAATCACTCATATTGCATATATAGTTAAGTTATATAGTAGGAACATTTCAAACATTTACAAAACTATTTTTCGGAAATTGAAATTGTTGCTGACCTAATCTGATCCGACCTTTTCGAAGCTTCAATGTTTTCAAAACTAAAATATAATATTAGAATTAGGTAGATCTCTCGAAGTAGATAGAAATCGATATATAATTTGCGAGATTCCGAGTTAAAATGACCAAGTTATGGCCGTTTTAAGTTGGAATTCCCGCTTAGGACGCGAATTACGAATTTGAAGGTTCGTATAAAATCGTTTGGATTAGTTTGAGTTGAAATACTTATTAGAGTATTTCTTCCTTGTTAGGTGATCCCGAATTCGACGATTCCCTACCACCGGATTATTATTACTAGAAGACCGGTGATCCAATGGCCGAGTGAGTTTTCTCCTTGTTTTGTTACCTTGATTGTGATTGTAGTTAGTTGCATTAGAATTATAGGAACAAGATAAAAATCGATATGAATGGGGATGGGATATATGATGAGACTGTGATGAATGTGTGCCAAAGAATACTAAAGCATATCGAAATCCCGATTTGATTGGATAACTGCACCGTTCATATTATTTCTGTTATATGTATGATATTGAATGGTCACTCCAAAGAATGTATAAATGTTTTTGACCTAAGCAAAAATTAAAATTGGTCATGCATCGCATTGGACATATTGCATTTGGTAGCATGCTACTCCTACGCAGGTCGATCGGTATGGTCCGTGGATGATTCGTTTGGATAACGAGCCCGGTGCCAGAGCTCATTCAGGGGTACTAAGGCGCATGTGGATGCATTCTTGGATGAGCCTAGCCGAGTCGAGTGCTAAGAGCCGAGGGCTTGGGGACTAGATGCGGTCGTGTAGACTCAATACCATTCCTAACCCAAGATACGGAGGGCGTAAATCCGTTGTGTGTGGGTTCCGGATACCCATGCATAATTGCTTGCTCACGTGTTTGTTCATGCATAGCATATGACTGATTATAACTTGTTTGTTATGGTACGGAATTAAGGGAATTCTCACTAAGCTAGTGTAGCTTATACCCCTATAGTTGTTTAAATGAACAGGTTATCTCAAGAATGCAAGGTGGGAACCGAATTGGTTGAAGTCGGGAATGACTTTGGGATTTCGGCAAGGAATACGAATGGTTGAAGTTGTTTGCTAGTTTTATGATTTGTCTTGTAATAGTTTGTGTAGGGAAGTCTGTGGATGAATGTAATTGGAGTTGAATGATTTGTATTTTGAAGTATAGTGATTTGTATCTGAAGTATAGTAAATTTGTATTTCCTTTACATTGTTACTCAATTGTATCAACATAAAACGTATCATTCCGATGTGTCTCCTTTATGTGTTAGACGCCTTGTACATAGTATGGAAGCCTTCGCGTGACTGAGGTGGTCATTCTTAGGCTTTAATATTGTGTACGGCGGACTGCCACGTTTAGGGTACCTTCGGGGCGTGACAACCCTAATAGCCGGTGTATGTTTTTGAAAAAAATAAACACTAGCAGACTTTTCCAGTGAAAGCCAGCAGCGTTTAAGCGGCTTTAAGAAAATTGATTCTGTTCACTTCCAACACCGCCTCTATGCGGCAGCGTTGAAGTACCAGATGCCAGCGTATGCTCAAATTTAAGCCTATACGAAAATGTTTTTGTTTCCCTGTTTTATTACAACATTTATACTTCAAAAAATCTTCAAATTAATCTAAACTTTCCAAAGCTTGTTATTTGTTTAAACACTTATCTGACAACATAAATTCTACTTCTAATCATCAAAAC